>CM056953.1:16856586-17028614 GCA_029856935.1 Cyclocarya paliurus | reverse complement strand
GTACTAATCACAGCTGAGTCCGAATGCATTTTAATCTTTACGTATCAAACAATGAAAAACATAATATAAGCACGTGATGAATTGAAGTTTCTATCACGTTTAGAGGAATGACAGGAAGAAGTCCAAACATCCACAAAGCAGCGAGAATTCTATTTGGTAGTCAGAAAAATTAGAAAACATAAATCTTAGCTGAACCAATACTCAACAAAAAGGTTTCAATAAGCTGAGCCACAATTCATCATCGTTTCTATATCTAAAACAAACTTACTAATTTTAATCTCCAGCATTTCATCCGAAACCAAACAGAATATTTTCATCTATATACATTTCATCCGCAACGAAACAGAACACAAAAGGAAAACAAAACAAAAAAAATTAAATCAACATGAAATAAAAAAAAAAAAAAAACAGAGAGCTCGTTTTACGTCTCCTTTCCCCAGCTATGCCTATCGTACCGAGCAAATCAAAGTACAATAGAAATGAAATCGAGGCGTAAAAAAAGGCGCACACACGCGCAGAGAGGAGCGGGAAAAAAGGGGGGAAATTGTACTCGTCATCAAACATGAGTCGTCTCTGGACGGCGTCCATGCCAGCGTCGGGAGCATCCCCCATGGCGATATTAAAAGTGGAGAGCACCCTCGGGACGATGAGAGAAGAAGAGAGCGTTGGGGGGTGGGGGAGGAGACGAGAGGCAAAAGATGAAGAGAGAAGATGGAATTTAGGAGAGGAAGAAACGAGCGAGAAGGCTAGCCTGGGTATGGGTGTACTAGCAATGGCAGCCGTAGTGAACTTATTAAGAAGAAGGTGGGGAGTCGCAGACATTTGGCTATGGAAGCCTCCACCTAGTCGAATTGAGTTGAATTCAATTGAACTGAATGCTATTTGGCAGACATTTCGCAGACAATGGCAGCCGTCGTAGTGAACTTATTGATTTTTTTTTCGCTCGCATGTTACACGTGATCTGCCGTGCTGATTCCGCACACTATTTTCGTATATTTACAATTTATATAAATAATATCTAAAATGTCACGCATGAGTGATTTTATATTACAAAATATAAGATAAAAATAGCATTTTTCAAAATATATATTAATCTTGAAAATTATTTTTTATCTGTCGTTTTTTTTTATCATATCTCTGTTATTATTTTTTAAAATAATGTCAATTAATTAAAAAATTATTTGTTATCTTGTACCATCTTTCAATTATTTAATTCAATAAATAAGGATAAAGAAACAAAGAATAACACTTCTCATTAATCTTCTTTTACTATTTCTTTTTTAATTTTTTTCAGATATAACTATGTCGTTTCTCGTGGTTTCAAATATGTTTGCATGATTTTCTAGCTGTGTATGAATTGAATGATCTAGTTAAAGAATGATATATACAAAAAAATATTCATTTCAAATTTATAAACTATATAACATCGTCTTCTATATAATGGTATATGACCTCTCTCTCTTAGGGGTGCGGATAGGCAGGGGTGCCCCTTCCCGCACACTGCCCACACATGGGTGAGTGGGAGGGGAGGGGTTTCTCCTCTGGGCATAGTCCCTGTTGCCCACTCCTGTTATAGACAATCGGAAAAATCAAAAAATCAAAAATCAATGACAAAATACAAATCCATAGCAAAATACACAACAAATTGGAAAAAAAAAATAAAAACAAACAAACAACCGTAACTAGTAAAAATCATTTGCAAACCCACGGCCACAAGTGCTTCAAGAAGGAGGAGATGAAAAAATCGAGGAGGATGAGAAGATGAGGAGGAGAAGAAGAGGACGCGGTTGTGGCGAGAGGGAGAGAGGGTCTGAGAGAAAAACCAGAGGAAAGAGAGAGAGGGGAGAAGAGAGACTATCTGGGTTGGGCTCAAGAGAAAGGGTCGGGGTGCTAGTGTGGAGGCAGGCTTGCTTATGCTTCTAATCTTTGAAGGGCAGGGCACCCCAACCGGAAAAATAAAAAAAAAAATCAAAATCAAAATAACCGAAAATTAACAACAAAATACAAAATCCACAACAACATATAAACACACAACAAATTGAAACAACAAAAAAATTCCTCAATAGTAAAAATCATTCACAAACCCATGACCATGAGTGCTTCAATAAGGAGGAGACAAAAAAGTGGAGGAGCTGAGGAAGAGGATGAGAAGAGAACGCAGCCACAATGAGAGGGAGAGAAGGTCTGAGAGATGAACCAGAGGAAAGAGAGAGAGGGGAGAAGAGAGACTATCTGCGTTGGGCTCAAGAGAGAGGGTCGGGGTGCTAGTGTGGAGGCAGGCTTGCTTATGCTTCAAAGCTTGAAGGGCAAGGCACCCCAACCAGAAAAAATAAAAATAAAATCAAAATCAAAATAACCGAAAATCAACAACAAAATACAAAATCCACAACAACATATAAACACACAACAAATCGAAACAACAAAAAAATTTCTCAACAGTAAAATCATTCTAAAAAATTCCTCAATAGTAAAAATCATTCTCAAACCCACGACCTTGAGTTCTTCAAGAAGGAGGAGACAAAAAAGTGGGGAGGAGGAGGATGAGAAGAGAACGCGGCCACGATGAGAGGGAGAGAGGGTCTGAGAGAAGAACCAAAGGAAAGAGAGAGAGGGGGCAAGAGAGAATGTCCGGCTAGGCTCGGCTCAGGAGAGAGAGTCGTTGCTTCAAAGCTTGAGAGGCGGGGCACCCCACCCCCACATGGTTTAGGCGAGATTGCCCACACCGCCCGACGAATTCGAGGCTGTGGACAACCTTACTCTCTCTAAACTCACAACTCCCTCTCTCTTTCCTCTCATTCCTCTCCCATGGCTTAGAAACCATGGATGTAAAGTCTGTGTATGTTTTTTCTCTTTCGAGACGGAAAGTTTATCTCCATCTAGTTGCATTTAAGCAACACATGTCATACCACCAACTTCCTAAGCAACCGATCTACATGGTACAAGAAAAGGGGGTGGGTACCTCACGCGCCACCCATCCCCAAAACTCCCAACACCTCACGATCCTCTCCATCAGATTCCCGAGTCTTGTGTGTTAAAGATCTAATCATTCATGTCCACTTGCAAGAACGTGATCAAGTCAACCCTTTTTATTGCCTATTTTACTATTTTTCCTAATGCTAGAATCGAAATACTCTCCTATTTAAGTTAGTGGATAGGAAATGGGAACCTTCTTCAACCACAACAATTTAGTCAAAGCTGGTGCAATCTCATCTACATCAGCCTCTCACGAGTGTAGTAGAAACCTTAGGCATACGTCTTTAAGGATTGTTAACAAAAACTATATTCAAGGTTGGTCTTCTTAAGGACTATGTTGTAGCCTATTAGCCAAGAGAACATGGGATTTGAGCTATTCAGTTACTCCCAACTCTATTTCCCATGTTCTATTTGTACACTTCTTTGACTATTTAGCACCTAGGTTTAGAAATTTAAAAAATAATATTCTCAAGTCGATATGTAGAACACATATAGTAAAATGCTTACATAACATCATTTAATTTAGAAGATAAATTTTAAAATTTGAACCTTATAAAAGAAATTTTACCATTTTAAGTTATATGGATGATGTGCTCTACACAGCGGTTTGAGAATAAAACAATTCTTTATTTTGAGAGCTCTCGTTTGCTTACGTCATGTGAATTTTTTTTTTATTTAAATTAATTTTTTTTTCCATTTTTGTATTTTAGTTTGTTATTAATTTAATATTGTTTAGTTTGAATTGGCAATTTTCTATTAGTTATAATTTTTTTTGTCCAGAAGTTAAAACTTAAATTTTTTTTTTAACATTTCTCTTTCCAATAAAACACACAAGTAAAAACGTGCTATTCTATATCCTTAACCATCAAAACCCATCAACTTAGACTAGCTCAGACCTCCTCTCCTCTTTGTCCTCTAGCTGAGTAGGGTTTTTTTTCCTACCATCGTGTAGAATTTTTCTATTCATTGGTGTTTGCTACTGGATGATGGTTGAAGATTTAAGTGTTTTGTGTGCAAAGATGTATCTTACTGAGGCGGAATCAACAAAACTTTTAGTGGAACCAGATTTATTAGAAGATGTGCTGATTCAAGGGGAGCAATGTTTGATTATTAAACTTCTCACTGAACATCACTTTAATAGAGAAGCTTTTAAAAAGAATATGCGACTCATTTGGCATCTTGTGATGAGTATTAAGTTTAGGGATCTAAGATCAACCCTTATGATGGTTGAATTTGAGGAAAGTCGCGACAGGGATAGTGTAATACCCTACTTCTTCCTTTCTTCTGACGTAAGCAATTACGTCAGATATGTCAGCTTACCCACTCCTCTCTGTAGTGTCTAAGAACCCCGTTATGCGTGCCAGACCCCGATGGCGTGTTTTAAAATGTACTATGTAATTTATAAAACTAGTTTTGTGTTTTAAAGTAATGTGTATTTTAAATGGAAGATTCCTAGTATTATTTAACTAAAGAATATTTTAAATAACTCAATTATAATATCTTTGAAGAGCAATGATATGAACCTGCGAGAAAGGAATCCCTTGAACCCACAATCAATTTGAGAACGCACCCAAGAAAGCCAAACTCAAGTCAATGGATGGAGAATCTAAACCCAATGAGAACTCGTTTCAAGAACCTAGATTATATTAAAATCTAGACCCGTTGAAGATCTCGTCTCAAGAACCCAGATTACAAGGAGAAACACCACAAAAGTTGTAATTTACCTTTGATAAGTTCAAAAATTCAATTAAGAACAAGAGGAGTAAAACTCAACTCACAATGAATAATTCATCAATATTGTCTAACTCTTCAAATGAGACTACAAAGAGTATTTAACCCAAAACCCTATTGAAACCCTAGCCAAAAATAAAACCCCTTCTGTCAAAAATGCCCCTGCATGAATAGTGCCGACACAATGATTCGCGCATGAACAGTGCCGCTACAGTATTCGGCTGCATGAACAGTGCCGCTACAGTACTTTTCTAAACCCTAGTTCCAAAAACATGTAACTTTCTAAATAAGCCCTTGGCCACAATACAAGGCCTTCCCAAAACCCTAGTTAAAATGAAATAAGACATATGTGGGCCAAACATCCTCAAGCCCAATTATTCTAGACTAATTCATTGTCTTGCTTCCTTGATCTTCTTAGCTCTTGATCTTCTAATTAGTCCATTTGAAACTTGCAAATGATCTTTAAAACTAGGCTCACCTTGGTTCCCATCATTCCCCCTCTCCTCAAAAGGATTCGACCTCGAATCTCCACCTGGATCAAAGGGAAAAAGGTTAGTGATATTGAAAATAGCAAAAACATTATACTTACCTGGAAGATCCACTTTGTATGCATTGTGATTAATTTTCTCAAGAATTTGTAATGGTTTATGCAAGCTACTCCTATCATTAACAAGCAAAACCATCAAAACTGAAAGAGTAAGTGGATTAAAACTATAAACAATTTCAAAAGGTGAAACTTTAGTAGTAGCATGAACACTCCAATTATATGTAAACTCAATAAATAGCATACAAAACTCCCTCAAATGTTCATGAAACACATCTAAAGTCTTCCTTACTTCAAAATGATCACCCCAATCATATGTGAACTCAATGAATGTCAAGCAATACTCCCACAAACTTTTATGCAACACATTAATGAATGGTAAATGATACTCCCACAAACGTTCATGCAACATGTCAATGAATGGCAAATGATACTCCCACAAACGTTCATGCAACACGTCTAAAGTCTTCTTTGCACCAAAATGACCACTCCAATGATATGCAAACTCAATGAATGTCAAGCAATACTTCCACCCATGGTCACGCCACACGTTTAAAATCCTTTTCACACCAAAATAACCCAACAAACCACATCCATGCACTAGCATCTCATGCATAAGACTAGTAGGCTCACAAAATTTATTCTCTCTAAACAAATACCAATCTAGTCTATAACACTTACCAAACGATGTCTTCTCACATGCTCCATACACACTAGAAAAATCATCATAATTAGCATGCAATTGCTTATCATATTCAAGTCTCAATAACTTTGTATCTAGAATGATGACAAGGACATACCTTCTTGCTAAAGCATCAACCACAAAACTTTCCTTACCTTGTGTAGACTTGATTACATGAGGAAAGGTCTCAATGAATTGCACTCACTTGGCATGCATTCTATTCAACTTACCTTGTCCTTTCATGTGCGTCAAGGACTCATGCTCTTCAAAGAAAGGTCGAGTAGGGATTGTCGCACCTGGCACAAAATCAATATAATGCTCTATCTCTCTAATAGGTGGCAATCCACTAAACACAATGCTAAGAATTATGACCTCATATCCCTGCAACAAATAAACAACAACACTAGGCAAAGAGTCATTAAATTCGTTAGTATAAAAGCTTGCCTTAGCACAAAAACTTACTTTTGTTTCTTTTTCCTCACGTGGCTCATCTCTTTTTTCTTGACTCTCAGCCACCTCTCTATTTTCTTTTTCACTCTCTCTTTCTCTTGATGTTTCAGCCTCATTCTCTTTTTTCCTCTCACTCTCTTTTTCCTTTTCACTCTTTTTTTTTTTCTGTCACTCTCATCTTTTTTTGAACTCTCAGCCTCACAATTATTTTTCAACTCATTCTCTTTTTTTCTTGAACTTTCACTATTTCTTTTTTCCTCAATCTCACATTCACTTTTGCTATTTAGCTCAATCTCACTTTTACTTTTTCTTTTCTGATCACTCTCACCTTCACTCATTCTTTTTTTATCACTCTCATTTTCACTCTTTCTTTTTTTATCATCCTCACTTTTTAGTTTCAGTTGGGCCCCTTGGACCTGTGTTGAAGTTAAAGGAGCAAGTTTGATAGTTTTTCCATCCTTCTCAAAACAGTACATGTTCCTTAACCCATTATGGTTCACCTTCCTATCATACTGCCATGACTTCTGATTAAGTGTCAAAAACTGCATTATTAAGTTGCTAAATTGAATAAATTGTTCAACCAAAAACTGAATGAAGCACTTAATTATGCAGTAATTTCTAGTACTTGACTCATTGATAAATTCTGATATTTTTCACTTAAAATGATGAATAATGCAGCTTTTAAAATCACATTAGAATTAATATCTCAATTTTACCCCTCATTGTGAATACTTAATCTTAATTGCTGCAGGGGCATCTTTGGAAAAGAATTGATGTGAGGCATTTTTGAAATGAGAAGTGAAGGTGTTCGGCCTCAACACTCACTCACGGACTGAAGGAACTCATGCACGGGGCCTCATAGAAGTTCACACACAACCGGATTCACAAGAGGGAACTCACGCAAGAGCAATGCTGATGGATTGGTGGAACTCGCACGAGCAACGCACGGACAAATGAGTTCACGCAGACCACTGGAGCAGAAAAAAAAAGTGAAGAAAGAAAAGAAAGGAAGAACAAATAATAGAATAAATAAGAAGAGCACTAATGGGGAACAAGAGCTGGTGGGTGCGGCAAACAAGAAGATAAAATAAACAAAAGGAAAGAAAGAGCATCTCGGAAGAAAGACTCACGCACCAGCAAACACACAGCAGCAGGATCATGTTGGTGCAACAGATGCACGCCTGGTTATTTTTCATTCGGCAAAGCAGCAGCTGGCCTCACAAGATGCAGCAACAGACTCACGTGGAGCACACCCAGCAGCAGAAGAAGCCTCGGTTTCACTGGGTTAGATGGCTTTCACGTGGGCAGCAGCTGACCTCAAGGAGAAGAGCAGCAAGCAGCTGCAGATCGTGGCCTCAAGCAGTTTAAATTATTTTCGGATGGCAGGAGCAGAAAACACAGCAGCAGCATGTCACACGATGCAGCAGAGCATCTACGGGAACAGCAGCAGGAGCTGGAAACATAGCTGGCCTCACAAGATGCACGCGGGGTTTATTTTTTCTCTGGTCGGTTGGCAATCTCACACACATCAGCAGATATTCACATGGGCATTCCCGAAGTAAAAAAATAGGAACTCATTTGCTGCATATTTTTTTCTGCTGCGGGTTGAAGGCACGTTGGAGAGAGGGGCGAGTAGCAGATTCACGCACTCAGCAGGAGAAGCATGCGGAAAAAGTCGGTTGGAAAAACTTTAACTTATTCTTTAGTTGGCAGTGGAGGAACAGAGGGGCATTTTATATTTTATTTTATTCTGCTGCATCTTTACGTGAGAGAGGGGATATATCCTACTTTCAAGGGGAGCGGGGTTTTTTTTTCTTTTTTCCTTAGTTTTATTTTCTGAGCGCTTGGTAGTTTTTATTTTTTTTCTTTCGGTTCTCTTAGTTGGCTCGTGAAGCATTTTCGATTGCAGACTTTTATTTTTTTCGTTTACGTTCGGCGGTCCTCTACCTCTTGGTTTTGGCCGAAAGGTTTTTATGCTCTCTCGTTTCGTACAGCAGATTATCTCTTCTTCAGTTTGATTTTATTGTTTCGGTTTACAGACTTTTGGGACTCGTTTCGTTCTGCAGTTTTATTTTATTATTGTTTGGTTTTCATTCGTTCGGCACTTTCACCTTATTTTTAATTTAATTTCAGTCTCACGTTTCGCCTATCATTTTATTTACATTGCATCTTCTTTATTTTCACTTCTCGTTTCAGTACATGTTATCATTGAGCATTGTTAATTTTCTTCTGCAATTTTATTTATACGGTAATTCCAAATGTTAGGGTTCATCATTTTAGAGCAGTTCACTAATTTAGAAATGATAGGCTAGATTTTTAGCTTGAGATTCAATGAGTAACCCATGACTGTTTTGGGTTGGATTTACTTCAAGGTTATGAAATTTTAAGTGATTAAATTGATAGATTGTATTTCATCTTGCCTATGGAAAGGGTTAAAATGCTATGTACTTGAACTTGATCAGTCGTAGACGTAAAGGCACGATTGATGCTTGAACTCGTAACAAGATTTTGATGGCTTTCTTTCACTTTACATTTGTTATACAATTCGTCAATTACCTTGATTATATTGAAAAGTGTGCTTATTGTTTAATTAACCGATCATAATCTCTTAGAATGAGAAGATGATTGAGAGAAAATGAAACTAGAGGTAAATCCAACTTCAAATCAGAAATGGGCGAAAATTGCATCTCAAGTGTTTGTTTTATTGTTTCTTACAAGTTTAATTCAACTTTCACACATTGCATTTTTTTCTTTTCATCTCTTTTAGTCAAGATAATTTTTACACTAAAATCTCACAGATGCTTTGATAGTCCTTTGTCCCTGTGGAATACGATCCTAGACTTATCCTTGATACAACTTGACACTTCTACACTTGGAAGCACATTTGAGACCGAGTCAACTTCCCCAACAAAATATGATCAGCATGCATAGGTAAAACATCACAAAGCACCACATCCTGGTATTTTCCAATTGAAAATGAAACTAGCACTTGCCTATTTACCCTAACTTCCCCACAATCACTCAACCACTGCAATTTGTATGGTCTAGGGTGTTTCAAGGTAGGTAAATTCAATTTCTCAACTAAAGTAGTACTAGCCAAATTAATACAACTCCTTACATCAATAATCATACTACATACCTTGTTGTTGATGTGGCATCTAGTATGAAAAATGTCCTCGCTTTGCTACCTTGTATCATCCATCTTAATTTTTGTATTGAGATCATGCCTAGCAATAAGAGACTCATCATACTCTTCATTCTTATACTCATTCTCAACACTAGGCTCACGTCGCCTCCTATCTCTCACACCTTGTAAATTTCTAATCAGGACATCTCGATGATCCATCCTATCCTTCACTTCACCCAACACCAAGTTCAACCGCTCAAACTGTTGTTGCATGGCTTGCAACACCAAGGATGAGTTATCTTCCATACCCTTTAGTGATTAATCACTCCTATGAGACATCATAATGTGCTGCACAAAAGAATGTTAATGAAAAACTCACACACTCCCTTACGTGTTTACACTTGAATAATGACACTCCACTCGTGTTTCACTCTAAATTTGGCTTTTTCCCGATAATAGTCTCACACTCTCTTTGTAACATCCCGGATTTTAGTGTATTTTTAATGGAGGTTTTATTTAATTTATTTTGTGATTATTTGTCTTGTTTTAAATTTTGGGAGTTTTAAAATATTATTTCTTAATATTTTATGTGGTGAAAATTATTTTATGTGATTTTTAGATTTTATTTACTGTTTTAACTTTTAAAATGAATTTTAATTTTAATTGATTTGTTTTTGGGTTTTTAATTTTTATTGTTGCATTTAAATTATTTCACTGTGTTTGGAATATTTTAATTAGTTTCCGGTTTTAATTTCATCTTCGTTGGATTTTTCGGGACCCAGCTGGAAAGACTGGATCTTCCTTTTTCTCCTCTTCTTTTTCTTTTTCTTTTCTTTTTCTTCTTCTTTCTTCTTCTCCCGCGCGAACGACCCCTCTCTCCCTTCTCTCTCCTCTCTCCACCGTGCGAAACGGGTTTCCCTTCGCCGCGCCGCCTCCCGGCCGCCATGTGCTACACCGCCGGCACCGTTCCCTTCCCCTTCGACCGGCGACCTCATCCCTAAAATTTCAGACCGCCCCGAGCGACCGTTAGCCGCCGTGAGCCGATCGAACCCGCGGTGGGTTTTTTCCCATTCCGCCGCCGTCCAGCCGCCATTGGCCACCAAATTTCTACCACATCTTCACCGGCCTAATACCAAGCATTTCCACCCAAACCCGGCCCCGATCCGTCGCCGGAGCCGGTCATACGAGCATCAAACCCGATTCGGACATTCCGGCCTAAAACCGCCCATTTCCGCCGCTATTCTCGGCCAACCACCACCACCATTAGATTCACCACCTTCCATAGGTCCTACCCTACCATTTTCAAGTCTTCGTTTGAACCCGTGTAAAATTCTCATTTCACTGCATTTCGGTCAGTGTTTTTACACTGTGCGAATTTGCTGTTCTGGTGTTTTCCAGTGCCTCAGAACCTTCGTAAAATTGTTTTAAAGCGCTGTAAGTATTTCCTAAACAACTCTTTGAGATTTAATTATATTTTTGCAATTAACTGCTATATTTTATATATATGTATCCTGGTTGGTTCCGGACTGAGTCCGAGGAGTTCGGGGGTGGTTGGATTGATCGGAGTAATTGTTGTGTGTGATTATTGTGATCTGGTTGTGAATTGGAGATTGGATTATTTGTGGATTTATTAATTGTTGGAAATTGAATTATTTGTGGATTGATCAATTGTTGGATATTCTGGATTTGGTTGTATTGTGATTTTGAGAGTTGATCATTGATTATATTGTTTCATTTCATGTTGCACGCATGACATGTTTGTAAACTGAAAAACTGAGTTTTTTGTGTGTTGCATGCATGATCATGTGATTATTTTGAAAACTGGGTTTTCATGAGAATTGGATTTGTGGGTGCGTGTGTATCACGACCCCAAGCCGAGATGGGGCATTATCTCAGTGGAGCTCCTCTGGTCACTCGGGAGCGTAAGATACTGAGTGACGTCCCCTGAGTTGTCGTCGGGCGACAACGGGATCGGACGTTGGATGTGCCGACTCCGTGGCCCTTCTGCTGGCGGGGGCTAGAGGATGACCTGGCCACGAACGCACCGGGTGCGGAACTGGGCATCTCTCGTAAAGTAGCCAGGACGTGCGGATGGTCCATAGGGGAGGCCATGGTGCATATGGTTTAATGGGATTAAATGGAAATTGTTGTTTTCTGGGAAAATAGCGTGAGTATGTTTTTGCGTATCATTTTCTGGGAAAATGATGAATAATGATTTTTGGGCCATTTTCTGGGAAAATGGTGGAATTGATTTTACTGAAAATGATTTTTGAGCCAAAGAGATTTTTGGCGTGCGTCGCATTATTTCATATTGCATCATGGGCATGCATGGTTAATTGTTTAGGTATGGTTATATCTCTGGACTTGGTTAGGTTATAACTTACCTGCGGTACCATTTCATGGTACTGCAGACTTTGTTGATGATGCAGATGCCGAGCCTGAGGATCTGGCTCTGCCGGAGGAGTGATCTGGGATCACTCGAGTTGTAGCTTTTATTTTTAGACTTGTGTTTTATTTTCTGGGACTTGGCTTTGTTTTTAAGGTATTTGTATTTTGGATATCTGTATTAATTAAAATTCTGGTACTAGTAGACTTTATTACCTTCCGCTGTATTTTTATTTGTGCACTGTTTATTTGTTGCACACATTGACACTTGTCGTTGGGATGCGTGACCGGTTGTCATCATACCGGGTGTCTCGATTTCCGTGCTGGTCCGTACATGGAAGTCGGGGGCGCCACACTCTTGCCTTTTACCTCAATAGTTTTCTCGCTCAAGTTCTTTAACAACTAATTGAACTAAATCAAGACAATACAACCTTGTGATATTCCAACTAGTAAAATAGATCTAAGACACAAGAACAAGAAACAAGGAATGAATAAAATGACACGAGACACAAGGAATTTATACGAGGGAAAGAGTGATGATAAAACAAGATACCCACTAGAAAGATGTTTTCAGCCCCTTTGATGATAAAACTCAATCAACAAATATCTTTCTTTCTCTTTGTTGTAACTACGTAGCAACCAATAAGTATACTACCTTTTTTTTTTTTTTGAATTTTTTTTTTGAATTTCTTTTCTTTTCCTTTCCTTTTTTTTCTTTTCTTTTCTTTTCCTTTCCTTTATTTTCTTTTATTTTCTCTAATTCAATCACAAACACTATTATTCAATTGAATATCAAGCAATTGAATTCAACACACACAAGAATTGACAATGAAATAGAAGATAATCAATGGAACGATACTCCAAGCAATTGACAAACTTAGAGATCCAAGAAACCCTAGAATTTTGAAACCCTAGGTGATGCAAATTTCAGCCAAACCCAAAACCTTAAGAATTTTGGCAGCGTACTTTTTGTTTCAAAATTTTTTTTTTCGTAACCCTAGAACAATGAAGCCCTAGAATTAAAGATGCAATAAAAATAAGATAGAATCAGACTTGATTGGAAACCGAGCTCTGAATACCAAATGATATGAACCCGTGAGAAAGGAATCCCTTGAACCCACAATCAATTTGAGAACGCACCCAAGAAAGCCAAACTCAAGTCAATGGATGGAGAATCTAGACCCGATGAGAACTCGTTTCAAGAACCTAGATTATATTAAAATCTAGACCCGTTGAAGATCCCGTCTCAAGAACCCAGATTACAAGGAGAAACGCCACAAAGGTTGTGATTTACCTTTGATAAGTTCAAAAGTTCAATTAAGAACAAGAGGAGTAAAACTCAACTCACAATGAATAATTCATCAATATTGTCTAACTCTTCAAATGAGGCTACAAAGAGTATTTAACCCAAAACCCTATTGAAACCCTAGCCAAAAATAAAACCCCTTCTGTCAAAAATGCCCCTGCATGAATAGTGCCGACACAGTGATTCGCGCATGAATAGTGCCGCTACAGTATTCGGCTACATGAATAGTGCCGCTACAATACTTTTCTAAACCCTAGTTCAAAAACATGTAACTTTCCAAATAAGCCCTTGGCCACAATACAAGGCCTTCCCAAAACCCTAGTTAAAATGAAATAAGACATATGTGGGCCAAGCATCCTCAAGCCCAATTATTCTAGACTAATTCATTGTCTTGCTTCCTTGAACTTCTTAGCTCTTGATCTTCTAATTAGCCCATCTGAAACTTGCAAATGATCTTTAAAACTAGGCCCACCTTGGTTCCCATCATCCAAAAATATTATAATTGTAGGGAATCATTTTATATAAATGATTCCAGTTATTTAAAATATTATGTGATTTAAATAATGATGGAATCTTTATTAATTTAATAGTTCTACTCTTTTAAATATTTTAAGTAAGACTTCATCATTTTATTAATGATGAAGGAATATTATTTTAAATAATATTCTATCTTAATTCCTCTCAGTACTTTTAAATAAATTAGCTTTTACGTATTTTCAAATCAGTATTTAAAGGTCATCGTAGATCATTTTATAGACCCCCAGATGTCAGATTTTAGGATAAAACTCCAGCCCCTCTCTTTTCTCCCTCACTTTTTTCCTAGCCCTCTCTCTCTCCTTCAGATTGCACTGCATGATACAGCCCGCCTCTCTCGCCTGAACTGCTCCTCAGCCCAGCCCGGCGCCACCGTGCCTCACGACCACCACCACCGGCCTCCTCTCCCTTCGGCGAGTCCACCCATATCGGCCTTGCACCCCCACGCTCGCCCCTTCTCTCTCTGGCCACGCACAGCCTGAACGGGCTTCACGTTCCAACGCCGCCGTGCGCAGTTCTTCAGCGCCACCATTCCCACGGCAGCCTCTCCTGCCACCGACCGACCCCCTCCAGCAAGCCCAGCCTCCATCTCCCCGCCGGTAGCCCCCATGCACGAGCTTAAGCTCCTCCATGCACGGGTTCACTGTGTGAGTCCGTAGCGCCGTCGTGCGCGGCCATCTCGACCACCGGACACCACCACGAGACTCCCTAAGTTTCTCCCTTCCTCCTTCTGTAAACCCACGACCGGTAGACCCCTCCTCCACCTCCCGGTGTCTCCCGGCCTCATGCACGGTTTTCCCCTCCTCCGCCGCCGTACGCCGCCACCCACGGCAAATGACCACCCTCTCCGACACCCTTACGCCACCACGAGTCCAACCGTACCACCCACGGCCCCGATCTGTCCCCCATGCATGCACACTCTCTCTCACTCTCCCTCAGCACCTATTCCCCTCACAGTGCACGGCCAGTCCATTTCAGCCACCGTGGACCACGGTGCCGACCACCACCGAGCCTCCACGGCTTCACCAGCAACCTCCCCTAGCCTAGCCTAAGCCTAAACCATCACTTTATGTGGTGGGGAATCACTGCACGTGATGGACAGTCACTGCGCGTGACTGACCGCCACTGTACACGGCTAGATCTGCCGTGTTACGCTCATTGCCATCATCATCAAGGCCACCTTAGGCCCTTCCAAGACCACACCTAGCAATCCAAACGTATAAACAATCACTGAACGTGGTGTAGCCACCCCGTACGCACGGGTTATCCCGTCGATGGTATAATTCTCTATCCCTCGCTATTCATGTTAGATGCTAATTAGTTGACTAGGTTGTGGACTATGCTGCTAGTATGATAGGATGGCTGTGTAGTATGATGGTGATGTGAAGTGTTGGGCGTATTGGGAAGTGTGCTGTGTAGTGTTGTGGACTGTGCTGTTGGTATTGTGGACGGTGCTGTGTAGCGTTGTGGACTGTGCTGTGAAGTGTGGTTGTGGTATATGTGCAGTAGTAATGATGTGGCAGAGTGTCGTAAATGGAGTACACGATGAGTGTACTCCATGTGGTGAGACGACGCACTGTATGGAGTGTATGCTATAGCGGTGACGTGGCGTAGTGTCGTGAATGGAGTACACGTGGAGTGTACTCCATGTGGTGAGATGACGCACCATATGGTGTGTATGCCATAATGGTGACGTGGCGTAGTTTTGTGAATGGAGTGCACGAGAAGTGTACTCCATATGGTAGAGTGATGCACCATATGGCGTGTATGCCATAATGGTGACGTGGCATAGTGCCGTAAATGGAGTACGCGATGAGTGTACTCCATGTGGTGAGACGACGCACTATATGGCATGTATGCCATAGCGGTGACATGGCGTAGTGTCGTGAATGGAGTACACGTGGAGTGTACTCCATGTGGTGAGATGACGCACCATATGGCGTGTATGCCATAATGGTGATGTGGCGTAGTTCTGTGAATGGAGTGCACGAGGAGTGTACTCCATGTGGTAGAGTGATGCACCATATGGCGTGTATGCCATAATGGTGACGTGGCGTAGTTCTGTGAATGGAGTGCACAAGGAGTGTACTCCATGTGGTGAGACGACGCACGGTATGGCGTGTATGCCATAGCGGTGACGTGGCATAGTGTCGTGAATGGAGTACACGTGGAGTGTACTCCATGTGGTGAGATGACGCACTATATGGCGTGTATGCCATAATGGTGACGTGGCGTAGTTCTGTGAATGGAGTGTACACCATGTGATAGAGTGATGCACCATATGGCGTGTATGCCATAATGGTGACGTGGCGTAGTTCTGTGAATGGAGTACGCGAGGAGTGTACTCCATGTGGTGAGACGATGCACCGTATGGCGTGTATGCCATAGCAGTGACGTGGCGTAGTTCTGTGAATGGAGTATACGCGGGGTATACTCCATGTGGTGAGACGATACACTATATGGCGTGTATGCCATAACAGTGATGTGTTGTAGTGACGTGATGGAGTACACGTGGAGTGTACTCCATGTGATGGGATAGTGCACCATACGGCATGTGTGCCGTAGTGGTGATGTGGCGTAGTATTGTGAAGGGAGTATGCATGGAGTGTACTCCCTGAGGTGCAGCGATACACCGTATGGCGTGTCACAAAGATAATGGTGGTTGCGTAGTTGTTAGGGGAAAAACTTGGTGTATGGTGTCGGAAACTGTGGAATAATGTCCCGAAATGGCTGTGAAGTATGGCTGTAGTCCAAGGCGACGGGTGTCGCCATGTGATTGGTTTATGGCTGGGATTAAGTGCGAAGTGGCTAAGAAGTATCAGAGCAGTGCAGCGGAAGCATGATTGGGCAATGTCATGAAGTAACGTGGTCAATCCTGGAGTTGTGCTGTGATGATCTAAGATGTATGTAAGGTGATGTGACAAGGTCACGATGTAGCTTGGGAACAGTCTCGAGCTATATGGCGTGACGTAAAGTGTAGTTATGAATGAAGTCCCATCGTGCTAAGTGTTGGGATGAACTGTCATGACGGTTGGGTAGCACGAAGAGTCGTGCTAGCCGGGTAAGAGAAGGATGGTATCAGAGTATGGCGCTTGTCCATACGACCTGATGACCAATGTATTAAATGATGGTCTTAGGTGATAAAGGGGTAAGGTATGTGTGTTGTCTGGTTAGACGCATGTGCCGAATGGATTTACCGTATATAATGGGTAATCTGTCATAAGTATGATGACACGGTGCTTAAGCCTCGGAATGGCTTAGAGCCGTATAATGTGTATAGATGGTCATGAGAAATAGAGTGAGCTAAGATACATGAGGGTAATGATGAAGGTACTGTCCAAGAATGGGATGCGTGACTTAGTAGGTCTAAGTCATGCGTCGGAATGTGGTTAATAAGAAGAACATGACGAAGGTCCTAGTGTCTTAATCCTAAGATGAATCATGAGTTCACCCTAGTGAGTGAACACTCGAAGTAGTACGTCAAGGTTGAAGGAAGTAAAGACCGTAATGGGTCTCCAAGGGGTTTTATCATAGTAAAAGACGTGAAAGAGCACGGGATAGAAAGAGAGTGTTCTCTAAATAAAGCATAGCTCTATTTTGTAGTCAGTTGCTTATGCACTAGATAGAGAATAACGTCAAGGTTATGTATACATGTAGGTTGCCATCTGACATGCGCCTGAATGGACTGTATGGTATGAAAGTAGCATGGAGTCCAGGTAAGTATTACGTTCATACTCTTCTAGAGTTTTCTAAAGATATGAAAAAGAAAACGAAAAACTTTTCCTTACAAAAATGAAGAAAAGAAATGTTTTCCTTTTCTTCTTACAAGGGCGGACATTTTAAGAAAAAGAAGAACGAAAAGTAACGTTTTAAAGTATAAATATGTACTGCCTCCTTTGGCAGCCCTTGTTCACGCACCCAAATATATTAATTGTACGCATGTGAATGGATGACTATACGTAGTATCTATTGTATGTATTTTCAAAGAAAAGACGATGCACGAAAAGATGTTTTCGGGCTCTCGCCCCAAACGAAAAGAATGTTTTCTCATGAAAAGACATTTTCTCATGAAAGCATGAAACGAAAAGAATGAAAGGCATGCTCATGCACATGAAATGAATGAAAGCTACAGCTCACCAGAGCTACCATGAATGAATGAACGTAAAGAATGAATGAAAGAAAGGCATGAGCATGTACGAATGTATGAAACTACGTAACGACCACATGAAATAAATGAACGGGGTACCCAAATGAATGAATGGGCAGATTGCAATGCCGGGCCGTAGTATCTGGTAGTGCACCCAGTGCTGCATCCCTGACGGAATAAGATTCCAACTCGTGGGCACGGGCGAATCCATCGGCCCAAAAGGCCGCTAACCCCAGCACGCGCGGCGTAACAGTGTGCATTAGCCTATGAAAGAGAGAAAAAAAGTATGTACGAATGCATGGCATTCTTTAAGAAATGAAGGCAGTGACGGGGAAAACGTTTTACGAAAAGAAAAGCATGTTTAAAGATGAAAACCCCCGTCTACTGATGTTTACGAACGAAAGCATGTATGCATGTACGTATAGTATGTACGGAATGATGAATGCATGACTGAAAACCTATTTTGTTATATTTTAACGTATGAAGTAATGCTTACTGAGTATTCGACTCATTTTAGTTTTTATGTGTGCCCCTCCCCCCACAGGAACTGAATTAGCAGTACGCTCAGGAGGGACACAGCCAAAGGAGAAGGGCACGGAAGTCTAGGCATGAAGGTTTTAAACATAAGAAAGGTCTTTTTATTTTAAAGATTTATATTTTCCACTGTTTTAACCAGCAAACCTCTTTTATTATAAAAGCATATTTTATTTTATAACGTAGAGTCTTGCACCTTGGGAAGGACAATAAAAGGTTTTAAATAGGACGGTAATTCCTGTCGTGTTTTTCTAAAATATTTTGTAAAAAGACCCACCACAAGGACGGGCATTACAGATAGGGTGCAAAGGGATGGGCCCTAGACTTTTGACAAACAATTAGTGCTTACAAAGGACTTCGAGGGTCAACTACAGGTGCAAATTCAGTTGACAAGCGAATTTCTAGATTCAAGTACATGACCTTCCATTGATGGCTTGCAATGAGTATATGGGCGTATAGGGGAGTCAATGGGAACAATTGTTGAAGTTGACCTGGAGCAGGACAACTTAGCCTAGGGGGAATACATGTGGGTCAGGGTTAACCTAGACATCACTAAGCTTTTGCTAAGCAGTAAGAAGATAACGGTTGGGTTCGCAGAGAGACTGTTTGGTTCGCTTTACTTACGAAAGATTGCCTGATTTCTGTTATCAATGTGGCTGCTTGGGCCATGACCACCGTGACTACTATGGGGATGCACCGATCAATCCCGTTGTGATGGACGGGATTCATGACAGATAAGATGCAATGCACCTAAGTATACTAGTAGTATGCAATAAAATCGCAGCAAAATAATAAAAGCGAAGTAATCGAAGCAACGTTGTAATCAATTGCATTAGCACATGGTACCATTACTAAACAAAATACCCAACATTGTCATTTTTCCCAAAACATGCATCATATATATATATATATAGTTTTCCAAAAGCATAGAGTATTTTTAATCTCCCAAAACATGGGACCTTTCCAAAAGTAATCTAGTTTTAATACTCAAAAGCATTTCCTCCCTAGGAAAATGTGGTCCCTATATATATTTTTTTCTTCATGGCTACTCAAACTTCACCCTCTTTTCTAAGAACTGATCCTGGCCATGGTTCCTAAGCCATTTCAACTCATCTACGAGTTGCAGTACCTTCGTAATGGTTTGATCAATGGTCTCCAGTCTTTCTAAAATAAAGGGCTCAAAGGAGCTCTCCTCCATCTTCGGCACTATCCTACTCAAAGGGAGTGTCGTTCTCTTTCATTTCTTCATTAGGGTTTTCTTCCAAACCTGTAACAACTTCTACTATTCCAGAAGTGAAATAATAGTAGAAACTATCATAATAAGATTTCAAAAAATCTCAGCAAGTAAACACGTAACATATGATAGTTAACACTAGCATACAAGAGGTATATCATGCAATGCGTGCATGGACATGTACTTGACACATGAATTGACCAGAACTTAACTTATGCACTTGACCATTTTCAGGAGACTTGTAATAGAGACATTGACATTTTCAAAAAACTTTTTTGATTTTCTTTTTCATGTTGACCTTAATCAAAACATGCCTTATTAGAACATATCACAAGATTTTCATCGAGTGATCTTTATCATATCACAAGACTTTCATCAAGTGATCCATATCATATGAGTTCTTATTCTTGTTCAGAGGGTAGTTTCAACACGGTTCCCCTTTGCACCGCATGTTCCTACTAGTTACCTCACCATCAATGGTCCGTGCACCGTAATGAATACATCTTAAACAGAGTCATTTCATATTAACTCGACAGTACTTCGTCAGGTTACATGCCTTATGCACCCATTAGTATCAGGCACTTTCTCACTTCGGAATTCTTTAAAAAGAATCCATTCGAGACTCGCTGACGATTCTTTGTAGACCTAGGAGTTATCACTCTATTCTTAAGTACTCTAGAGTGGACAAAGGAGTTTCACTAGGACATTCCCTCACCCTAGCACTTGGAGTCATGGTAAAATATTTATAGACACTTTTCTTTGAAAAACACTTTTCCTAAATGCATGTGACATGAGACTTAAGACATATACCTTTTTACTCTTGAACATATGACACATGAGATGCCATGCATGAAGTAATCAAGCATAACATGTTCAAATCATGGCATGGTAACATAGAATACATGAGATGTGAAAACACATTCATGGAACCATAGAAACTTGTCTTTGCTGAAACATGTAGGTACTAAGTCATGAGAAAACTTCACTTTAACATGTGCCAAACTTGAAGCATATTGCATAGAAATTATAGAATAATGAAACAAAGCATGAAATCATGGTGTTTGGCCAAGATCCAAAACTTTTAAAGCATGTTATAGCCGAATCATCAAGTTTCACAAATCATCAACATTATTCTTAGCAAAATCGAAACTTATAGAGGTTGTTCTTCTCATTTCCATCACCGAAACATACAATTTACTCCATAATCATATTCAAGATCATATTAACATATTCCAGCAAATAAGCAAAAAAAGCAAACAAAGCAATGATAACAAGAGAAAGATCTACACAAACATATACGAGTATTAACAAAGAGTAAGTTGAGTGTATACTTACAAAAGTCCACGTAAAGAAATGAATAACAAGCTATAAATCGAAGTGTAACTAGTTAGAATAAGGGTTCCAAAAACCCTAATCCATGATCTTGAGTGTGTGGGGTTTCTAGGGTTACAACTAGGGCTAAACCATTCGGCTTATAGGGTTTGCAGTCAAGAAACCCTTCGTTTTCCTTGTGTTCTTATCCCGATCATAGAATTATTGTGGAAATACTCAAGAGTGGCCGATTACATAGAGGATTTATGCCCTCCATTTTTGGCTCCAAATATTTTTAGGAAACCCTAGTTTTCTTCCCATGAAAAAGTGTTGAAATCGTGTGTGCTTCACCATATTCGAACCCTTTAGAGATTCCCATCTCTTCTTGAGTTAAAAATGTGTTGTGTGTGAAGAAAATAAAGGAAAAACTGAGTCCTCATAGTGTCTCCTCCTTGCTAATGCTGAAAATCTTCTTTGGGTAAAACCTCCCTAGTTTGATTGGTAAGAAAATGAGAGAATGCGATAAATCTTCAAGTGAAAGTGTGAGAAAGTGTGGATAAGATGAGAGCACATATAGGAATCCGAAAATGGCCATGAAGAAAAGCCCTAGGCTTGTGACTCTCTTCCCCTTTTATAGAATTTTTTCCCTTCCCTCATTGGTTACTTGAAAACCATTGCATGTGTGACAAGTGACCTTTTTCTTCTTCCTTCTTCTTTCTAACCAAAAATGGCTTTTGGAGTTCCCATCATTGGATTGCATTGGGAAGGTGCATGCATGTGGGTGCCATGTGCGGTTCCTCCCCTTTGGCCGAAACCCGCTATTCCCTCTTATGCCCCTTCCACTTCCTAACCAAGTGTATAGCTCATTTAGGGTAAAAGATAAAACCACCTTATGTCTATTCCTTTTCCCAACAAGCATGCATTTGCATGTGTGAGACTTGGCATGGGTGTGTGCCATGCTTCTTGCCGCCCACTATCTTCTCATTTTTTCCAAGTTGTTGCTTCATCTTCCTTTGCTTCTTCCTTGGGTGACCTTCCATATACCATTGGTCTATTTTATGACCTAAGCGATAAGTGGCAAGTGAGAGTGTGCTTGCCGAAATTTTGAGGGTAGAGTAGTCTTTTTGTGCAAAAGTTCCTTCCCCTTTCTTAAAGAAGCTCTTTGCATGGTTGACAAGTGGCAATTTCTTAAGAAAATACTAGGCTGTGCGTGTGGCCATGGAAAAACTGAATCCCTTCTTGTCCCTTGGGTTTCCCTATTAAAAAATATTCTCTTTGTCTTCCCTAGGCATCATTTCCCATAGATATCAATCTTGGAAATCAACATTTGCCAAATGGCATGGTGTAGGCATGTTAGGTGAGTTGGTCGAATGCCTCTTGGTGTTCTCTGGGTCATCTTGTCATCTCATCTTCTAGAAGGCTTCCTTCCATGAGTGACATGTGGCATATCCACTAGGGTAGGCATGCAAGCCCTCACTTGGCTTCCCAAACACTCCTCTCTCTCCCCCTTAGCCCACTATCATGACCAGGTACATAGTACTTTTCATGTGTGACACATGGCACTAGTGGCAAGGGTTTGGATCATGCACTATGGGCTATTGGGCTTGGATTTTATCACAAGGCCGAATCTCCCAATGGTCTAAGGGTTAGCTTCACTTGGGCTTAAGTTGCTTAGTCCAAAATCTAAGGCCTCTCCTTCAACTAGAAATTCTAAGGCTCTTGAACAACTATGGCAACTAAATAATTTACGAAAATGCCTAGTCAAGCTTGGGTCATCACAACTGCATGATATGGAAAGCTAAGCCTGAATATGATGCCTCTGACTGTTTCCCTTATGGCTGATAATTGAGAGCGGCACCGCCTTCTAGATGGGGTGGCGGAAAGTGTTCTATGGTGCCAAAAGAACGTGCTGGAGGTGGATTGTCGACCTCAACTAACTCTACGAAAAAAGAGGGGCGTGAAGCAGATTTAGGGGAAAGGGGGGAGTTGGTTACGCAACAGGAGGCAACTGCTGAGTTAGGGGGAATTTCAAATCTAAGAGATGAAGTGGGGGCTAACAGCTATTCCCCTACCGACGTCGTTTTCTTTGATTTAGATTCCTTTAAGGATAAAGCTGAAGGCCCATACCTTATGAGTGAAAGCAGTGCAGGCCCAATTGGTTCTGAAGTGGATACTATACGTGGGCTCAGTTTGAAACGTTGAGGCCGATAACCCAAATCCAGTTCAATTATAACGGAAGAATGTAGTGCTGCAATGGTCAAGAAATCAAGAAAGAGGGAAGCTTTACTGTTGGCAAAGGGGGACCAGAGGGCTATTAAGAAAATATCTTTGAACTTACCTGAGGGCTTGGTCAAGGGGTGTGACAATGAAGCATTGGCAGAGGTTGAGGATCAACCCCACCGGGAGCCATGAAGTTGTTGAGCAGGAATTCCTATGGGTTTGGGAACCGACGAGGAATTTGCACCCTTCTTGATCTGATTAAGAAGGAAGACCCTTTTATTGTCTTCTTGCAGGAGACAAAAGTGACATCCTGAGTCATGGACAAGTATAAATTTCATCTCGATTTTGTTAATTGCCTAGCAGTAGATTGTAGAGGTCGAAGTGGAGGCTTAGGGTGTGTTTGGATATTAAACTGAGTTGAGTTGAGTTTAGATGATAAAATATTGTTAGAATATTATTTTTTAATATTATTATTGTTTTAGGATTTGAAAAAGTTGAATTGTTTATTATATTTTGTGTTGAAATTTGAAAAAATTGTAATGATGAGTGAGATGAGTTGAGTTTGGTTTGGTAACCAAACTTAGCCTTAGGCTGCATTTGGATGTTGAGCTAAGCTTAGTTTTTTATGAATAGTAGTGGAAGGAATTATATGAGTCCCATCTAAATTGAGTTTAAAATGTGTTTGGATGTTAAGATGAGTTTAGTACTTTTTATGAAAAGTTGAAAAAGGTTGTGGGTCCCACATATAAATGTGTGTTAAGTTGAAAAAGGTTGTGGGTCCCATGTGTAAGGTGGTTTTGAGTTGAGATGAGTTTAGTAATTTGAGAGTTGAGTATTTAAATGTTAGACTCAGCTTAAAATTAAATTGAGTTCAGCTGAGTCTTGCAACTAAACGCAGTCTTAGTGTTAATGTGGAGACAAGATGTAAACGTGCATATTATTAATGTTTCCTCTTATCATATTCATACCATTATTAACAATGATGTGGATAGAAGTAAGGAATGGATACTGACTGGTATTTATGGTAACCCTAAGACAGCAAATAAGAATGAAACGTGGGGCTTAATTCATTCTCTGTTTATTGTTGTTGATAAACCATGGTTAGTATTTGGAGACTTTAATGAAGTCTTGGAACCCAAGGAGAAATGGGGTGGCATGATGAGACCTGAAATTCAGATGGAAGCTTTTTGATCTGTTATGAGTGATTGTGAATTGTAAGATTTGGGTTTTGGTGGGGGCCTTTGTTATACTTGGTGTAGTAGAAGATAGGGCACTGACAGAATTTGTGAGAGACTAGATCGGTATTTAGCATCTTCTTTGTGGGTGGATCTGTTTCCTGCTTTTGAGGTTCAGCATGGGTCGGTTTCTTACTCAGACCATATTCCTGTTTGAATGAGTACACGGGGTGTTTTTCAGCAGAGGAGAGGAAAGAAAATGTTCCAGTTTGAACCTTTGTGGGTTGGCCATACAAAATGTGAATAGCTTATTGGGGACTCTTGGTAAGCGAGGATAGAGAGAAGTATTATGGTTGATACAAGGAGGAGGATAAAGGAATGCAGTGCAAAGTTGACCACTTGGAACCAGAAGTCTTTTGGTCTGGTTCACAAGTAGTTATCTCGAGCAAAATTTAACTTACAAAGCTTACAAGAAGAGGACCCTAATTGTGAGAAGATGGAAAAACATAATGCTGCTAGAGAAGAGGTCCAACTTTGGTTGGTAAGAGAGGAGATTATGTGGAAGCAAAGGTCAATGGTATTGTGGCTACAGAGTGGAGATCAAAACTCTAAATACTTCCATTCTAAAGCCTCACAAAGGAGAAAGAAAAATTTTATTCTAAAGCTCCAAGATAAACCAGGCATTTGGAGATAAGGGCCTCTCAGGGACTGTTTGATTCGAGATTATTTTAAATCTCTATTTACCTCTTATGCTGAGAGGGGTTCAATGGAGATATTGGAAGGGGTGGAACACATGATTTCACCTGAAATGAATTCTGAGTTGGGAAGAGTGTTTACAGCTGATGAAATGGCCCTAGCACTGAGACAAATGCATCCCAATAAAGCCCCTGGACCAAATGGCATGTCCCCAATATTTTTTTAGAAATATTGGCACATAGTTGGAGGCAATGTAATTGCTGCTGTTCTTGATGTACTAAACACTGGTGTGTTTCCTAATGGCTTAAACCATATACTGTTAGTGTTGATCCCTAAGAAAAAAATCTCTCATACATGTTTCTGACTTTAGGCCAACTAGCTTCTATAATGTTATTTACAAGCTAGTTTTTAAGGTTATTACAAATAGGTTAAAAAGAGTTTTACCCTCTATTGTTTCTACTGCACTGTCTACTTTTGAACTAGGGAGACTAATCACTGATAATGTCCTTATGGCATATGAGATTGTTCATTATTTAAAACAGAAGAGGAAGCGGAAGAAGGGGTTCATGTCCTTGAAATTGGGCATGTCAAAGGCCTATGATAGGGTGGAATGAGACTTTTTGGAAGGGATCTTGATAAAGTTAGGTTTCTCTAGCAATCTAGTTGGCTTGATAATACAGTGTGTTAGATTAGTTTCCTTTTTAGTTATGGTAAATGGGGTGGCTACAGTGACTATTTTACCCTCTAGAGGGATTAGGCAAAAGAACCCTTTGGCCCCTTACCTATTTCTATTATGTACTCAAGGATTGATAAGTTTATTAAGGCAAGCTGAGTCAATAATTGTGGTTGGGATTAGTATTTGCAGGGGGCACCTCGAGTGAATAATTTTTTGTTTGCAGATCATTCAGTTATATTTTGTAAGGCAGATGTAGCTACTATAGCACAAATGTCTCAAAATCTGTTAAGAATGATATTATGGCCGTGGTTGGGGGGGGGGGTGAGGGTGGCTCTATTAATCAGTATGAAAAGTATTTGGGTTTGCCTCATATTGTGGGAAAGTCTACAAATGTTGCTTTTGCTGAGATTAAATGAAAGGTATGGAAGAAATTGCAGGGTTGAAAAGAGAAAATTATGTCTTAAGGGGGTAGAGAAATCCTGATAAAATCTGTGGCTCTTTCTATTCCCTCTTATGCCATGAGTTGCTTTAAGTTGCCTACTTGTTTATGCAGAAACTTGGAAAGGATGATGGCTCAGTTTTGGTGGGGTCAGAATGCTGATTAAAGGAAAATTCACTAGCTTAGATGGAATCAGTTGTGTGAATCTAAATTTAGGGGTGGGATGGGTTTTAGAGATTTGAAGCTTTTTCATGCTGCCTTATTAGCAAAGCAGGCATGGTTGGTTTTAAAAAATGTGAATTCTCTACTTCACAAATTGTATAAGGCCAAGTACTTCCCTCAGTATTTTTTTTTTTAATTTCTTTTATTCATAGTTGGGTAATAACTCATCCTACATTTGGAAAGGATTTTGGAAAGCTAGGATTGTTTTGATTAGTGGATGTCAAATGAGGATTGGAGATGGTAATTTTGCTAGAATTTGGGAAGATGTTTCTTGGATATAAGGCCTTAAAATTAGAACTAACTACTAATGAGGAGACAAATTTAACAGAAAAGGTTGCAACCTTAATTGATATGCAATTGAGGTGGTGGGATGTAAAAAGAGTTAAGAGTCCTCTTCAATCCAATGATAGCTTCTGATATTTTGACGATTGTTTTGAGTCCTGGGTAGTATAATGATGTTTGGGTTTGGAGATATGAAATGAATGATACTTTTAGTGTAAGAAGTGCTTATGGATTATTGAGAACTACTGCAACTCAAGATTCTGCTGAGAGCTCTACAGCTTGGGAAGACAAGAAGCTGTGGAAACATCTTTGAAAAATGCAAATTCTAAATAAGATTAATTGCATAGAGGGTGTGTAGACAAGGTTTACCTTCAAAACAAAATTTACATTAGAGGAAGGTTGTGGAGAATACACAATGTGATTTCTGTGGTTTCCAAGTTGAGGATTTACCTCATGATATTCTACAGTGCCCTGATATTCAAGCACGCTGGTTGTCTTTTTTGCCTATTATGAATGCTCTACCTCTTGTTGGTTCTGTTAAAGGTGTAGTAGAGGTAATTTTGGAGAAAGGAGACCGACCACTCACAGCTTGATAGGTTCTTCCTTATAGTTTGAGCTTTCTGGTATAAACGTAATAAAATGGCTATTGAACATGTTAGACTGGAACCTGTGCACATCATGAATCATGCTTTGGAGCTGCAATATTCTTTTTCAGCCTCTATTAGGGTACTTGCGTCTAGGATGGACAAAAAGTGTTGTTGGAATGCTCCCCCTGCTGGTTTCTCTAAGCTAAATGTGGATGAGGCAATATTGCATGACTGTTATAACGCTTGGATAGGTGCTGCAACCAGAGATGAGGAAGGGAGGATGGTTATGGCAGTTGGCAAGTCTGAGCATGAAGTTTGAGAACCTGAAGTTGTGGAATTATTGGCTATGTTTCGTGGGTTGCAATTTAGCTCTCATCTGGATACCTCTAAGATTATTTTAGAAAGTGACATCTTGCTTGTGGTGGAGGCATTACAAGCAACAGAGTAGTCGTTGTCTGTACTTGGGAATCTGATTTTAGAAATACAGAATTTGCTCAAGCAATTTAATGAGTACATGATTCAACATGTACTACTAGGGGTGTAACCGGTTCGGTCCGGTCCGGTTTTGGACAAAATCTTAGACCGAACCGGTATGACCGGTTTTGTATTTTTCAAAACCGATTACGCACCGGTTATCCCCCTAAACCGGTACTTCTGGTTTTACCGGTTTTCGATCCGGTCCGGTCTGGTTTTTCGATTTTTTTTAAATGTAAATTTGACATTAGTATAATATTAGACTAATAGTATTAATATTAGACTATTAGTATAGCTATATAATACATGATCAATTACATTTTCATTTTTAAGATTAAACTTTTATTTTATAATAACATTATCTTATATATAATTATATTAATAGCATATGATAAACAAATTACAAATGTTCATATTTAAGATTAATATTTTATGTTATAATTTATAAATTTAAATTTTACATATAATTAAAAATTATATATAAAACTTATATATTAATATATATAATATTTTGTATAATTTTAATTTTTAATAAAACTTATATATGAAATATTAGTTTTTATATATTTTTTTTATCAACCGGTCCGGTCCGGTCCGGAAAATCTCAAAACCGGAACCGGACCTGTTCCAACCGGTTTACGCATTTTAGAAACCGGTTCCGGACCGAACAGGTTCAAAATCAAAAAATCGATCCGGTCCGGTCCGGTTCGGACCGATTTTTCGGTTTAAATTTACACCCCTATGTACTACGTATGGGAAATCAAGTTGCTCACAAAATGGCCGTATATGCTTGAAGGGTATCAGACGTGGAGATGTGGATGGGCTCAATCCCTTCATCTATTTCTCAGTTTGTTTGGTTGGACCAATCTCATTTGTAATATGAGTTTTATCTATTAATGAAAGTTTCTCTTGTTATAAAAAAATAAAAACACACATACACTAGTAAAAAGACACGATAATTGAAAAGTGGCATTTTAAAATTTAAAAAGAAAAATCTCAACATGGCGATTGCACGATTTATGAGATTGAGACAAAGCTTTCATATACAAGGGAGCACCTTTCGTCCCGAGGTGGTGTAAAACTCTCCGTCCATATATTGCTGCCTAATGATTCTATATTCTTTAAAATAAATTAGACTACACAAGATTATTACTAAAACCCTATAATAGAAAGTTTGAAGTTTGAACCCAAAAATTACCAATACTAATTAATTTTCGATCGGAATAATCATAAATATCATTAATACAGTCATTACTTGTGGCTGTTGCTGCCACCAGCAACCGGTCAAGGTGGCTTGGACGATAGTGACACCAAAATCCCATTGTATTGGCAGGATCTGGCCATATCCGACTAGAACAATGGTTGGAAATGTTCGGATCCGATGAGGTTTGGCCTAATAAATGGCCGGATATGCCCAAATCCGATTAGTTCAGACCACACCAACACAGGACTTGTCCAGATCCTACACCGGTTGGTTGCTAGACAACACCGACGACTGCCGCGCGCACAACTATTATTTTAAATTTAAGTGAATGTAATATGAGTATGATTGAAGTTAAATTCTTCAAACAAACTAGAGTTAGTCGGCCTTTATTAACTATTAACAAAATCCTAATGAGAACCGATACAACAACTTATTTACAATTTTATAATAAAATATTATTATTTTTAAATTTAAACATATCAATTTAAAATATAAGTAAAAAAATATTTTTAAAAATGATTATTTTATTATATAGTTGTCAATTGGTTGTGAAGTAATTTGTCACATCATCATTAATAAGGTTGGAACGATGATTTCGTGAATTTATCACACCGAAACCAGATGTTCATAAAAACTCGGATTTCCCAGACCATATTTAAAAGGAATGAAGTTTTCCTTCTAAATAATTGGATATTCACATTCTCAACTCTATTTTTAAAAAAAAAAGAAAAAAAAAAAAGAGGGTAGTCACATGTTTAATAGTAACTCTTACTTAATTTTATTAATAAACTCTCACTTGTGACGAAAGAATATCTTGATAACAAACAATGTACTTGAATTTTAGAAAAATATAAAACAATAATTAAAACCTAAATACCAAACAAACAACTATAGTAAAAACCATACCACTAAACAGGCCTATATAGAATGAATTAATGTAAACGAGCCTGCCCATTCGAGATGAAATTGATATATATATATTAGTTTTTTTAATTTACACGTTTACTTTTTTATTCATTTATCAAAATAGAAGAAGTGTAACGTTAGATATAGTTTTAGAATTTACAAATTATGCGCACTCTCTTTGAAAAGAAGTGAAGTTCGCTACTAAAAAAATAATTTTTTCAGATGGACTCCAGATTTACCAACTTTTTTTAAAAGAAATACGTGAAATTTACCCACCTTACAGATATCATTTCTTGATAATAAATAAAGGAGTATTGTAGAAAAATTCTTCAAAATTTTTAGAAATTAACCAATTTTAAAAAAAGTTAGAAAATGTTATATTTACATCAGTTTCATGGTTTGCAAAGAACCCTCCCGTGAAGGAAACATTAATATAGAAAATAAAGAAGATCAAGAACAAGGGAGAGATAATACTAGTTGAATGTAACAATCATGCAAAAGATGAACAATGAAGAAGATGAAAATAGCTACACCTTGAGATATTCGAGGCCCCAATTCCTCCGATGAAAATAACAACAGTTCAGCAATATACTTTCTAAGCTTCCAAACAAGGATCTCCTTTCCTCTACATATATTGAAACTTCAGCAACAGCTAACTAAGGCCTTGGGCCCAATTCTAACTAACATCAACTAGGCCCAAGGGCCACTAAACAACCTTAACTCAACTAAGTTGGACATCAAACGCAACCCACTTTAATGAGATTCATAACAAATTATCTCCCTTCAAAGAACCTTATCCTCAAGGTTTCAGTTTAGATATGTCAATCCAACATCATGGACCAAAAACTCATGTGCATAGTTGGCTAGAAACTCCAGTATTTTCCATCAGGATATACATGGTTAAACTTCAGCCACCTATCAATCACAAGTAATATGGGATGACACTGAAGGCCAACTAGCAAGTCCAAAATCTGACCGCTATAACATACTTTGAAATCGCAACTGATTCCTTTTTCAGTTCCATGGCCGAGCGTTGATCGTGTTACCTGTACCACGATCATAATTTCAATCACAGTAATCTTCGCATCCTTTGTTAAGACAAACATTACTTCTGCTGCAGGGTTGAGTGGGATTTTTGTTTCGGAGTGCTTTGGGCTTTTGACAATGCCATCAGTAGTATGTCTAAGTTCTTTCCAAGTTATTGAAATGATTGGAGAACTAGAAAGACGATCTTTCCAGAACACTGAATAATGAACTTGTGTCAAGCACTGCAACACGACCACATGCAAATCCTATAGCAAGTTTAGACCCACAATTTGCAAAGTGTAGTGCTTGCACTGAGAAACTAAGAAGAAAGAAAACAGCTCTACATTGAAGTCGTTTTCCTTGAGGCAAAATGTGAACTTCATTTTTAATCTCTGTTACAAAGTGGAAGTTTGTCCCATCTGAACAGCCTTTGAAGTCATAGAGACGAACCAGACCACTTTCATTGCCAATAGCCAAACTTAAATTGGGGGAGCAGAAGTCCAACTTGGTCACTGGGTCTATTAAACCAACCACTTTTATACCTTGCACCTCGCCTTCTATAAGACAGATAAAAGATAAGACTGGATATATGGCAAGATGTAAAGCTGTGATGATCTCCATTTCCTGAATGAACTCTTTGAGAACATCTTCAGATGGACTCAAGAATTTTAACTGCCAACTCCTTGCCAGGAAGACACCCTTTGTAAACATAACTACTACCACCCTTGTCAACTATATTCTCAGGCATTAAACTAGAGGTTGTCGAGGAGAGTTCCAGGCAGGTAAACAGCCTGCAGATGGATGAGTATTTCTCATGTAAACCCAACAATTCTTTAGGAAGACTACCCATGGCATTGCAAGGGGAAAGAGGAGGACACACGGTAGTAGATCCGATTGGCACAATTGCACCACTCTCTTTGTCAAGCGAAGAATAATTAGCATCACCCTGATCAGGTGCAATAGGAGCTTTGATGTAATTGACTAGAAAAACGTACGGAGTAGGAACTGGCAAATATGATAAGTGTTATTTTTACGTGATTTTTATCACTTTTTTATTTATGAAAAGTGTTATTTTCCCTTCAATACTAATGATTTTCTTTTATTTTTACATACTTTTATTTATTTTTTTGAATTGGAAAGAATGAGAAGATTTAGTGCAAAATGAGAACATTTCGGTACAAAAAAAAAGACTACGGATTCAGATCAATTAGAAATAGTAAGATCTGAAGAGAGTCGATGAGATTTGGGCAAGGAGCCTTGTCCTGTGGGCAACAAAGAGATTTCTCTCTCCCAAAGGCGAGAAGACTTACCTCTTTGTAGGGGAGGAGAACCGCGACCAGAAGGCATGAAGACTTGACGACAAGACTCTAAGTGGTTAGATTGGCCGACTAGTCTAATTGACCAACTTAAAAGAACAACATAAATGACATCGTGGACAACAACTAGAAAAGGCGAGATGAGTCTTTCATCCCGATCAACATTCTTTCCACTTGGAAGGTGAGGAGAGGGTTGTGTGGTCTTTGTGACCTCCACGCTAGTTATATTCAGCACACACGGCATCTACTCGGTGGAATAATTTCTCTCGACCGGGATCAATCTGCTGCTGACCACCAAATCCAAGTTCCGTAATCAATCAGTTGGATACTGAATCCTCCCAAACCCCGCAAATTCAAGTCGCATATCACTGAATCTTCCATTTTAGATAATCTCGTTATTCTTAGGATAATTCTTTATATTAACATTTATCTGTAAAAACTATTTTACAAATCTTTAGGCTAAATTGTAACTACAGTTATCTTGTTTCTAGATTTGAATTTCGGCATCTATTTAATCCCGTCTTGTAGGATGAATAGGGGGAATTCTGAATCAAGGGTTGAGAGTTTTTATGTTTTAGAGTCTGAGTCTAATTTTAGAGTTCCATAATTTATTCTTGAAGTGTTCTTTCGAGAAGGCGGAACAGGAGGGCAAAGGCAAGAGCTGCATGCCTCATCAACCGACTTCAACAAAGAACACTAGTTTTATTCTTTTTTTTTTTATAATTTCATTATAAATTAATTCTATTTTCTAAAACTTTGATATAGCCTAGCATTGAACACACAGTTTATATTTCAAGTTATTTTATTTTCAATATTTCCATAATAGAGTGTTTATTTTTTTTCTTAATGCTTACAATTTTCTAACTAACTATTGTTCAATCTTTTGGATTGTAATGAGACCGAGAGATAATTTGTGATTAAAACTCTAGGATTAAACATCATTAGTTGAGCGAAAGCAAAGATGTTTTACCACGACTAGTATGATTTTCAAGAAAAATTCAAAAAACTTAATGAGTTTCCAATTAGTTAAATTCACATAGAGATATGAAGTTATTAGTTGGAAACATTTTCAGTATTGCTTGAAAGAAAATATTGAATAGTTAAGGGAGTTTTATCATCAACTTGGGATAATTGAAATTCTATAACAAGAAATAATAAATTGTGTGGGATTTTCTAGGTGAAGTCAAATGCTCTAAATCTATTGTTATTATTTTTAAAATCTTAATTTTTATGTTCTTTTCTTCAATTTAATTTAGATAAATCATTCTTCAAATTTCAATTTTCCAAATAGTAATTAATTTAGTCAATTTTAATACTCAATAGCATAATTATTTCTTGTGGGTTCAATATCTGTATTTTTTAAAAGATTTTACTACTTGTTACGATTCTGTGCACTTGCAGATATATTTTTATGCGAAAAAAATACCATTCCCAAACACCACTAAGTGGCAATATCTAAAACAACTGAGTTGCAATAATTTCATCTTCACCCAATTTAACTCCACTTTTTGAAAGAGACTCTTGCCACTCAACAAGCAGAAAACAAACAACCAACAAACACACACTTTCATTGCTCTTGTTTACATCATATTGGACCAAAACCTGCTCACCAGCCTTGACAGAAATAGGGGTGCGTAGAGAAAATGATGAATCCCAAGAAAAGAGACCAGCTGCTCCTTTAATCTCCCATGCATGATCTTCTGCTGTAATGCTGGGGCTGTGGTTAATCAAGTCTGCAAGGGGGATGAAAACAAGATTTTGACCACGCATGCGTGAAAAAGTCCTTTATCTGAGTATTACAAATGCCCAAAAGAACTCATCCCATGTTATCGGAGAAGGAAAAAACTGCCGGTGAGGAGATATAATTTCTTCTTCCACTTTTTGAAATTCATTTTGCACATATTCTTTCACACTCAATGTCGTACTCAAAAGTTGGGTTCCTTGAAGTTCAGCCAGCGCCTCTTCCTTAAAACTCTTAGCAAAGTCCACCAAAAAGTCGCCAAGGGCCCGCATGACCTTCTCACTCTGTTGCGCAAGTTCCCTAGTGAAAGCAAGAACCAAGCCTGGCATTCGACCAAGCCATAATCACGTTGTGAAAGGATCAATTCCCCTTCGATGAATTGCAGAGGGCTTCTCAAAACCATAAGCATAAATTCCTCTTGTGATAAAAAAAGATTTTTCTTGGCCATCTCGGTGTGTAACACCGACGTCGATCCTCATCAAACACCATTTCCTAAACAGCATATTGGTGGCTACATCAAGCTAGAGAAGAGAGCGAGACTCTCCATGCCCAAAAACCCGAATACCTCAATTTAAAATCATGAAGAAAATTCTGACCTTCTTGAGGATTTTTCTTGAATTTCTCTTGAATCCTCGAAAGAAATGATTCACCCTCCTATTATCAGTATTCACCAGCTATGGCTTCCACTTCATAGACGCCATCTTCAATGGCGAGGAAAGAGACGTCAAATGTTCCACCACCCGGGTTGAAGACAAGTACATTCGTTTCACCCAAACAACTTGCCCCCTTCTCTTATAGTGAGCTTAGATCGCCTGTCACTATCTTGTTTATCCCTTCACTACAAGAAATCAAACTTTTTTCAGCGCTCAAAATCGTAGCAAAACCCTTAATAATCGCTGCAATTGATCATTTTTGGCGATTTCTAATTCGCTGCTGGTTCGACGAAATTAAAGTGATATTTCTGATCAATTTCAATGATAGTCAAAAATTGATGCAAAAAGTACTATTTTTGGCGATTTTTATCCATCGCAACTGTCCAAAAAATCGACGAAAATAGCCTTTTTATTTACTCCTAAATCGTTGGCAAAAGTCAATTGCGGCGATATAAATTGTCGCAAAAGGTTAGTAAATCGCCACAAATGAGTCGATATTTTTCCAGTGAATTTCAATTATTGTCGCCATTATATATATTTCTAGTAGGTCATTTTGGCCCAAAAAAAGTATTTGCGGCGAGTAAGTATTGCCTCAAATAAGTAAAATCAATGCAAAAAATTAATTGCGGCGAATTTTACTCGCCGCAAAATAGTTTTCCAGAAAAAAAAGGCACAAATATAGAGATGAACTATACCCAAGCTATACTTCGTATTAGAGACCCTTACATATAATATATGTACATATACTAATATGAAGGTCCTATAATGCAAGACGTAAAGAAATCAGGTCTTTTCCAATAGTGCTTACTTGCATAAACTACATTATTTAGAAAAGTTTCACAGCTATGCTAATTAATTAATTTGAAGCAGAGTTAGTAGATCAACTAGGATATAATTCCCTTTACTTAATAACACGAAGGGTACATAGAAAATAACAACAAAGTACTCAAGGATCCTTACCCAAGACCATGCAAAAAATGCCAGCTGAAAGGAATTCTGCATGCAAACCCAAAAACAGTAAGTACCAAGTCAGAATAAAGCTGTTAAGTACTACTTAATGCATCTATATTTTTTCTCAGGATTAAGCAATGTATTTTCTTAGATTATATATAAGGAAAAAGTGGTAATTGGGTCTCAGGATTAAACAAGACCTGTTGATAGATATATATATAACAGTACAGCGGTTCCTTAGTCTTGTTAACAAGACCTGCTTGTTAAGCCAATTGAGTTAGTGTCCACAAAGAACCAAACCAAGTACATTAATGACACAAATGCAGCTAAGCATGCATTTGTATCCTACATGGCCACGATAGAAAGTTCCTTGAATTTCGTAAAAAAATTTTAATCACATGACACAAAAAAGACACAGTAGAATCCAAAAGTCTGTACTTTAAAGGCCAGGAGCAAGGGCAAACCTGAGGCGGCTCATTTTCATCAGTAGAACCAAGCATCTCATTCACTAGTAGCAAGCGTTCACTAGGAAAGTTCTGCAATAAAAGAAATGTGAAGACAAAAAAGTAGCAGTGCCAACAGAATCTTCAAGAGAAACTTTAGTTGCTAAGAAAAGAAGAATAAGTAATGGAATGGGAGGCTGGAAGGTAAAACAGATGGAAATAACACGCCCAAAGGACTTTAGAGTAGTTAGGATGGTGCCAATAAGTACAACAGCAAATTTAACAGGCACTCATCCAAATATAACATGTATCTTTAACTAACATGTATTCATCTAAGTGATGACACTTAAAAAAAAAAAACAGTTTGATGGGATTTCCATGGGTGTTGCTAGTAGTTGCTTTTATGTTTAGCCTTTCTTTGCATACTGAGAACTTCTTCCTCCTATCTAGAACCTACTTTTTGTATGCTTCAATCTTACAAAGTATGAGTAAAAATATTTATAAATGCAAAAAGGTGGCTAACATAACTGAGTACAATCAACTGTGTAGTACATAATGATTACGATACCATACGATTTCAACTATTTGAACACCATCCAGTAAAATACAAGTAACATGTTAAGTATGATTCAATGCAAAGCTGAAAGAATATACGTTCCAGACTAGCATTCGACTCTTCTATTTAAGAGGACGAAATGGTCAATACCTTAATTAGTCTTGTCTTCTTGTCAATCTCATATTTCACCTTACTTTCCTTTGTGATCTCAACAACCTGTATCATTCCAATTAGTAATCATAACAAAGAGATACATCAGAAAATGTTGCTGAAGAAAACGAGTTTCAATTTAAAAGTTGGAAATTCTTTCTAGATAAGAGAAAGTACTAGAAAGTTAAGAAGGCTGAGAAAAGTTGGCAGCTGGGAAATGGAGTCTAATTGATGTTGATAATAATTTGCAAGGAAATGGGGTGATGGTCACAAAATTAGCCTGCAGCACTAATGTTTTACCCACTGGGGGATGAAAGGGAACGCTGCTGGATTGGGTTGCATGGGAATGACCATCAGATTTTGTAACTGCTTTGATAATTCTTATTGGACAAGTGATATTTGCATGATGGGAAAGAGTTAGAGATTCATAAAGAAATAGAAATTAGTGCTAAGATTATAGAATTAACTGTATGCTAGAAATCTCACTTGAACATTCTTTTAGCATGTTACCACCCAAAAAATAAAAAAACAAAGTTAATACAGATATTCACACATAGGCTTGCAAGTGGAACAAACAAAAGCAGATCAATGAAACTAGGGTTCCTTGAGCAAGAGATAATTATCCATAGGCTTTCAGCCACCAATCTACGTATATATAGATTAAGCAAAAACATAAAGCATTATTAGACTAAAAAACCAGGATTTCCAAACTTATATCAAAAGATCTGTAGAGGATTAAAAACAATTATTATATATGGTGCACAATTGACTATCGCCAATTGCCAAGAACCTGACTATCAATTGGCAAGTCCATTGTGCATTCATTCCTAAGCTTCGTAGCAGAAAATGCAAATTAAGAGGTTCAACTCAATTACTTCATAATTGAATATAATGTTAATCTACCTCACAAACTGTAAAGATGATGGATTTCATAATGTTCCTATACAAAAAGCAAGAAACAATTATGAAGTAATTTAAGTGAAAAATAAAAAGAAGTAAGAGTTGACATGTTGTTGAAGAGTCAATTAGAATAACCTGATGAGCATTGTAAAACTATATTGTGATAAAATGAGCAAAACCAAATCTTGTATCAACCATATGAAGAAACAAACATTGCTCGTAGTAGATTTACTTCATCTTGAAAAACGACCAACAAGGCCCAAAAAAAATCCCTCACTTAAATCCCTCACTCGTATAGAACCCCCTCCCCTGAAAAAAAAATCATTTCTTCTCTTCTCTTCTCCCTGGGTAGCCAACCTCCTCATTCAGCATCCCTCACTTAACATTCCTCCATTGATAAGCATCAAATAAACTCAGAAAAGTACATCAATGTGATACAAATTTAACATTAACAGAAACTAAATTTAAAAGCCAGAAGAAACTTGAGCTCCTAGATTCCAAATCACATCCAATAACCACCCTGAAAAACTGTCGTTTCTTCACAATCCCAAAAGAAAATAGAAACCATTCCGAAGAGCCAGAAGAAACCGATAGTACCAGAATAAAAAAATCTTCCTGCAAACAAAACAAAGAAACCGATAGCACTAGAAACCCAATTTTCCAAGAAATTAAAATCTTCCTACAAAAATCGACGTTGTTATTCGCACCATCCAACTACTGTTTTAAAACTGCCCTTCCAAACAAATTGCCTCTCCAAGCTCTGGTGGGTAAAATGCAGTCAATGAAAGAAAACCCAACTCAATAAAAGAATAAACTTCACATCAAAGCAGAGTGTAAATCGAAACCCATGTAAATTGAAACAAAGTGTTCATCGAAACCCATGTAAAGCAAAACACAGGAAAAAATCCAAATCACAAATCAGTTTGTAAAAAATACCCAAACTGTGATTTTCGTGTGACAGATTTGTGGAGGAAATACGCAACCATCATTGGTGACGGGCTGGGGGAGAAAGAGAGGGTGGCCGTCAAGGTGAGGTCGCGGTGGAGTGGTGGGGTCGTTGGCGATGGGCTGCGCTGGCAGCGAGGGTTATGTGCGGCGGAGGCTCGAGGGAGAAGAGGGAATGGGGAGAGAGAGGGGAGAGGTGGGGGGAGACGAGGGAAATGGCCAAGGGAAAATGAGCAGAAGAATTTAAATTTTAATAGCTTTTTGTGGCGACCACATATCGCTGCAATATTGCAAAACATTGCCCAAATGTATCAATCTCATTTACAGTGAATCAAAAAATGTTGGTACTGCTTATTTGCAGCAACCAAAATTCACCTCAAATAGTCTTGTCACAGTGTCACAAATATTTGTAAAAGCCTATTTCCAGCGCTACACATATCGCCGCTAATAAACATTAATTGTCGCATGATAACTATTGCGGCGACACTTTTCGCAGCAAAAAACTGTTATTGTGGCGATTTTTTATATTCGACCAAAATAATGCCGTTACAGTTACATATAACTTGTTGCGGTGAAAAAATTTGCCACAAAAAACTTAACAGTAAATTCTCTCTCAACATTTTTCGAACTCATGACAGAATTAAGCGGCGAATCTGAAATTACCGAAAATGGGCATTATTTGCAGCGATTTTTTTTTGCAACAATCTAAAATTCTCTGGAAAAAGTCTATTTTTTTGTAGTGCTTCCACATCAGCAATCCTGGAGAATGACCATTCAATAATTTCCCCATTAAGACGCAGCCGCAATGCTCGATCTTCAGAGAGAAGAGAATTTAATTTCGGTTCTGGATTTTTCAGAACAGAGGGAAGAGGGATTTATGAGGGAACAACTACTGAGGGCACTACTATGATCTCCACCTCTACTACCTCTTCTTCTCCGTCCTCCATCTTCGCAGCTTGGTCTTCCCAGACCAAGAAGGTTTCCTGCACTTGATGCTTGAAAACCTTGTAATTTGCTTGCATTCGGTCAATTATTTCTGTGATGTGCAGTATTTTATCAAGAATCTTTTCTATCAATAGCAACAAATACGCTTGCTGTTTGTTGAAGTTTACTCCGTCCACTGAAGAATCAGTAGCTCTAGATACCAATTGTAAAGAATCCTCCCGTGAAGGAAACATTAATATAGAAAATAAAGGAGTTCAAGAACAAGGGAGAAATAATACTAGATGAATGTAACAATCATGCAAGAGACGAATAATGAAGAAGATGAAAATAACTATGCCTTGGGATATTTGAAGTCCCCAATTCCTCCAATGAAAATAACAATAGTTCACCAATATACTTTCTAGCTCTCAAACAAGGATCCTTTTCTCTACATATACCGAAAATTCAGCAATTAACTAAGGCCTTGGCCCATTCTAACTAACATTAACTAGGTCCATGGGCCACTAAACAACCTTAATTTAACTAAGTTGGACATCAAACCTAGCCCATTTTAATGAGATTTATAACATTGTTTTTCTAGTTGTAATATCGTTTATCAAGATTTAGACAGGTCTACTAATCACATAAAAAACCATGATACGGACTGAAGACTCTAACTACTTGTCAAAATCTTCATCTCCGAGAGGCATTAATTCCACGCATTTGTTTGCGTGCCACGATATTTCTAACCGACAAAGAGCTAGCGGTGCATTTCACACGTTTGTTTGCATGAAAAATGTGCAAAATTTTTCAAGAAAAAGTAAGATGAGTTCAGATGAGATAAATTGAAATAAAAGTTAAAAGTTAAAAAAAATATTATTATAATTTTATTTTAAAATATTATTATTATTTTAAAATTTAAAATAATTAAATAATTTATTATATTTTGTGTAAGAATTTAAGAAAATTATAATAATTAAATGAGATAAGATAAAATTAAATTAAATACTTTTTATATCCAGACCTAGAACCATACCTACCAACTCATTAGTGTGGATCATTGTTTGGCGTCTATTAGGGGTGAAAATCGAAGCCTTCGGTGCAGTTTTTGGACAAAACCGATGCTAACCGACGTCTGAAAATAGGGAGGAGCAACTAACCGTAACTAGTTAATGGGAAGGAGGAAAGCCAGCCATATCGACTTTGGCTGTCCTCGGTCGGTTTTCAGTTCCCCTAGTGGCGAGCTTCGGCTGTGAGAGAGAGAGAGAGTTTTAGAGGAGAAAATAAATCGAGAAAGAAGAGGGAATGGGATCTAGGGAAGAAGATGATCCCATCTTGAAAAGACTCCGTTTGGTTTAAAATCAAACGGCATCATTTCACACATATTTTTCCCATACGTTTTGAATAAAACGATGCCATATCATTTCCATTATGTTTTGTATACTATAAGCGTAAAACGACGCAGTTCCACTTCTGTTTTGAGTATGGTATATTAAAAAAAAAGGTTTATTTCAGTGGGCTGGTCTAGCTTCAAACTAAAATTGAACTGCTGAACGTCAGTTTCTTCAAATTTCCATTGCATGTCGATTGGTTCTCCACCGGTTCCTAATGCGGCTGGTTAGTTCCCACCAGTGGCGATCAGTTGCATCGTTTTCTGTTCACCCTTAGTGTCTATGCATTGTTATTCGCATATTTGCTGGCTTACCTACCAACTCATTAGTGTGGAGCATTGTTTGGTGTCTATGCATTCTTATCCACATATTTGTTGCTTTACCTACCACATATTTGCTACTTCGTGTTGGAGCAGGAAAACAACAAAAGTAAGGCAATATTTAATTTTGAGATAAGAAAATTGCATGAAATTAATCATAGTAAAACAACACAAATAACTTCAATTATCTAAAGAACAACAACATTTAATTACTTGATCTCCTTGTTGGGATGCATTTTGTATCTCTGCCAACAACTCCCAGTAATTTGTAGTCTGAAAGTATGAGGGGCTCGATGTGTTAAGGGACAACTCTGATGCCTAAGTTAGTATATAGCTGGGAGAGTATTTCAAATTTCAAAGTGATCAGAAATTAGGTTTTTAGTGTTTTTGACCTTCATTTATAGGCATTGGTCAGGTGATGAGAAGGCTTGTCTCACGACGTGATTTCCTCTGACCCTTATTGGATTGTAGATTGTTAGGGCTCCCAATTAGCCATTATGTTAGAGAACATTAATTCTTTGGGCAAGTAGTGTAACAGCCCGCTAGAAATTCACTAGTGAAATTTTTATTGATTTTAGGAATCTCGTGAAAATCCTATAAGTTTTTACAAATTGACCAATTGCACATGTTTTTGTCTGTCAACATAGTCAGTGTTATAACTCACTATGGTGCTAGAAATATAAGTTTAATTATTTGAGATAGTTAGAAGTGTTAGAATGCGTTATAGTCTACACCATTAGACTTAGTTGATTATTTAGGAGTTTTTGGTGCAATAACCTATTTTCATAGGAAACGCTTCTTCGAAATTGTGAAATTATTTTTAGGGGCACTTTGAAGTTCAATTTTGGTAAAAGATTTTCACTATAGGTTAATATGAATATTTAAGATTTTTTAGTATTAAGTTTATTATGCATTTTTTCGGAGTGAATTGTAACCTCGATAAGCGCATCCAGTATAGTGTTTTCAAAATTACAGTGTAAAATGTCCAAATTATGTTAGAGAAAGTTTTATTTGGACACTTGACAAAATCTTAACCACACATAATGAATAGTATTAGACACTTGGCACAAAGATTAACCATTAGATAGATTTGTAAAGGAAATCAGGGTGTGAGATCATGCCACCTAAGCAAAATCCTATTTTTTTCATTTGATCAATCAAATTGTACCAGACCATAGTGGATTTCAACCCTAGTGAAACCCTAAATGATTGGAATCCAATCGAAACCCCAAAATCTTGGTTGAAACTGAAACCTAAAGTTGGCCTCCAAACCCTTTTTTATCCAATTTCTAGCATTGTATTTAATTACTTGATTAAATCACTTTCACATGCTATTAATTTCTCAAATTCTTGTTATGACATCATTATCCAACCTTTTAAATCTTGAAAATTTGATTGGGTCAAGAAAAATAGGATTTGGATTTGATAGCATTTCAAACCCTAACCAAACCCACTTTAAATCCCAAATTGAAGCCCACTTGGTTGAGGCCCACGAATTTGGCCACCCTAGCAAAACTTCTTGAAGAAGTCGCCTCCCTCACATGGCAGACCATCCATTGCTATTGGCTGCACCTAATAGTGCCTTGATGTGAAGAAGAAATCCACCTCATCAACCTTCATACCTCATAGCTGCTGCAGGCAGTCCTTGCCCCTCACTATTTAACACTTTATGTTGCATAGTCACCTCCAATCAAGAGTCATTCAAGCCCATAAGTTCCCCCTCCAGAAGTCTAAAGTCGTCCAAGACACATTTCACTCCCTTTCATCACTTTTTCACTCCGTTCTTAGATAGAAACTCAAAAGAGCCCTCTTGGGTAGATTTCTGGGTCTTTTTGCTGGGAGATTTTCAACTCTTTGTAGGTATTTTCGCACGATGACTGTTTCATAAAAGTTATTCGTCTTTGAGTTTAACTTCTTTAGATATCTTATTAGTCTCATTCCATGCTAATTTGGTTGGTCAAAAGTATTTTTAACTATGGAAAGGTCATTCTGGCTTGAAACTGGTGAGTATGCTATGTTTTGGAATTTTTGATCAAGCTAATGATCATATCTTGGTCCGAAAATTTTATGAAATGTTTTTAACATGTGTTTATGAATTTTAATTAAGATTTTGTTATATGAATAAAACTTTTGATGATAGATTTCCTTAGATATAGAAACTTGAAAACTGGAAGTGAAAAAATAGTTTTTGTTTTGAGAAAGTTTGAATATTTCATGGTTTAATCCTACTCCAAAGGCTTTGATATTTGTATGTGATAATCCTAAATCTCTTATTTGTATCTAAGTATGTTAGTTTGAAGATATTTAGTATTAGTTTCAAAGACATGATTTTTCTATGCAAGAGGATTTCGGTTAGGCCTAAGATTTTATTTTTTGAGTTAGATCCATGTTTTATTGAGTTTTAGCTATGTGATTTTAAGTTTGATGGTTGGATCTTCTTTAGGATACATTTTAAAACCATGTGATGTTTTAGTTTTAAGATCACATGTCTTTAATCCATGGATCAAGAGATTGATCAAAGTTAGTTGAGAGAAAACTTTCTGTTTTTGGACTAAGTATAAAACCAAAAACTCCAAGTGTTGTTTTGTGATTTTTGGTGACTTTTTTTTGATAATTTAAAGCATTATTGATAGTAAGATGATGTTATGAATATGTTAGAACTAAGATTTGATTTGTTTTGGAATTCTTGGAGATGTTTTTATTAAAATCAAAACTTGTGATTTAAGGGTTTACTTTTTGTTAAAAAGTTTGGGTTTTTTTACAAAAAGTTTGGTGTTGATGATTAGCTTTTTCTTAATGAATATTTTAAGTGTGTTTTTAAACTTAGGATATGAAGATATTTATTACAAAATTTTGGTTTAATCATGGGTTTTGAAGATGGAAGAAATTACAACCAAAATTAAGAGAAATGGCATGTTATCTGTTACATGTTATGCCATGTTACAAAATATTGTTTGTTATATGTATGCCATGTTATGAAATGTTGTCTATTATATTTATGTCTCAAAGTATGTCATATATGTCGTCTTACATTCATGTCATGTTACGCTACGTCAAGACATCTATCATTTCGTATTCATGTCATCACATCTCGAATATAGTTTATGTATCTCGAGAATAATCTTGTTAAGTTATTCATGTCAATCACGACCCTAAGCGCTAAGATGGGGTAATATCCTAGTGGAACTCTTTTTTTCATACTAGAGAGTCTAAATAGGTGTAAAATTTCCTAGGTTGAAGAAGTACAATCAACAGGTTACGAATGGGGCCTAACTAATTGGTCACTGGAGCAAGCCAGGGACTAACGCCGATGGAGCCATACTTTATTTTATGTATGTCCACAGCAAGTGTGGCACAAAAAATTTATGGGGCCACAACAACTGTGGAGCGTACACTACGTGAGACACAACGATTGTGACATGTAGAATACATGAGGCCACATCAATTGTGGAGTATGTATTAAAGCACTCACAGTTGGTATGGATACCTTTGTTGTGATGCGGTAATCAGCAGGGACACATGGTTTAAGGGGACCTGTGTAGCACTCATATGGTCACTTTATTAATTAAGTCTATTAAATAAGATTCCAAATTTATGTATTTCACGCTCAAGTCATGTTTCATGTTATGTTATGTTCAAGTTTCAAGTTTATGTCATGTTAAGCTAAGTTTCAGTTTCAGTCCAAGTTATGTCAGCTCATTCCATGTTATGTCAAGTCACGTTATGCTTATTATTTCATGTCATGTTACATCAAGTTATGTTATGTTTACGGTAAGATCTTAGCCATACATAGTGAATAGTATTAGACACTTGGTACAAAGAGGAACCATTAGATAGATTTGTGAAGGAAATCAGGGTGTAAGATCATGCCACCTAAGCAAAACCCTATTTTTTCATCTAATCAACCAAATTGTGCCAAAACAAAGAGGGTTTAACCCTAGTGAAACCCAAAATGCTTGAAATCCAATCGAAACCCCAAAATCTTGGTTGAAATCGAAACCTAAAGTTGGCATCCAAACCCTTTTTGATCTAATTTCTAGCATTGTTTAATTACTTGATTAAATCACTTCCACATGCTATTAATTTCTCAAAATCTTGTTATGACATCATTATCCAACCTTTTAAACCTTGAAAATTTGATTGGGCCAAGAAAAATTGGATTTGGGCTTCATAGTATCTCAAACCCTAACCAAACCCCCTTTAAACCCCAAATTGAAGCTCACTTGGTTGAGGCCCACGAATTTGGCCACCCTAGCATAACTTCTTGAAGAAGTTTCATCCCCCACATGGTAGGACATCCATTGCCATTGGTTTCACCTAATAGTGCCTTGATGTGAAGGAGAAATCCATTCATCAACCTCTATACCTCACAACTGCTACAGGCCGTCCATGCCCCTCACTATTCTCCAATTTATATCACATAGCCACATCCAATCAAGGGTTATTCAAGCCCATAACTTCCCTCTCCAGAAGTCTAAAGTCGTGCAAGACACATTTCACTCCCTTTCATCACTTCTTCACTCCGTACTTAGAGAGAAACTCAAAAGAGCTCTCTTGGGCATATTTCTGGGTCTTTTGCATGGAGATTTTCGACCCTTTATAAGTATTTTCGCACTATGAATCTTCTATAAAAGGTTTTCATCTTTGAGTTTAGTTTCCATGTATATCTTATTAGTCTCATTCCATGCATATTTAATCAGTCAAAAGTATTTTTAACCATGGAAAAGTCATTCTGGGCATGAAACTAGAGAGTATGTTATGTTTTGGAATTTTTGACCAAGTTAATGGACATATCTTGGTCCAAAAATTTTATGGAGTCTTGTTAGAATTTGTTTAAGAATATTCATTGAGGTTGTGTTGCATGAGTAAAGCTTTTGATGATAGATTTCCTTAGATCTAAAAACTTAAAAATTGGAAGTGGAAAAACAGTTTTTATTTTGAAAAAGTTTGAATATTTCATGATTTAATCTTACTCTAAAGGTTTTGATATTTTTATGTGATGATCCTAAGTCTCTTATTTGAATTTTAGGATATTAGTTTGAAGATATTTAGTATTAGTTTCAAAGGTATGATTTTTCTATGCAAAAGGATTTCGGTTAGGCCTAAGATTTGATGTTTTTGGGTTAGATCCATGTTTTATTGAGTTTTAGCCATGAGATTTTGAGTTTGATGGTTGGATATTCTTTAGGACATATTTTTGAACCATGTGATATGTTAGTTTAAAGATCACATGTCTTTAAGCTATGGATCAAAAGATTGATCAACATTAGTTGAAAGAAAAGTTTCTGTTTTTGGACTAAGTGTAAACCCATAAACTCCAAGTGTTGTTTTGTGATTTCTAGTGACTTTTATTTGATGATTTAAAGGATGTTTGAGATTAGAATGATGTTATGAATATGTTAGAAGTAAGATTTGATTTTTTTTTTGAAATTCTTGGAGATGTTTCTATTAAGGTCAAAACTTGTGATTTAAATGTTACTTTTTGTTAAAAAGTTTGGGTCTTTTTACAAAAAGTTTGGTGTTGATGATTAGCTTTTTCTTAATGGATATTTTAATTATATTTTTATACTTAGGATAGGAAGATCTTTGTTACAAAATTTTGGTTTAATCATGGGTTTTGAAGATGGAAGAAATTGCAACCAAAATTAAGAGAACTGACCTATGAATATTTTGATCATAGTGATGTAGTAATCGGTAGGGACACACGGCTTAAGAGGGCCCGTGTAGCACCCGTATGTTCACTTTATTAATTAATTCTATTGAATAAGATTTCAAGTTCATGTATTCACGTTCAAGTCATGTTTCATGTTATGTTATGTTCAAGTTTATGTTCATGTCAAATTTCAAGTTTATGTCACGTCAAGCTAAGTTTTAGTTTCTATTCAAGTTATGTCAGCTCATGCAATGTTTTGTCAAGTCATGTTATGCTTATTATTTCATGCCATGTTATGTCAAATTATGTTATGTTTACTATTGACTTTGATTGTGCATTCATGCCTTTATTGCTATGCATGCATCATTAACCTGTGTTGAAGTTTCCTGTTAACTTACTGAGATTTATAATCAAATCTCATCATGGTAATCCCAACTATCATTTCCCCTGAATGGTAGGTGATGTGTCAAGATCAGAGCAGGGAGCGAACACTAGTAGACTAGAGGAGGTTGACTAGATGCCGCAAATGCGACGCAAAGCTTACAGCTTCCATAGTTATTTTTTTTGGACAATATTCATGCCTCGTTGTTGAGTTACTCGACAAACTAGCCTAATAGTGTATCTTGATAATGTAAATATGGAGTTTGGTCTCCCATGTTTTGAGATTACAGTCTTCTGAGACCCGTACTGTAATTGTGGATGTTTATTTTGTTAAACATGAATGGATTACACTTCAATTATTTGGGATATTATAAGTTTGGTGCATAGAATTACTAAAAAAAAAATTATCTGCTGTGAATATAGCATAATGCTAGATGCATGTTAGGAATATTGCATCTTAAATGTCATGAACGGGGGCAGGTAACCTTGTATTACATGCCCCAACGCTTAAGATGTACGTCCGATCCCAAGCAGAATCTAAGGGCGTCACAAGTAACATGGGTGGATATCACTCTAGATATTCTATGTTCGTTGTGTCATTGATCGTGGTTGGTGACAATTGGATTTGAATTTCGTATGTGTAGTGGTTGTTGGCCCTTCGGTCGTGGGACATGGGCCTTGATCCTTTGATCCACTGGCTTTGTTAGTCGTGGGCTCTGCCAACTCTTTATTCGTGTAACACCCTGACCCAAAATATTTAGAGTTGAATGATGGATAATTTTGTTGGGCATTAATTAGTTTTAATGAGCAACATTGGGTGAGCTTATGAATTTATATTTTATTAAGGTTGATTTAGAATTTTAGTTATGCCCATAGGTCCAAAATTTTATTTTTGGCCCAATTAAGGTTTAGCGGGTGATTTGTTGATGGTCTTAGTAGGCCAATATTGGAAGGATATCCTAATAATTTCAAATTATTGAAATACATTTATATTTTGTATTTTATTAGTCGGAATTCTATTTTAGAGAGTTAAGTCAATTTGATATACTTAAAGTGAACTTGAAAGCTATTTAGATTTTTTTGTGTGCTTAGGATCATACTTAGACAAAAAGAATTGCACCATTAGATTCGGTAGAAGTTTTAGAAATATACGGTTTAAAAATAATATTTTTTATTTTCGCGTATCAAGTAGACCAACAAGAGAGTGCATTGTGTCTCCTAGTGTGCAAGAAAAGCCAAGCCCCATGCCCTGCACACCCATACCCTGACTAAAAAGACTCCTCACTACCCCCCCCTAATCTCTGATTTTCTTTCCCACCCACACCTAAAACTATCATTTCTCTCTTTTTCTCTTTCGCTCCCTTGAACTATCAATCTCTCTCTCTCTCTCTCTTGCTCTCATTTTCGGCTCCCTCTCCCGAATCTCTCTTTCTCACTGCCCTTTCTCTTTCTTGACTTCTGTCTCTCAGCCAGCAACGAAAACTTAGTCCACCAGGACCTAGCATCGGCCATCAAGGGCTAGTCTCTCTCAACCCAGCAACCCTCATGAGCCATTACCATACACCTTAGTTCGTCCAACGCTTATCTCCCTCTTCGTTTCTCTCATGCTCTAATGCCACCCAGACTCACCACCATTGCAAGGCTAAAGACTCGGTCATCCCCAAGCCCTTCCCTCCACACTCAGCCACCAATGGTGGTGATTCCAGCAACCCTTCCTCCCTTTTCCGATTCCCTTTCCCCCAATCTCTCTTTCTCTTGCTCTCGAGATTTCCTCCACTGTCAGTTCCACCCACCATAGACACCACCAATAACATTCCATAAGAAATTCAATGAATGAATTTCTTTAGGCCTTAGAAACGCCTTGAAATTCCATAAATATTTCACGAATTGAGCGACTGCTTATATTTTAGTCTATCAGCATTCTTGGTTTCCTATCCGCTATGATGACAAAAGTGCATTTTTTAATTATTTGAGTTACTTAGGAGTATGAGTTTGAGAAACAAATTTCACCATTAGTCTCAGATGATTATTCAGGATTTTACGATGCAATAACACATTTTCGAGAATACATTTTCATTTATTCGGGGCACTTAGAAGGCGAATTTTGAGAAATGAATTGCACCATTAGACTCATATAATTATTTAGAATTTTATGGTACAACGTTAATTTTCATGATTTTTCGGGTGAATACTAACATCTAGATAGTGCCACCTGGCATCCGATTAAAGCAATTGTCAAATTGCTATGTAGAATGTCCAAATCCACTTAAAATCACTAGGATTACTTTTTGGATGGACACTTAACACATTTCTAGCCATTCATTGGAATAGTACTAGGACACTTGTCACTTACTAAATTAAGTGTGATGGAATGAATGCAAATAAAGCCATGTGATCGTGCCACCTATGCAAACACTATTCTGACCAATCGTAATAATTTTTGACCAACCAAAAGAGGGTTCCAACCAATTCCAAACCATTGGATTTCAATTGAAACCATAAAACCCTCATGATGGCTGAAACCCTAAACCATGATTTCAACCCTATGTGGCACAATTTTTGATTAATTGTTTAATCACTTCGATTAATCACTTCCACATGCTATTAATCACTAAGTTTTTCACTCATGCACCATTAACCACTCTTTTACATCTTGGTAATCACATTGGGCTAAGAAGAATTGTGTTTGGGCTTGAACCCAATCAAAACCCCAAAAGGAATCCCATGAGACCTCAAAATTCAGCCCATTGGTAAGGCCCATCTTTGGCCCACCGAAAGTCACCACTATGGAAGTCTAACAAGGACTAGACAAGGTCTAACACTACCACTCATTTCAGCCCCCAATGGTCACTTGATGGATGACAAGAAGGCTAGCGAAAGCCTAAGCCATCCACTCAGATAGAATTTGCTATTGCCAACAGTAGCTATGCAGCCCTTGTCCCCACATTTTTTGTAACAGTCCGCTAGAAATTTAATGGTAAAATTTCTATAGGCTTTAGGAACCTCATGAAAACATCGTAAGTTTTCACGATTCGACCAATCGCGTAGAATTTAGTCTATCAGTATAGCCAGAGTTATCACTCGCTAAGGTTCCAGAAGTGCAATTTTATTTATTTGATATAATTAGAAGTGTTAGATTGAGATATGGTCAGAGTCATTAGATTTAGTTGATTATTTAGGATTTTATAGCGCAATAATCCCATTTTCAGTTTTCAGACGAAATACTTGTTCGAAAACGCGTTTTGCTTATTTAGAGGCACTTTGGGATTAAATTTCGATAAACGAATTGCACAATTAGGTTTATATGAATATTTAGGATTTTTCAGTGAAAAAATTATTTTTCACTTTCCTGGAGTGAATAGTAACCTCTAGTGTGGTGTTTTTAAAATCACAGTGTGGAATGTCCAAATTAGGTTAAAGAAGTTTTATTTACACACTTAGCAGGATCTTAGCCACAATTGGTGAATAGTGGACACTTTGCACAAAGAGGAACCATGAGATGGATTGTGAATGAATTAATGTGTGAGATCATGTTACTTAAGCGAAACCCTTTTTTTTTTTGGCTGATCATCCAATTTGTGCCAAACCAAAGAGGGTTTCAGCCCTAGTTAAACCCTCAAGATTGGAATCCAATTGAAATCCCAAAAGCTTGGTTGAAACCGAAACTCTAAACAGTTTTCCCAAACCTTAACTATGTGACATAGTCAGGCCATCCACTGCCCTTGATGTGAGAGGGAAAATCCACCTCATCACCCTCTATACCACACGACAGTAGCAGGCAGTTCTTGCCCCTCACTATTCTTCACTTTATATGACATAGTCACCTCCAGTCAATGGTCATTCAAGCCCATACTCCCCTCCCCCCAAAAGTCTAAAGTCGTGCAGGACACACTTCCCTTGATTCCATCCCTTTTTCACCGTGTTCTTAGAGAGAAACCCAAAAGAGCTCTCTTGAGCATATTTCTGAGTCATTTTGCATCGAAATTCTCCACTATTTTTAAGTATTTTCTCTTGATGACTCATCCTGAAAGTTGTTAGTCTTTGAGTGCAGTTTCTATGGATATCTTGTTTGTTTCATTTATTTGTCACTGATTTGATCATAAGTATTTTTAACTATGGAAAGGTCATTCTGTGCTTTAAACTAGAGAGTGTGTTATATTTTGGAATTTTTGACCAAACTAATGAACATATCTTAGTGTGAAATTTTTTTGGAGTATTGTTGTCAACATTTGTATATGAATTTTCATTGAGGATTTGTTGTATGACTAAAGTTTTTGATGATAGATTTTCTTAGATCTAGAAACTTGAAAACTTGAAGTGGAAAAACAGTTTTTGTTTGAGAAAGTTTGAATATTTCATGGTTTAATTTTACTCCAAAGGCTTTGATATTTTTATATGATGATTCTAAATCCCTTATATGCATGTTAGGATGTTGTTTTGAAGATATTTAATATTAGTTTCAAATATATGATTTTTATGCAAGAAGATTTCGATTAAGCCTAAGATTTGATGTTTTTCGGTTAGATCCATGTTTTATTGATTTTTAGCCATGTTATTTTAAATTTAATTGTTGAATCTAATTTAGGACACATTTTTAAACCATGTAATATTTTAGTTTGAAGATCCCATCTTTTTAAGCCATGGACCAAGAGATTGATGAAAGCTAGTTAAGGAAACATTTCCGTTTTTGAACTAAGTGTAGAACTGAAAACTCTAAGTGTTGTTTTGCGATTTGTTTTTTTTTTTTTTTTTTGAATTCTTGGAGATGTTTTGACTAAGGTCAAAACTTGTGATTTAAGGATTTGTTTTTAGTTAAAGAGTTTGAATCTTTTTACTAAAAAGTTTGGTAGTGATGATTAGCATTTTTTAATGGATTTTTTAAAATATGTTTTTAAACTTAGGATAGGAAGATATTTGTTGCAAAATCTCGATTTAATCATGAGTTTTGAAGTTTGAAAAAATTGTAACAAAAATCAAAAGAAATGTCCTATGAACGTTTTAGCCTTAGTGAGTTTCACATAGTTGTGAATCGTTTTAAAATTTTTTGAGTTGGTATTTATGTTTATGATAAAATTTACATGTTGGTAATTTTTTGAGTTAGGATATAAAATTCTTAAATTATGGATAAAATGGTCATTTTATCACATATAGAGGGTAAAATGGTCATTTTACTATACGTTTTCTCTTTTTCATGTTTCTAATTGTTAGTAATTAAATTCTGACTTTTAGAATACCCTTTTACAGTTCATCGTGTTTCGTGTTTTATTCTTGTAGAACGCGACAATCGAACTAAGTTAGCTCATAACTTACTATTAGTTTATTGTGTGTGTTATAAGCGAGGGAACTATAGTTATATTTGTATGTTACCATATATGCCATGCCATGCCACATCATTACATGTTATCTATTATATATGATGTATAATGTCATGAAATACTTATCTATTACATAATATATTCTATCACATAGTGCTATCTATTGCAAGTATGTCATCTATTACATGTATGTCATGTCACGTAATATTCACTGTTACACGTTATGTCATGTTATAAAATATTGTCTATTATATGTTTGTCATGTTACAATATATTGTCTATTACATGTTATGTCATGCTATGAAATATTTTTTATCAAGTACGTCATGTCTATCATCTTACTTTAATATCATGTTATGCTACGTTAGAGCTTCTATCATTGCATATTCATGTCACGTTTCGTCTCAAATACAGTTTGTATATTCAAGAATAGTTATGTCAAATGATTCATGTCAATCATAACCCTAAGTGCTAGGACGAGGTAATATCCTAATAGAACTCATTTGTTCACGTTGGAGTATCTAAATAGGTGTGAAATTTTCTGAGTTGGCGAAATACAATCAAAGGTTGCGAATTGGGCCTAACTAGCTAGTGACCATAGTGCACCAGGCACTAATGCCAATAGAGCCATATTTTATTTTGCTTGTGTCCACAACAATTGTTGCACAAACAATTCATGGGGCCACAACAACTGTGGAGCACACACTACGTGAGACATAGCAATTGTGAAACGTAGAATATATGGGATGATTACACCAAAACTAGTACGTGGTGTTATAGTATAGTTCAGGGTATCGATCCACAGGGAGTCGGGAGAAACACAGCATGACGCAAGCTTAAAAGAAAATACCAAATTACAATATGACAAGAATCTAAAAATTCTACCTAAAGCACATAATTAAAATGAGATTAGGGTACGGATAAGAAGGCAAGAAAAGTTTTGGGCATCCATCAACCAGGTCCAATATTCTGACTTTTTCAATCCAAATTATATACACAATTAAGAATTATAGCACTAAATTCCTAATTAGAAGATATGATATCATATTCATCTACTTTCTTAAATTTAAATCTAGAATCTATTTTCCCTTTACAAACCACAGTTTTCATATATAAAAATAAATATCAGATCTAAAGACGACACTATGTTCACAAACAATAATGTCGCAAAAGATCATATCAATGGCATGAAAATCCTGTTTAAGTCACAATCATATATTCATAATCCTATAACTCAACAAAATCAAACCATAGCAAGATTTAATATAATTGTCTCAAACTTATAATATCCAAAACAAATAGAGAATTGAATCCTATAATCTTAAAAAATAAATCTTAATCTATGAATTGAAATATAGTTAAAGTATTTTTCCCAATCAATTTCTGCCCAAAGCTTTACCTAAGATTTAGCTCTCCATAGAAGAACTAAAAAGTGCAAAATAGTATTTTTTTTCTTCTCCAAAAATATGCCTCCTCTTTCATAAACCCCTAATTTCGTGCAAATGATATGCTTATATAGGGTTGGAAAAAAACCCTAATGTCTTCATATTCCCACATAAAAAATCACCTAAATTTTAGGACTCAGCTTGGTAGCCACGTATGTGCTTTAGGATTTTGAATTTATAAATTCTTATTAAAGACAAATTTGTATCCCTTTAAGATAGCTTTCCAACGAGAATCTCATCAATTGGACATGTGAGTGGAAAGTTATGATCAAAATACTATAGTATGTCCAAGTTGTCTCCTAGCGCATTTTGGACTCTAACTTTTTTGCAGTTTCCTTTTGTGATTTATTTCTTTTTCTATTGATCTGAATTACTCTCAAACCTCATTATTATCTTTATTTGAAGAGTCTTACACTTGTTGAAAGTTCTTAGGTTGTTCCAACGTCTTGCCCACTTGAAAGTCCTTTGAATTTGACTAGGCTTTGACTTACTATTATATAGACCTTGAAATTAAATATAAAAATATGCTTAGGAGTATCACAAAGTAAATAAAAGCTCAATTCAAGAATACAAATGAATTCCTATAATTTCTAGTCATATTTTAGCATTTTAGTCAAATAATAAAATATTTAGAGTGCACTTTCGTAGACTCATCATGGGGCCACAATAACAGTAGAGTGCGTATTAATGCACTCACAGCTGGTGTAAATACCTGTGTCATGATGCAGTTATTGGCAAGGACAGATGGCTCAAGAGGACCCACATAGCACTCGTATGATCACTTTATTAATTAAGTCTACTGAACAAGATTCCAAATTCATGTATTTCACGTTCAAGTCATGTCTCATGTTATGTTATGTTCAAGTTTATGTTCTTGTCAAGCTTCAATTTCAGTTCAAATTATGTCAACTCATGCCATGATATGTTAAGTCACCTTATGCTTATTATTTCATACCATGTTATGTCAAGTTATATTATGCTTATTATTGACTTTGTTTATGCGTTCATGTATTTACTGCCATGCATGCATCATTAACCTATGTGGAGGTTTTCAGCTAACTTGCTCATATTTGTAATAAAATATTACCGTGGTAGTCCTAACTACCATTCTCCCCGAATGGTAGGCGATGTGTTAAGATTAAAGCAAAGAGTAGACACTGGCAGATTGGAGGAGGTTAACTAGACGCTGCAAACGTGACGTGGAGCTTACAGCTTCCATAGTTAGGTTTTTGGCCAGTATTTTGGCCTCGTCAATCGAGTTACTAGACGAATTAGCTCAATAGTAAATTTTGGTAATACAAACATAGGGCCCGGTCTCCCATGTTTTGAGATTATAGTCTTCTGATACCCATACTGTAATTGTGGATGTTTATTTTGTTAAGTATGCATGGATTATGCATTAACTATTTGGGAAATATCAAGTTGGTGCATAGTATTGCTCAAACAAAATTATTCGCTACGAATATTGCATAATGCTAGATACATGTTAGGAACATTGCATCTTATATGTCAAGAATGAGGGCAGGTAACCTTGTATTGCATGTCCCAAAGTTTCAGATGTCCGTCCAATCTCAAGCAAAAATCTTGGGACCCCATAGGGTGGTATCATAACAATACATCTCTGGGTTATAATTCCACATGTCCTTAGGAAATGCACCAAATGTTTGGCTTGAGATTTTAGTCTACATTAGGCTTGAATTTCTTGAAGCATGGGAGGTAGTATGTGGTTCTAATACTTGTACTCGTGTGTTTCAGGAAGTAACACATGACTCGCGGTAAAATACCTTATAACCTTGAGGGAGACACAATCAAGAGAATCAGAATCCCTTGATGGATGGAGGATTAGCTGAAGTTATACATCTGCTGCTGATGTGCTTAGACAACAACAACAGCAACAAGCACACATACCCAGACCCAAAGTCAGGGGTTGTTCATATGAGAAGTTCTTGATCCACTGTTATCTGAATTTTTCTAGTTATGAAGGGCCACTAAGAGCCGAGAAATGGATTATGGATCTCGAAAGGACCTATGAGATATGTGGATGTACTGAGGACTAGAAGGTTCTATATGCTGGATACTTATTTCAAGGAAAAGCTAGAATATGATGGGATACGCGAAGGCAGCTTCTAGTTAGGAAACTAGGAAGTTTGGTTGCATTGTCATGGGAGAGATTCAAGGAAGAGTTCAACAGCAGATTCTTCCTGGACTATGTCAAATAGTTGAAGGCACAAGAGTCTGCAACTTTAACTCACGGTAGTTTGACCATAGAATAGTACATCGCTAAGTTTATGGTGTTAGGAAGGTTTGCACCACACTTGATTGGCTCATACCTTTGAACAGAATCCTGTCCTTACAGACATGCATTGTTGCTGCTGAGTCAATCCACCAGGAGTTATCTCCTTCAAGAGTGTTGATCTCAGAGATCATAGCCTCAAAATTCTCTCTAGTTTTAATAAAACAACATTCACTTTTTGTAATGTTCTTGTTTGCCACAATGGAAGCAACTTATTCCCAAATTCTTCTTATTCTCATTTTGGAAGTGACTTTGTTTTCTTCCAAAATTATTCTCTCTCTTCCGGTTTTTATATCCGGATTCATTGGCTTGTTCAAGTTTGTGGGTTGATGAGTGTACAAAAGTACACTCTAAATACCTTATTATTGGATTAAAATGTTAAAATATGAATAGAAATCATAGAAATTAATGTGTATTCTCTTGAATTGAGTTTCTATTTACTTTGGGATACTCCTGAGCAAATTTTTATGTTTAATTTCAGGGACTATAAAAGAGCAAGTCAAATTCAAAGGATTTTCAAGTGGACAAGACGTTGGAACAACTTAAGAACTTTCAATGAGTTTAGGACTCTTCAAATAAGGATAATGATGGGTTTGAGAGTAATTCGGATCAAGAGAAAAAGTTAGTATGAAATTCACTAGAAGACAGCTTGTATATGCTTTAGTATTTTGATCGTAACTTTCCACTCAAATATCGGATTGACAAGATTCCAGATGCCTTTGGAAAGCTATCTTAAAGTGCTACAACTTTTTCTCTAATAAGGATTTCTGAATTCGAGCTTCTTTTGTGCGGGAATATGAAGACATTAGGGTTTCTTTCCTACCCTATATAAGCATTTCACTAGCACGAAATTGAGGACTTTTTTGGGAGGAGAACCAGACTAAAGAAAGATGAGAAACAGATTGAAAATAATTTCCTCCATGGCTGCCGTTTGTTTTATTCTGCCCTTGAGATTTTTGTTGTCCATTACATTTATGGGTAACTAAATTCTCAAGTGGGGCTAGGGATGAATTTGCATATTAGATGGTATTTTTAATTCATTTTTAATTTATGTATTTGATTTTTAATTACTAAAACTCTTTTGTTTTATCATTCTCAATTCATTGTTGATGTTTTCTTCTTCGAATAATCATAGAATTTATTTTGTTTATGGATTCAGTTAGGCTTTTTCTATTGAATGGATTAATTCTTTGATTATGTTTGGATCAATTATTTATCGATATTGATTTAATTCTTTACTGCAATATCGCTTCCAAAGTATATTGTCGTCGTTGGATTTTCTCAATAGTGATAATAATTTACATATTTTAAAAGTGGTGAATGATTTTTCAAAGAGTTATATTTGGTTTAATTTTGGTTTATAAATCTATATTTTTCGATTGGGAATTTTGGGAATTAAGTTCCCAATTGAGTTATTCAATGAATTAAGAATAATTAAAATACCAGATTTGTGCAAGGGATTCCCGACACTCTACTGTTTGTCAAATTTGAGTACTTTTTTCGTTAATCACTTTGCCTCACGTTAATTTACATTTAAAATTAATCTTTGTTCTCCATTAATCATTTGATATTTTTCCTTAGTTTTTTTTTATTCCTTCTACTATTCTTTTAATTTGTCTCTCTGTGGAATCGACACCCCAAAGCTGTGCTATAACTACCGCGTTATTCTTGGGGCGTAATCAAATTTTGGTGCCGTTGTCGTGGAGACGGTAGAAGAATTGTTAGATAGTTTTTCTTTTCAAAAGTTTGTAAAGGCGGTAACTTAGTTCCTTCTTTCAGTTTGCTGCATTTTTTTTCTTTTTATAGTATTTTTTTTTTTAGTATTTTTTTTTTACCTTGCATGCACAGATATAGAGACGCCTTGGGTAGATTTGCTTGTAAGCCTGTGCAAGAGTCAGAATCAAATTTTTTAAATCTCTTATTTGACAATCTATCTAGTCCTAAAGAAATGAGTGAATACAGAGATCAACCCACTAGGACTCTTCAGGATTACCTCCACCCTACACACACAGTCACACCATCATGTATCATGTTTCCAGCTAATACTCACCAACTGGATTTTAAAATAGGGATGATATAGTTACTCCCTACCTTTCATGGCTTGAAAAATGAAAATCCATATGTGCACATTAGGGAGTTTGAGGAAGTAGTTGCGACTTTTCATAGTCAAAATGCAACTAATGACATTGTGAGACTTAAGTTCTTTCCTTTCTCTTTGAAGGATAGAGCTAAGAGTTGGCTAAACTCCCTGAGACCACGATCTATTAGGTCATGGAATGAGATGACTCAGGTCTTCTTTAATAAATACTTTCCCCAACATAAGACCAATGCTTTAAAAAGGTAAATCTCCACCTTTGCACAAAAGGACAGTGAGACTTTGTATCAGTCTTGAGAGAGATTTAAGGAGTTGTTGAGTATGTGTCCTCACCATGGGTATGAGAATTGGCGCTTAGTGAGCTATTTTTATGAGGGACTTACACCTAGAGAGCGCCAATTTGTGAAGATGATGTGTAATGGTAAGTTCTTACAGAAAGATCCTGATGAGGTCATAGAATACCTTAATGAGCTAGCTGAAAAAGCTCACACTTGGACTGGACCTAGTGTTACTGAGAGCACAAATAGGTCACGACCTGTAGGAAATCCAAATGGTGGTGAAATTTACCATCTCAGGGAAGAGGATAGCCTAAAGGCTAAGGTTGAGATGCTCACTAGGGAGCTAGATGTGTTAAAGACTAAGGACTTAAAGCCAACACACGTGGCTAATCATGCAGAGTCTTTTGGACCATGTTTTGTGTGTGGTGGGGTAGATCATCTCGCCCAAGAGTGTCCCACATTTGCTGAGATGAGAGGGATGTATGAGGAACAATGTAATGCATTAGGTATGTACAAGAAGCCTTTTACATCATACTCTAATACCTATAATCCAGGGTGGCGCAATCACCCTAATTTTAGCTGGAAGTCTGAAAACCAGCAGCCTGCACAACCCCCTAGATTATATCCTGCACCATATCATGCACCTTCATCTTCTAGGAGTCCTTTAGAAGACACTTTGCATGCTTTTATTGAAGCACAGGGTAAGACTAGTCAAAAGTTTGAATCTTTGATTACGCAGGTTGTGGAAGAAAATAAGGAGATAAAGAGCCAAGTGTCCAAATTGATGAGCTCCTTGAGTGTGAATGAGCGGGGTAAGTTCCCTTCTCAAGCTCAATCCTCACACCATGGTCAACACATGGCGCAAGAGAATGTGAAAGATATGAATGCCATTGTGACATGGAGTGGTAAGTCATTACACATCCCAACAACGAACAAATCAGAGGATGTGGAAAAGGATCAAGATAGTAGTGATGCCGAGCTGCCCAAGGAACTTGAGGTGACAAAGAGTCTTGTTAAGGTACCATTCCCTCAAGCTTTAAAATCAAGCAAGCGAACTATGGATCATAACAATGAAATACTAGAGAATCTAAGGCAGGTAAAAATCAGTCTTCATCTTTTACATGTGATTAAACAAGTACCTACTTATGCAAAAGTTCTTAAGGATTTGTGTACAGTTAAGAGTAAACACCATGTGAAGAAGACAGTGTTCCTGACAGAGCAAGTTAATGCTCTAATTGAGCAGCGATTCCTCCCAAGGACAAGGATCCTGGTTGTCCAATTATTGCATGCAACGTTGGAAATCATGAGTTTGGACAAACTTTGCTAGATTTAGGAGCTAGCGTGAATTTAATGCCATATTCTATTTATTTGCAGTTGGGGTTGGGTGAAATCAAACCAACCACTGTGGTATTGCAATTGCCTGATCGTTCAGTCAAAGTACCCCGGGGTGTGGTAGAGGATGTTCTAATTCAAATTGACAAATTTTATTATCTTGTTGATTTCCTAATCCTTGACACTAGCTCTGTTGTTGATACTACTTTTAAAATTCCTTTGATTTTAGGTAGGCATTTCCTTGCCACTGCTAATGCTCTTATTAATTGTAGGAATGGGCTCATGAAGCTGTCTTTTGGAAACATGACCCTTGAGGTGAATATCTTCCATATTGCAAAATAGCCAGAAGATAATGATGAGTGCCAACAAACATACATGATTGACATACTGTAACACCCCGCTCCCCAATAAAGATATTTTAGAATTTTCGGAGAGCCAGTGTGCTACTATTGAACTTGACTAAAACTTTTATTTTTAATAACGAGCCAGATGCAAAAGATTCTATAAATAAAATTTAATTAATACTTAAAATCCAACATAGAGTCTGCAGAAGCACTTATTTAAAAAATATGAAAGTCTCATGTGCTTATCAAAATAATTTACTTAAATCTTAAACCATAAAACTAAGATAGCAAAATCTGTCTAGGCCTCTGCCTTGCCTCTCGGGGTCAAGTCCTATCCTGCAGTCGCATCCTCGTAAATGTCATCACCTGGGGTGGTTTAAAAATATTAAAACAACTAAAATGAGTCGAATACTCAATAAGCACACATCATACAGTAAATATAAGGTTTCTTGAAAAACATGCATACTCATAAATACATACGTAAATAACATGAACATGAGAGCTTATCTTTCACTTGTCATAGGCCGATACCCACTGTTGACCCCCGTGAGTTAGGGTTAGTGAATCTAAATAGATTCCGATTCCGCAGTGGCCGTGGGTTGTGGAATCCATACATAAGCAAGACATACTGGGTGCACTACCAGCATGTACGACCTGGCAATGCAATATGCCCATAATATAGGTACCATCTTCATATCATACCATAGGCCGTTACGTATCTTATCATTCATATTTCATCATACTCATACTTGCATAATTTTCATATCATAGATTTCAAAAGAAATCACATACATACTTGTCATATCATATCATATCATATATTTCAAATGAAATCATATTCTTTCATAACATGTCGTGATGTATGACTTCTCACGTAAAATCCTGATTTTTTCAAAAATATTTTAATACATAAATCTTCACATAAAATCATGCATGGCTTTTCATAAATTATTTTAATGCAAAATTCTCACATAAAATCATAACTTTTCATAAATCTTTTGATGCATAAAATCATGAATTTTCATAGATAACTTGATGCATAATTATTTACATAAAATCATGAATTTTCATATTTTTATCATGTCTTGGGTACGTAAAAAGGGGCTTCCAATAGAGGGCATACATGCATAATATTTTTATAAAAGACATGCCGTTTACCGTAAATACGTGTAAGGGTATGATCATACTACTTACCTTGCAGCGCCAATCCACTATTTTCAGCACGTAATCGATTGCCTATAAAAATAACACGAAATTCTCATAAATTTCTAATTAAACCAATGACTTTAATTAAAACCTACAATACTAAAATAGCCTATATTTCCTATAAGCTTCTTAACACTAAAATATTCTCACCTGGAAATCTTTAAAAAGGCAGGGTTATTTTTGGAAAAATAACATATTGGGCACGGGTTTTTTTTTTCCCTAAGAACTTAGTCTACGGCTTGCATGAATTCGGGATTGGACTTACGTGTGAGGCAAAGGGCAAGGGCTTACTGAGAGCTAGGCGTGAGGTTGGGTTGCACCTCGACGGTGGCAAGTGCTATGGCACTCCAGCGAGCTGGGCGTTGTACGCAACTGAGAGAGAGAGAGAGGCAACGTAATGTGAGAGGGATCATGAGAGGAAAGAAACACGGCGTGAGAGAGCAAGAGAACCCACCGTGAAGCCGTGAGAGGCTTGCGATGGACTGGGGGGTGCCGAACAGCCCTTGACAGCAGTTTCTGTGGGGTCTCTACGTGGAGGAACTCTTGGTGGGAGTGGAGTGCAGTGGCTCACGCTGGGAACGATGTGCTCTGTTTTTGGTATAAAAAAATAGAGTATTCCAATGGGTTGGGAATGATTCATGGCTGGCTTTGGCAGTGAGGTCTGGGTGGTTGTCTGGGGGTCACGGGTGTCGAGCAGTTTGACGTTGCACAATGGCTGAGAGGGACGGGGTTGTACTCGGGTTGGGCAGAATGGTTCCGTGATGGAGAGGACGCATGGGAGTTGGTTTTTCTGATGCAGCAACGCCACGAAAAGTGACGCCAAGTTGCGTCTTGGGTTGGCTCGTTTGCGGCAGTGGAGTAGTGGTTGAGGAGGGTAGCAGCGGCTATAACTTGGTGGAGGGTTTGACGGAGGCTGAATCGCAGTGTAAGCATGCTGCGAACGTACGTGCATGGATGAAGGCATTGGGCTGATTGAACATTGTGAAGAAACTGAGTTATGGTGCTGCGGCTTGATGTTTTGCAGGTATATATATATATATATATATATATATATATAGATGATAAAGAACCAAAAATAAACACTTGGGTAGGAGATGTGCATCGAGTAAGAAGGCTAGGCGTGCATGCGGAGGAGATGGCACGATAAAGCCAAGCATGAAGACGTAGACGAGCAAGGAACGTGTATGTGATAGAGAACATTTAAAAATTATAACCTAGGGAAAGAGACGTGCATGTGCATGGAAGTGAGCCGTGGGACTAGCTAGTTTCGTGCGGGGCTGAAAGTTGTGGAATGAAATCCAATAGTGGCTAGGAGTTTTATTATGGAAGGAAGAAAGAAGTCTACTAGTGTTTGTCAAGGATTTGGAGCTTTTAAAAAAAAAATGGAACTTTAATTCTAGGTTCAAATAAATATAACTTATTCAATAAGTCATTTTATGGGTTTTAACTCACTTATTGAGCCTAATAAAATTTTTCGTAATTTATCCCTAAAAATATAGGATCGGGTCGTTACACACACTCATAGACAAGGGAGTTCACACAACTCATGATTCTGATTCCCTTGAATATTTTCTTGTTAATTCTGAGTTTGATACTATGAATGATTCATCTGATGTTGTTGATGTTTGTGCTATTTTTGATGAACCTCAAGATTATGGCCCACATATTTGGTGACCCAAATTTGAGGAATTGTCTAAGAAAAGTGAAATACAGATTCCTTCAAGCGTGGAGACTCCCAAATTGGAATTGAAATTGCAACCCTCAGGTTTAAAGCATGCATTTCTTAGCCTAGGTGACACTTCTCCTGTTAGTATTTCTTTGAAATCGAATGTGGGTAAGCTTAGGAAATTTCAATTGACCGAGTTAGAGGAGTTAAGAAATGATGCTTATGAGAACTCTAGAATCTATAAGGCTAAAATGAAAGCGTTTCATGATAAAAATATTTTGAGAAAAACGTTTAAGCCTAATGATCGAGTGTTCTTATATGATTCTAGACTCCATAAGCACCCAGGAAAACTTCGGTCTAGGTGGACCGACCCTTTTATAGTGAAGAATGTTTTTGAAAATGGGGCGATAGAAATAGAGGATCCTAAGGATGGTCAACGCCTTAAAGTATTAATTGATAGGCAAGTTCCAGAAGTGGAAGACATTCCACTTGTGGATTCGGTCTATCAACCTTGACCACACCACGCAGGTATGTTTTTTTTCTTTGTTTGTTTTGTTTTGTTTTATTTTCTTTCTTTTCCTTTTTATTTGCTGTTGTTTTCTTTGTTTTTGTTTGCAGGTTAGTTTCATTTTGTCATTTCAGGTGACCATCTTTGGTGTTTTGCAAGCTACCCACGTCACTCATCAGGTGTATTCTACCATTTTTAGTTACTCCCTATTCAAATTTGATTCTTAAACATTGAGGATAATGTTTCATTTAAGTTGGGGGGTGGTGGTGCAAATTCAGTGTTTAAAATGCTTGTTGGAACTCTATGGCATATTTTCATGTGTCAAATTTTTTTTTTTAATTTGCATCACACATTCATGATTTTCACATGTGTACTCATTCTCATTCATAGTCATCTTTGTGAATTTACCAAACCCATCATAATCATTTTTTTTGCTGAAGCATTCAAAGAACCCCTAATGCACTCATCCAAACTTTGTGGTAAGATGGTGGTTTGACACATGTAACTATAGAACTCTTTTGCTTAAGTATTCATGTGAGTTTTGGAGAGGATTGAGAGCCTACAAATGTTGTAAATTGTGACAAGTGTTCATTGATCTGTTGAATTGGGCACTTCTTGTGAGAATATCATTAGATGGTTTGCGGTAAGATGGTGGATATACTTGAGATATGACGAAGGTCAATTGAGGATCAATGTTTGAGCCTTTCAAGCTAACCCTTTCCATCATAGACCCCTAGTAACCAGCTTTGAGCCAATAAACATATGTAGCTTTTTCTTTTCATATGCCCACATCATCCATACCTCTCCACATTGGAGTATAACCTATATACTGATTTTCCCTACCCTTGTTACTTCCAAGTGTGTACTAGATGTGGAATTTTTATTTTTTCTATTAGAAAAAAAAAGGAGAGAGAGAAAGGGGAAGAACATGGTTACAAGGTGTTCAAGTGAGTGAGTTTCAAAGGAAAAAATACCAAAGCTGGGTAGAAATAGCAAAATACCAGGGTGACATAATTTCTCACCAAGTTAAAAAAAATGAAAAAAAAAGAACAAAAAGGAAAAGGAAAAGCATTATTATTTGATGATCTAAAAAGTTGGAGAGTGCATCAAGTGATAAGTGTGGTCTACTGAGATATTTAATAAGATTCCCTTTGTATGTACTTGGAAGTTTTTGAATCACTTTCATCCTTTTTTTTATATAGCCCCGAACCCAAGCCATGTTACAACCTTTTGTGTTGACCGTTCTGGTCTTAAGTAAGGTTTTGGAAAGAGTGGTGGAAGTCTCATTTGTTAGTGTTCCTATCATAAGATCAATGTTTGCTTCTTGTTTGTACATAATTGCCTAATTCCTCATGAGAGTGTGTGTACACCCATTTTCAACTCCATAGAGAGAATCTTCACACGAAACACTTTTATTCCCGTGAGTTATGGAGTTGAACCTTTCATATGAGATGTTCTTGATGTTGCATGTGTCAGGGCTTCTGCTTAGATGGATATAGTTGGAACACACACACACTCTGCGAATTGCTATAAGTGGATTGATTTTGATGGGTTATTGGATTCCTTAGTATTTTTTGACATGTGAATATGGAAAATGTCAATTGGACACCTGATTGATTTTGATGGGTTATTGGATTCCTTAGTATGTTTTGACATGTGAATATGGAAAATGTGAATTGGTGACCTATTTTAGTGATTCTCATCTCTTTAGTATAGAAATTGCTAGGGACTAGCAATAAGCAAGTTGGGGGGTGTGATGAGTGTATGAAAGTACACTCTAAATACCTTATTATTGGATTAAAACGTTAAAATATGAATAGAAATCATAGAAATTAATGTGTATTCTTGAATTGAGTTTCTATTTACTTTGGGATACTCTTGAGCAAATTTTTATGTTTAATTTTAGAGTCTATAAAAGAGCAAGTCAAATTTAAAGAATTTTCAAGTGGACAAGACGTTGAAACAACTTAAAAACATTCAATGAGTTTAGGACTCTTCAAATAAGGATAATGATGGGGTTTGAGAGTAATTCAGATCAAGAGAAAAAGTTAGTCTGAAATTCACTAGAAGACAGCTTGTACATACTTTAGTATTTTGATTGTAACTTTCCACTCAAATATCAGATTGCCAAGATTACAGATGCCTTGGAAAGCTATCTTAAAGTGCTACAACTTTATCTCTAATAAGGATTTCTGAATTCAAACTCTTGAAGCACCTACGTGGCTACCAAGTGGAGTCCTAAAAATTTAGGCGATTTTTTTGTGCGAAAATATGAAGACATTAAGGTTTCTTTTCCTACCCTATATAAGCATTTCATTGGCACGAAATTGGAGACTTTTTTGGGAGGAGAACCAGACTAAAGAAAGCCGAGAAACAGATCGAAGATAATTTCCTCCATGGCTGCCGTTTATTTTATTCTTCCCACGAGATTTTTGTTGTCCATTACATTTATGGGTAACTAAATTCTCAAGTGGGGCTAGGGATGAACTTGCACATTAGATGGTATTTTTAATTTATTTTTTATTTATGTATTTGATTTTTAATTAGTAAAACTCTTTTTTTTTTATCATTCTCAATTCGTTGTTGATGTTTTATTCTCCGAATAATCATAGAATTTATTTTGTTTATGGATTCAGTCATGTTTTTTCTATTGAATGGATTAATTCTTTGATTATATTTGGATCAATTATTTATCCATATTGATTTAATTCTTTGCTGCAATATCGCTCCTAAAGTATATTGTCGTCGTTGAATTTTCTCAATAGTGATAATAATTTACATATTTTAAAAGTGGTGAGTGATTTTTCAAAGGGTTATATTTGGTTTAATTTTGGTTTATAAATCTATATCTTCCGATTGGGAATCTTGGGAATTAAGTTCCCAATTGAGTTATTCAATGAATTAAGAATAATTAAAATACCGGATTTGTGCAAGGGATTCCCGACGCTCTACTGTTTGTCAAATTTGAGTACTTTTTTCGTTAATCACTTTCCCTCACTTTAATTTACATTTAAAATTAATCTTTGTTCTCCATTAATCATTTGATATTTTTCCTTAGTTTTTTTTGTTCCTTCTATTATTTTTTAATTTGTCTCTCTGTGGAATCGACACTCCAAAGCTGTGCTACAATTACCGCGTTATTATTTAGGCGTAATCATAGGTCTTTCCTTCCTCTACCATGTGCATGTTGGAAGTCAAAGAATCACGCTCTTCATTAATGTCTCTAAGCCTAATCACTTCTTCTATACAAAGATGCTGGCATAATTATTCTAAAGACATTTCCTCTCTTTTATGTTTCAAACTTCTTTTATAGATTTTTCATGATTGAGGAAGTTTATCAATAATAGATAAAACTGATATGGACTCATCCATTTTCATATCATGTTGAGAGAATTGATCAAGAATATGCATAATCTAATTGAATTGTTCAACAACAGGCCTAGAATCTACCATGGTGTAATTGAAAAATTTTGTAGCCATAAATTTCTTACTTGTAACATCTTCTTAAAGATATTTAGCCTCAAGTGCGTCCCATAGATCAATGACAATTGCTTTGTTTTGGTACACGCCAAACAATGTGTCAGACATTGCATTGTAAATATCAGATGTAGTCGTCTTGTTCTCATTTGATCATTGCCCGACTTTGAGCGATTGTCTCATCTTCATTTGCAGATAGTCTAGGAGTGGTTAGAACATACAAAACTTTGAGAATGGCCAAAAGGAAGTGCATTTTCTTTTGCCAAAGTCAAAAAGTAGCTCCATCAAAGTGTTCGAGTTTTACAAAATCTGAAGCAAACTCTCTCAAACTATGTGCCATTAATAATCAAGTATTGTCTAAAGATTGTTGGCGCAAAAGGCGCTGCAAAATAAAAAATAGTAAGAGAAAAGTTTATTTCAAGGCGCGTTACAAATGTCGTTTTCCTTAAGACAATATTTACCCCCATCAATAACGGCATGCACACGGATTACAAGCGAATTTGCCTCCAAGATACAATGAAACTCATAACAAGTCTGTTTGTCTAACTGAGTTATGCACACACGAAATTAGACCGAATACCCTCAGATTTTACTATTCAACCAAGAAATTAGAAATCTATTCTCTGCAGAATGAACAAATCCTAATAATAAGTTTTGAAGAAATGAAAACTTTTGGGAGGGAGAAAATGAGAGAATTTAGAAATTGCCTTCTTCATTTATGTAATTCTTTGTTTAAATTCGTAGGTCAATTGGTCTATTTATAAAGAGCTAAAGGATGTGAATGAAAAGTTGTAACTTTTTCTTTTTCTGAAATCTGATCTGAACAGGTATATGAATTACACCTGCTACCAACCAACACATAAGATAGACTTAGTCCAACGATCACGCTGCTTCCCTACCATTAATCTCGCACGGGTTTGAAACCCAACATGTGTCTCTTCATTTTAATTGTTGTAGTGCCTTGGGCTTACTAGGTTGTGCGCTCTTGCGCTGGCTGGGCACACACGCCCAGGCCCGTGGTAGGAGCCATCCTTTCTACAAATAATTAAAACTCTTCTTTGAGTGAGATGTGGCTTGAACCTTTACCATCAGGGTAGATAGTGGTGTTCAACACCACTTAGCCACTTACCAACCACCACTGCTACAATAGACCCAAAATTTTATAACCATAAACAATAACTTATAAACTTTCCTTAATTCATCTCTTTCCAAAATAATTCATAACTTCCAAAAATAAATCCCAACATATTATTAATAATAAATATAATATATATTATTTGAAAATACTTCCAACAGTTAATTGTTTTGCCATATTTTATGCCTAGATGGATTTTTATTGTTAGTTTTCTGGGGTCTTGTTAGGTCTTGATTATTGAGCAAAAAACACATATGTTTTTGTTATCATGTTAGTCTTTGATTCCATGCTTCTTATTTTTTTGTTGCTATCATTTTTATATCTAGCGAGGGGTTTTTTTTTTAGTTTATAGGTTTGTTGTTCCAAGATTGACTTCCTAAACACTCAACCTTGCTAGTACATCAGAAAAATTGGTAAAACCAGACTAAACAAGACTGAAACTGGTAAAATCAAAAGTTTCGATTTTAGGGATGAATCAGTCTAGCATCGGTTATTCAATTCTCAAAATCGATGTATACTGGTTCGGTTTTATAATATGTCCAAAATTGGACCCATTATGCCCCTAATGTTTATTGAAATAAAGAATTTATGATTTTTATGAAATGTATATTTTTAAGTATTGCATAAATCGGTTTAAGTATGAGAGTTGAAGTTTGGATTAATTGCAACAAAAATCAAGAATTTGGCCTTTATGTGATTCAACCAATGCATGGTTCGTATAGTTATAAGTGTTTTAATTATTTTTTTATTAGATATTTAGATTTAGGAAAAATTTACATGAACAATGTAAATTTTGGTAAGATTTGAAATTAGTATGTAAAATCCTTAATTTAGGGATAAAATGGTCATTGTTCACAAGTAGAGGGGTAAAATGGTAATATAGCCATAAGCCAATAAATTCTATGTTTCTAAGTGTTTAGTGGGATATTCTAACCCTTAGAAATATCTCGTTTTAGTTCACATTCTTTTTACGCTCGCGTACGTTATGCAACGCTTTCGCTTTGCGTGAAAAATCTTTAAGTTAGCTTCTAACTTACTCTCGGTGTATTTACGTATTTATGGTGGTAAGGTTGTCCTATTTACATTCATGTTTATTATTACCTATTATGAATTTTTATAATTTGTCATGCCATTTCATTTAGTAATGTACATGAGTATCTCTTACATGTCATGAATGTCATGTTCACCTCCTTACATAAAAGTGCATTTTTCTTCATTATGTTTATTGGCTATTTTTGCATTATGATTTTAAGATGATGAGTTTTGAATAATGGGAAATGAGATGATGTGAATTCCAAGTGTTGAGTCTTACCATGTGTCTAATCATCATAGATGGGTTTAGGAGTCCCCGTGTCATTCCTACGGCACGTTACCACTAGTTTCATACAAGTAGAGGGATTTTCCGTGATGATTGAGGTGAAATGTCTTCGTATTGGCCTTACTTGCTAACACGGATAAAGAAAGTCTATAGGTTGATCATGCATAGTGTCTTGTATGTGTTGACCGGGCAGAGTGATTCTCCGAGTTGGATGAGTTGGTTTTGGCAAATGAGTTCACACGTTGACCGAGTAGAGAGAGACCCCATGTCGAACCGGTGGAGTGATTCTCCTTTGGTACTTATTTGATTAGATCTTATGAATTTTATGTAACACCCACTTCCCGTAGGCTAGGTGTGTCACGTGTTTTTCATAAAATAAACCCGTCAAGAGATCTCATATTTGATAAAAGAAATTAGGATTTATTTCATGCAAACTTTATCTGATAAAAATGTCTTCCAAAAATATTAAATGAATAAACTGAATAAAAATTATATCATAAAAGCAATTTTTCATTCTAAGAGGGTCAGAAACTAAAACAACTGCTCATTCTAATCCTGGCATGTTTGCTCGTAATCATCATCCTCACCTGGGTGGTTAAAAACATAAAAATAAACTAAAATGAGTTGAATACTCAGTAAAAAATCCATCACAACGTTAAAATACTAAACATAAGGTTTTCATAAAAATTTTCATGCTGAGAGTTTAAAATTCATGACTGTTCATATTGATGTTTATGCTATGCATGACTAATTTATCTTAATTAACTGACTGATTTGTTTTAACTGACTGAACTGATTGTTCTGACTGTTCTGATTGGCCAACACACTTAACCCTGGGTCGAGAAAAAGGCTTACGGTGGGGAAGAGTCTTCGTTTGTTTTGGTGCAATAAAACAGAGTATTTCGGTGTGGTTTTTAACGGCTGGGCGACGGCTTCAGCAAGGTGGTGGTCGTGGCTTGTTGGGCGGCTATTCTGGTGGCTCAAGACTGGAGAGCTTGGGGCTGGTTAGAGAGACCGAAAGCTTGAGAGAGGGAGAGAGCCGAGATGAACGAGAGATGTGGGTTCTCGGTTTGCTACGGCTTGCTTCGGTGGTTCTGTGTATGAGGTTTGTGTGTGTGTTACAGGAGGCCTCGGGTTGCTTCAAAGGACTTCGGCTTGGAGATTTGGTGAGCGTACTATCTATATATACCAAATTGAGAATCCAAAAGAAAACTAACCCTAGATAAACAAAAAAAGATACGTGCATGAGCAAAGTAGTGGAACCGCAGATATAGCTTTAGGAATCTTAATGGAGATAGAATTCTAAGATAATAATCCTCTAAGATAATAATAATAATAATAATAATAATAATAATAATAATAATAGTTTATAAGAAAAAAAAATACATAATACTTATTTTATGTATTTTGATAAGAGGGTGATACCTCATCATGATAATGACTATGCATATTTGAGATTTGCTTAGAGAGTGATTCATCACCATGCATATATACTTGAGATTTTCTCAGAGGATGATACTTTGCCATGACTAACAATACATGTGTTTATGCCAAGAGGGAATTTCTCACCATGCATAAATATATGTGCTCATAGCTTTTATTTACATGAAACAGTGCATGCATATTCATTTACATTGTGTCTCATCAATATATAGTATTGTCATGGGTTTTAAACTTACTAGGATTTCTTAGAAGTTTCATTGTGATGGGTTTTGTTCACTGAAGCCATAGACTTTGATGCAGATATAGCCTAGGAAGGTTTCATCTGAGGAGCAGTTACAGAGGCATGTCCCCCCGATTAGCAGTTATTTGTATTATAAAATGTTTATTTTAGTTAGGTGCTAGACTATGTATGGTTCGTTATGTTTTGATGTAAGCGATGAACTGATGACAGTGTATAATATTAATTGGGAAGAAGTGATAATAACATATGGATATTACTATTGAATGAGGATTTTCTTGGTACTTACATCTGGTACATTTTGGATTAGTCTTTCACTAATCCCTTTACATATACCGCTTCGATTTGTTACACTAAGCATGTGCTCGATTACTTGAGTGTACGCTTCCCCTCATGTTAAGGATTTGGGTGCTGCCAACCGACTAGCATTTCTGGCACCATGGACCCTCACTACGTACATTACCGAGGGTTGAGGGTTATGCACCAATCTATTTCATTGGAGGTCGGATCTTATGCTCGAGAGCCGAGGTCCCACATGATCTAAAAACTTGATCAGTGGTTGAATCACCTGCTCGGGAGCCGAGTTCCCTAGCATTTTCATCATGTGTAGGTTTTTTTTAAATGCCATTGCCATGTAAGCATGTAAGAAAGCATATTTTTTTGTGGGTGCATAGGTACATATTGCACGACTTTTTAACAATAAATGTCCCCAAAAAATCTTGATAAAATGGAATGAAAGCATTTGAGATCAGATAATGATACATTTCCTAGTATTCTACAATCTGATTCCAACGACCTATATGGCGTGCTGATTTGTCCGTTTATATATAAAAATTGAGTAAATGATATATGTACAACCTTTTATACAACCATATTTTAAAATGAAGTTATTTTTATAAAATGATATTACTTTCATAAATTATTTTATTAGAATACCCCTCATTTAAAATATGTTGGTGGAAAGGGTTGTAAAAAGGTTTGTGTGTCAATCATCTATTACTGTATTTAAAATGGGAGTCTAGCAATTCTAACGTGGCTTCCAATACGATGAATTGGACCAAAAATACACATTCAATTTTAAAAACACCATTGTCTTTTATTTCATCAAGAACTGTCTCAACCAAACAATAGTTTGGGAAAAAAACATTCTCGATCTCCCAAAACCGAAGCTTGTTTAAGAAAAATCGCAAAAAGCTGTTAGTTTCAACATAACTATTTCCTTGAAAAAATCTCGAAGAAAACACAAGCACTGCTATCTCTCATCCCCTCTCAACTCTCTTTTTTGGTCTCTTGGAATTTTAACATTTGATTGTGTTGTGAAAATGAAACTAAAATAAACCAGCACTACTTTGTTTGTCTCCCCTCTCATACTCACTATTTGGGCAATCACCATTTCGTCATTTCGATTACTTCAATCTTAATCTGACTTGGTGCCAATCAGTAAAAAAATGAGGAGAAAAACTGAAAGGCACGATATTGTTTAAGGCAGAATGACTGTTTTTTATTTGACGAAATTGAACACCATTTAAGACAAATAAAAAAAAAGGAGGAAAAAAGAAAAAATGTGTTGGTGAAATTCACAATAAAATAATAAAAAATACAATTAAATTAAAATTAAAACGAAACTAATTTGAATTGAGGCACGGAAATATCACTCTCTTTAAGGAGATTTAAGCCATCTGCAGTGTACAAAGTCTCAAATTAACCAGTGCAGCAGAAATCCTCTTGACCTAACTCATCCAAGATACAACAGCCCAATTGATCTTTGTATAATCCGAACCAACTCTGTACAAGTGGTTGAGCTCAAAACTCCACTCAAAGAACACCTTTATAATATATGGAAATCCTCTCAAAAATATATAATCTCTAAGCTTATTTTCTATTTCTTCTCTTCTATCACTTTCTCTTAATGTTCACACTCACTCATACCCCAAGACCAAATGAACATATATATAAATCATATGGACAAGAATCGACCCAGGAAGTAAAAAGACTAACGGGTAATAAACAATAAAAAGAATTAAAACACAAGGCACAAGCAGCCCCCAACGTAAGAGATACCAAGCGGCTACTTAATAACCAGCCTATTAAAAGACCATATATTCGGCCTTCAAATGCAACATTCTTCCCAGAGAAATAAACGGGAATTGATCAATAAAGAGAAATAAAGCTTTAGAACGTTAAAGCAATTAAACTTACAACGTCTAAGAGTATTAGTATTGGATTAGCCAAATATCTTTCTATCTTTAAATTTAGCCAATATCATCCATATTTGCTCCACATTGAATTAGCTAAATTTTTTTCATCCAAACTATAAGTAATACTAAATCTATTCTTCTTTTCAAATATGAAAAGAATTATAGAAAGTCTAAAAGTATTTTTTAAGATTATTATATTATAAATATGATATTTTTATTCATATAAGATTTTATCATCTATATTCATATGAGATTATTATATTATAGATTGTTAGATTGTGAAAATGAAAATGAATATGATTATTGGAGGTTATTGAAGATTATGAAAATAAAATAAAAATTAATTAAAAAAATATAATTAATAAAAAATAATAATAATTTATTATTATAGAGAATAGAATGACTAATCTAATGTAGATTTCAAGTTTTGAATGATTAGCTAAAAGTAAAAAAGTTACATATTAGTCAAAATTTAAAGAATAAAATAACCAATCCAATACTAATACTCTAAGGCATATAAAAAGGTTCTGAACACTTGAGACACTCTCCCCAACGGCAACTTAACTACAAGTCCGTTAAAGACAACGTAGAAAAAAAGTGAAGGCTAGCAATAGTAATAAATAAATATTATTATTAAAAAATAGTAACAAAATGTATTGTACTATTTAAGGTAAACAAAATCGAGATTGTTCGTTGGGCTGAGCTTTTTCCCAACCCAATCTTGAACCCAGTTATCTGAGCTTTAAATGATGTTTTCGGCTTGTGTTTTATCCGGGTCAAAACCCGCATCATCCACTCGCCCCTACCTAGGAGTGAGTATGGGTATGGGACCAGGATACCGAGCTTTAAACCTGTTTACCCGCAACCCACATCACCCACCCACCCGTCCCTACCTAGGGACGAGTACAGGTATGGGACCTAGGTACTGGATTTTTTTTTTTTTTTTATAATAACGGATCACTTCCATTCAATAAGGAGGACATACAAAGTTGACTTATAAAATAAGTCAATTACAAACGATAGTAGAATCTCAGTACACTTTCGTGACTGACATAGTCTAGTCCAGGCGGCAAATCTCTCAAGACCCAAATCTGAGAGATAGCACAACTCTATCTACGATAGAGGTCACAGTAACCCAAAACTCCATATCCAACTAATTGGAATATGGAGTCCAAACCCCACATCACCGCCTAAGCGGAGGGGGGAGCAACCGTCGGACCATAGTCCGAAGACATTACATTTTGGGTTTTTTCTTGGAAAATAGACAAAACAGAAAGTAAAATACGTAATAAAACACTGTAACAAGGGAAAAACAGTGCACAAAAAAGCTGCTGGAGGGGGAGTCGACCGTCAGGCTAGGGAGATCCAGAGGCGTTGGTGCGGGAACAGCTGCGTGTAGCAGCGGCAGTGGGTTCCTTGGTGGCGCGTGAGAGCCACGCGCAGTCGACCTCCTAAAACTCCAACCCGCGCGTGCGGGCAACGCGCCACTCCGGTTGAGCAGCATTCGGTGGTTTAGCTGATTGGCGGCTGGGCAACCTCCAGGTAGGGCGCGTGGTTGCTGTTGGGTGCCGGCGAGTCCAGAACGGCGGATCTCTCTTTATTAGCCTGAAAAAGAAAACACAAGAAAAACAATAACAAAAAACTAGAAACCAGCGAAAGGGAGGGAGGGGGTGAGGGGGAAGGAGCTAAGCTCCAACCCCCTCTGGTCGGAGGTCTGAAAGAAGGGGGAGTTTTAGAGAGAAAGGAGAGGTTTTTGGTAGAATGTCTGTCTCGTATTGCTAGGTACTGGATTTTAAACGCAACATTCATAACCCAATTGATTTTTTCTTTTTTAAATGTTAGTACTACACCCATGAGAGAAGTCACCGAAAAGGTTATTTGGCTTTTTTTTTTTATGTATTTTTTAGTAGTCTTTAATATTAAAAAAATTCAAAATATTATTAAAAAATACTTACTAAATCATTAAGTGAAAAAAGAAAAGAAAAGTGTCGGGATGTTTATTGGGACACAGCATTTTCCTTAAAACAATTATGTTTATATACAAAACGGACGTTTTGGTGATCGTTTTACCAAAACGACGCGGTTTTGCAGTTTTATTTTTAAGTATCAGTACAGCCTCAACCCCCCCGCTGCCCCCGACTAGGACCATCGCGCGCTCTCTCTGTCTCTCTCCGAAACCCTCTGCGATATCGAGCCTCCGCCGCCGTTTCTCTCCCGTCGGACGTTTGGATCATCACCTTGACAGACACAGCGGACGGGCCTCTCGGTAAGTTTGTCTCTCTCCATTTTATCTCTTCTCGGCGCAAAATCACTTAGATGTGTGCATCGATAAGCCTTTCGTTCATGTTTTTCGTTATTTTGGTCTGTTATGCATATTTCAAGGAAGAATTTTATCAATTTCTTGGTATTTTACGGTTGTGGTTAATAGGCTGTGATTCTTGAAATGGGTTTGGCATTTCTTCATCTTGTCGTAGTTGGATTTGCAAACACAAACCATTATATGTTTGTTTTTGGTAGTTTTTTTTATCACCAATTGTTAAAGACCCAACTATTGATCCAAAAGCCCTTGGATACTAATTTGGTTAAACCTTTAACTCTCATAATCATAGCGTTTGTCTGGCATCACTGTTATGAATAAAGGGATTTTTCTTTAAAAAAGTAAATGAATGTGATATGTGACTATTTGAGGAGTCACTGACCTCCAGCAATACTTAGGAATTTTTGGATTTAAACTGATAACTTCATTGAACACTTTTTTTTTTTTTATAACCATGGGTGTCTAGGCTAGTTTGAGCGCACCTCGACTAATCCTATGGGGTCCTGAAGTTGACGACCAGGTAAATTTCCAGTGGTCCTAAGGGGACTCAAATTAGTGACCATTGGAGAGAAAACTCAAAGCCAGACCAGCTGAGTGAACTATTCTTTCGCCTTTTTTTTTTATGAGTTAACTTCATTGAACACTTGCAGAATATAAATAAACCCTTACAGGATACCACTAATTGACATGATTACAATAGCCCAAAGGGCTTGCTTACGTTCTACTAGAATGTAACCCACCTAAACTAACTAGCTCACTAACTAAGACTCAACACACTTAATGGAAAACAAATAAAGCAAAGTACTTAAATAACCCCAACTAAATACAAATGGACATTGAAGATGTAACCCTAAGACAAACACCCGAATAACTTGGACTCTAGGGGTGACAATGTGACACGACTCTTTAACCCAACACGATGCGAAATTAGCAGATTTGGGTTTTATGTTAACGGGTTCGGGTCAAAATTGGTTGACCCGTTAGAACAAGATTCATTAACATGTCACAAATGGGTCAACCCTCTTAACTTGTTATGTTTAGATTCGTTAATTTTTTACTTAAAATTACAATTATATTTAACCTAAAAACAAAAACACCCTAACCCTATTTCGTATTTCCTAACCCTCTCTCAATTCTCAGTTCTCAGTTGAGTCAATTCTCACGAGTCATGATCGCCTCTCACACTTCCTCTAGATTTTAATTTTGGTGTTTTTATTGTTTAGATTATAATTTTGGACTTATGTAATTAGTTTTATATTTTTGGGAGATATTGTGATTTTATATTTTATGTGAAATTATGTTAATCAGGTCAAATAGATTATTTGGGTTAATTCAACCCATTTACATAAATGGGTTGAAACGGTTCAAAATGGGTCGTGTCGTGTCAATATATTTTTAATTAATTCATAACGGATCAAAACGTGTCGTATCGTGTCGTGTCAACCCGTTATTTTAATGAATCGTGTTATGGTTTGGAAATTTAGCCTGTTAAGCTTAACAAGTTGTGTTCGAATTGAACCATATCGTATAATATACATGACTTGACATGACCTGTTAACACGATTTGTCACCTCCAGGACTCCCTTCAGATTAGGGCTTCAGCCGTCTCACATAACAATCACTGAGTAATGAATTAAACTGCAGAAAAAGTCAAATAGTTCATGGGTAAGAGAGATTTTGTATGTGTTTTGTTGGGATTTCTCCCAAGTTGCTTCTCGAAAGAGTTGAATTTCTAAGAACTTTTGTAGTAAAGACGGAGGTACTTGGTAAGTCAACCTTTTCAGTGAACAATATAAACTAAGTTGCAAATGTGTTCAAAATGATATTTGTTAATAACCCCAAGGTGTTGGCACAAGTGGTGAAGGTCTTAGTCTTGGAGTATCACTCTCTTCAAGGTCCAAGATTTAACACCTCATAGGTGCAAAGGACTACATCTCCTCGTGGAAAGCCAATGATTTAACTAGTTTCGTGTAGGAAAACTTCCGAGGGTGCGGTGCACAGGACTGGAGTTTACTTTGCAAGGGTGAGTCCGAAGGGCCCTGCCTTGGAGAGGTTCCCTAACATTAAAAAAAAAAAATGATATTTGTTAATATTCAAAACTCTGCACTCTCTGCCTTGATTTCGGATTCTTAAGCCTTTTCACTGCTGTTATGTTAATTTGCCTATTTGATGCATACCTTTTCCAATAGCCCATGAAAAACAGACTTGTGTTCTCTGTATATTGATGTGCGAATCAAATGCGTAAACCCTGTTAAGTGGTTGACCAGACAATTCTACTGATAGTTTTGTTATTACTGCTAAGGAGCACAATTTTCAAATACTCGAGCATTGGCACATCAACCATATCAAGATAATATACACTTGAACCTCAGCAGATAACAACTCTGCTTTTTCTATATATAACAGTCATACATACTGGTTTTACCATTTTAAGAAAAGACAAACCCTTTCCTCTCATTTTGAAATGATCCTAAACTTTCCCAAGAAAAGTTCAAATTAACTTTGTTTATGAGTATCTAAGTTCTGAGCTAGTTGTTGATCATTTTAAGTGTTCGTGCTGATTATAACCAAATTTAAAATTTACCTTTCTGCTTACCTTTCTGATTATAACCAGAAAGTGTGGATACCCCACGGGTTTGAAAACCCGGGTTCATCCAGGTACTGGCCCGGGTCATAACCCAGGCGGGTATCTGGCCTGTATTAAACACCTAGGCCTAGGTCCAGGAACATCCGGGTACCTGGACCCGGATGAACTGTGTTAAAAGCGACAGTTTGTTATTTTTTCAGTTCGACGAGAAAAAAAAATGGAAAGGGGTTCTTTTAGAGAAAAAAAACAGTTTCTTAATATCATTCTCACTCTTGCATCTTCTTTTTTTTTTTTCTCTCTTCTTCAATACCACACTCTTTTGTAAACATAACTCATCTTTTCTCCTCCAAAAGAGAGGACACCTTCCTACAATTTTTGTTGATGAGTTAGCATATTGATGTAAGCTTCATGGACCATGGTCCATTCAATTGTGTAGGAAATGACCAGATTACAAGAAAAAGAAAAAAGAAAAAAAACTAGATGAAGGAAAGAAATTCTTTGGGTTGTTACCAATGGCCGAGTTTCCTAACAAGTAACAGGCCATCTCCAAGGCTCGGATTGTTTTTCTTCAAATAGCATAATGAACAACTTGCAACTTTTCATTCTCTCTCTTCGGCCTACTCAGTTTGTTGCGGTGGGGTTACAAATAATTATATTACTTTTCTTTCTCATCTCTTCTTCTAAGTGAGTTATCTTTCCTTTCCAAATCAACACACATAAATATAACCACTCTCTCTCTCCCCCTGATGCCGATTCTAGTATTTCCTTTTCTTTTCTTTTTTTTTGTTGATTTTGCTGGGTATAGTCTGCTAACATGTGTCGTGGGCTGCATTTAGCAATAACCAACCTTTCTTAATTTGCTGGGCATGGCCTGCGAATGTTGATCAGGTACAACTCTAATACGTGTTGAGCGGTTTGTCTTGGAGTTTCATATTTTGATAATCATCATATATTTGAAGTGCATAGAAACTCATTTTATTTCTATTTTCCTTTTTGTGTAATGTTTTCAAACATTTTGAGCTGTTATAACTCACTATTATGCATTTACATAGCTCTTCTTTGTGTTAATTTAAAGTCGTTTGAGATTGTTGAGAAGGTTCCTTGGTTGCTTGGTTTTGTTTTTTCATTTTTTTTACAAGTTTCTGTGAAGAAGGTTAATGAGACTAATGTTCAACTAATGTGCAAGAAATTACAAATTAATTATGGATTTTGAGCAGTTGAATAGCATGCTCCAGATTGGTTAATCGTATTGGATGTATGGTCTATTTTGTTATGCAGCTTGGGAGGTCGAGCAATTTTTGTTGTTGGGTTGATCGAGAAATCTCCAAATATGGTATGAGAACAATACATTGTACCTCATTCCAGCTCCAAATAATGGCGTCGCTCATGGCCATCCGGCGAGCCCGAGGCCGAATAGAACCCTCTTTATTCAACGTATGCCTTACAAACCCTTCTCATTCCACCTTCAATCGCAACAACAACAATCAAACTATAAGCACCTCAGCAATCCCAGATGACTATCAGAGGCCCTCCCCACCACTGCAACAGCAGCAGCAGAAAGCACTGTTTAGGGGCTTTCAGAACCAGGGACAGCCTGATCAGTGGGTCCCACAAAACCAGGGGTGGAATTCACAGGCGCAGAACAAGAACTATCAGGATGGTGGATACCCTAATCAGGGACACAACTTTCCCAACAGTGGGTACCCTGATCAAGCTCAGGGTTATTCTCAGCATGGAAACCGTAATCAGTGGACTCAATATCAAAACCCTAATCAAGTAAACACTCAGACCCCAAGTTTTCAGCAACCCAGGGCCCCAAAACAGTGGCACAATATAAACCAAGGGTATCCAACGGTCCAAAATCCTAATCAGTGGAGCCAACAGGTGCAGAGCCCTAACCGAGACCAGGTTGTTGAGGACCAAACACCGGTTTCTTCTCCCCCTCCACCTTCGATTCAAGACCTTATTCAGTTTTGCGAAACGGGGAAGGTTAAGGAAGCTATTGAACTGATAGAGCAAGGGGTTAAAGCTGATTGGAACTGCTTCCATAGGCTGTTTGACCATTGTGCCAAATCAAATTCTTATGAGAATGCAAAAAAGGTTCATGATTTATTGTTACAGTCGACTTGTCGGGGTGATCTTCCATTGAACAATAAGGTGATTGAAATGTATGGGAAGTGTGGAAGCATGACCGATGCGCGAAGAGTGTTTGATCATATGCCAGATAGGGATATTCAGTCTTGGCATTTGATGATTAATGGGTATGCGGATAATGCGTTGGGTGATGAGGGGTTGCATTTGTTTGAGCAGATGAGGCAGCTTGGTTTGAAACCCACTGGGGAGACTTTTCTTGCAGTCTTTTCGGCTTGTGCCAGTGCAGATGCTGTGGAGGAAGCATTTATACATTTTAAGTCAATGAAGGATGAGTGTGGAATCGATCCAGGGTTTGAGCATTATATGGGGCTTCTAGGTGTACTTGGGATGTGTGGGCATCTTAATGAAGCAGAGGAGCTGATAGAGAGACTCCCATTTGAGCCAATGGCAGAGGTTTGGGAGACTTTGAGGAATTATGCTCGGATTCATGGAGATGTTGATCTTGAAAACCGGACTGAGGAGTTGATGGTTGCTCTTGATTCGTCAAAAGCTGTTGCTAATAAGATCCCTACCCCTCCACCCAAAAAGCGCACTGCAATCAGCATGGTTGATGGGAAGAATAGAATCAGTGAATATCGAAACCCAACTCTCTACAAGGATGATGAGAAGCTGAAGGCCTCCTTTGGGATGAAAGAAGCAGGTTATGTGCCGGATACGAGATATGTTCTTCATGACATCGATCAAGAGGCCAAGGAGCAGGCCTTGCTCTATCATAGTGAGCGTTTGGCAATTGCATATGGTCTGATCAGTACTCCAGCAAGGACGCCTCTTAGGATCATCAAGAACCTCCGTATCTGCGGTGACTGCCATAATGCCATCAAGATCATGTCCAAGATCGTTGGGAGGGAACTAATTGTTAGGGACAATAAACGGTTTCATCATTTCAAAGATGGCAAATGTTCCTGTGGGGATTACTGGTGATGTCCGTCAAACATTGAACTTTTAGGACAGACTTCCTCCGAGATTTTGTTGTGCAGAGTGCTAAAATTGCCAAGCTATGCAGTGTGGACAGTTGGATTAGTCCCTTTTTTTCTTTCAGATGCCTCATAATCTGTTGGTTGTACAATTGCTTGCAGCTGCATGAATCGTTGGAGTTTTGTTTTTGCTGTCAACAAACACATCATGATTGATTTTCTTAAGCTGCCAAGTGCAAATGCCCGATTGAGATGCCAAACTTGACATCCGGCTTAAATAATGCCTATTAATATAAGGGGTAGTAATTCTTTTTAAATATGATGATATTTTGGAAAGAAAATGGGAAAATAATGGCGGTATGTGGCTCATGGTGGTAACATCTTCCACTCGAAAGGTTAAAGCTGGGAAAGCTGCAGCGGCAATAGCTGGTCAGCTACGACCAATCCCAACAATAAAATTAGAACTAACCAAAACTAAGCAGCATCTTCTTAAAGAATACAACTCAAATAAAAACTAAAAACACCACAGGGTCAATTGATAAGCTAATTACTTAACTAAATACTCTGCACGTGTCTATCCACCGGTCCAAAAGGGAAAATCTTTCTTGGAAGCGATTTCGCGCACCAAACCGCATACTAATATTAAATGTAAGGCATCCATTTAATAAAACGGTGCGAATTAAGGAAATACTTTTCATGATATAGAAGACTTTATTCTCAATTTTTTTTTCTTTTACTTTTTTTTCAATAAAAAAAAATTATGTAAGTGTTGGTATGCGGTTGGTGCGCCAAACTGCTTGTACCTAGCAATCCTCACTTTTGCCTATTCTTATGATTAATAAAATTTTGTTTACTGATAAAAAAGTAGTGTGTTTAGATACCAATTTACAACCAACAAAACTCTTCTATGTCTAAAATATGCTTTTGAGGCACCAATGCTAAAAACTAGATATATAAACATTTCTCTAAAACCAAAAGTTAGGCTTCTAAAATGTTATCATGTTTATATATAATTTTGTTAGATATAAAATTCCCTAATCAAAATTCTTAAGATAGTCATAGTTTTTTCATATTTTTAGTCGAGGATTGCTAGTACAAGCGTTTTGATGCATCAAATCAACATTCAAAATCCAAAAACATGTGGAATTGTTGGGACTAGCTATACATTAAATAAAACAACTGAAGTCCATGGCGATAAGGGTACAGAACATAACTTTCAGAAGGAAACTAAAGTAAATTTTCAGAAAATTAGGGAAGATATAGGAAGACTTTAAGTTCTAGGTACTCGTCTAGAGAATCCGTTAACTAGTCATGCGCACAAGTCATCTTTACTTTTGGCATCCCCTTCTTCATCTGACGCTTCTTTTCTCCGAACAGACTCTGCATTAAGCTTTGCCTCGGCTTCCTCCATCATCCTTTTTCTCTCTGCCTTCATTTTCTACAAGGCTTCTTGCCTAGCATTTTGAATTTCTTTATATGCTATTGAGCCACTACAACGGATGGAATTTTTTGGGACGAACCCAAAAGATGCCATTTTGGCCCCAAAAACTTTTTGGAGATGAAGAATTTTCGTGTCTAAAAAATACTATTAGGGATGAAATGTTTGAAGGCGTTCAAACAAAATTTTTTTGGGGGACGAAACGGTTTTTTCCTAAAATATTGCTCGAACTGAATAATTAGGTTCAAACTAACAGGTAACTGTTCGGACAAGTTGATAATTTAATTCAAACGACACGAATTTGTTTGCTCCTGTTTGAATGAATAAAGTGTTCTCAAGAGCAAACAAAGTGTTCTCAGCCATTGCATGCCCAAAACCACATCACAACCTCCCAATGGTAACAAGAAAAAATCAGTAACAAACTAGTTTCCTTACACCTTGAGATTCACCTTCTCCGTCACTCCTTTACTTCTCATTCTATCTCCATTAGCCACTCTAACTTCAATATGTTGCTCCTTACCAGTTTCTAGCACTGCCTTCTTAGCTATCATAGAATCCAGTAAATTGTGGGTACTTCCTTTATCGACCAGGATCACCACTGAACAAAGGGGCCTGCCCAGTTAATCTCATAGTCCTCGGACTTAAGGCTCCAGCAATTGCATGTAAAGAAATTTCTGGAGTCTCACCTTCTCCATTACTACAATTTTCAGTCCCTTCTACTTCTTCAAAAATTTCCTCCTCATCATACTCACTATTAAAAAATAGATCAATTCCCTCCATGACAAAAATTCTAGCTTTTTTACAATGATGATTAGGATTCCATTTCTCATTGCAATAGTAACATAAACCCTTCTCTCTTCTCTCCTTCATTTCTATAGGACTGACCCTCTGAATAGAAATTGAATTCTTGAAATTATTACCTCGTTATCCTGGGACAACATCCTTTTTGTTCACATTAGCAGATGAGTTAGAACCTCGTGCTGACAAAGGAACAATGGAATATGACCCCGTACTCTGCTGCTGCCACGAAGACTTGTGACATATTATTCTTGTATTTTTGCCAATCCAAATGATGAATTCAAACTGTTGGGAAGCAACATATGAATAGGAAGTCTGATTTCATCTTTGAGCCCACTGAGTTAGCAACTCAGTTTATAACTCTCAGATAAACCTCTTAACCTGTTTGATACAACCTCGAATTGGGCTTTATAGGCTGCCACTGTAGTAGTCTGCCTTAGCCTTGTGATTGCTTCCAATTGGATCATCATAAGATGCATTCCCAAATCTGATTTATCTTCCATGTAAAAGGATGACATTAATATTCTATGTCCATCTGGCATATGATTCAAAGCAAGATAATGATTTGTTTTATAAACCCAACCTGTAGGATTCTCCCCAGCGAATCTTGGAAAGTCCAACTCGATGAATCTGTGACAACGGAGGGCCACTTCCGGCAAGAAACATAGAAGGCAAAATATTGGAGGAAGCATGTGGACTGGAAGAGTTTCCAGGGACATTCAAGGGACCACCTGCCTTTATTTCGTTAACCAATGATGTCACCAGAAGCAAGATAAACAAGGAAATTAAAAAAAACACTCCTTACATTGGCATCAAGGGGAAGCTCACATAAGCTAATTCGGCAAGCAAGAAAGGATATATCAAGTATTTGTTAAAAATTTAACTTGGTTATCTGCTAAGGATACCACTTACCCTCATACAATGAGAAGGCGGCAAGTTTTATGAAATTATTGATCAGAAAATATGCTAACGAAAAAAACTATGTGAAAACAATTTGAATTGCATTCTATTAACCATTAATTAGAGGTAAGTAGATAAAATAGATAATCAATATTCCAACAGATCCAAATAAATAACCTGGCATGAAAATCTCTTTTCTTAAATGATATGTAGACACACAACTCACTTGCCCTCCCCACACCTTAATTATGAAGGAGGAGATGCATTATAATTGGAAATTATAATCACCTCCTTTCTCCAATTGGAACAGTCCCACATAAAGGTTTCAAACTTTGCAATGATTAAATTTCTCAAATCCAGCTTATATTTATATATAGTGAACCACGAGTCCTATTATCTTAGTAGTTAGAAGAACTTAACAAAACCACCAACACAATTACATCCTATGAAATTAACACTGCGCGACACGTATTGTAAAATTCTGTAACTAGAAGAATCAAGAACAAAGAACTTGAAAATACAAAAGAAGAATTGAGAGCAAATTCAATGTGAATTTCTCATTAACTGGAATTGAATGATTGTTACATTTACATCATTTCTATTTATAGACACATATGCTAACTAACTTGACTATACAGAAGTCATTTACATGGCATTTTAACTAATTAATCTCATCTGCATTTAGACTTAATTTAACTGTCATTTGAAGTCTCTTTTGATCTTTTATGTTTAGCTTCCCTTGACTTCAACTCCAAAGCTTCAATTTGAGTTTGTATATTCCAACACCCCCCTTCAAGATGAGAATGTATATTGATCATTCCCATCTTGCGAACCAAATGATGGAAACTGAGGGAACCAAGTGGTTTAGTCAGAATGTCTGCCAGCTGATGTTTGGAGGGAATATGAATGATCTTGATCAAACCTTCTTGCAATTTCTCTCGAACCAAATGGCAGTCTAGTTGAATGTGTTTTGTTCTTTCATGTTGAATAGGGTTTGATGCAATATCAGAAGCTGGTTTGCTATCTGTATAAAGCAGAATAGCTTGTGGATGGGGAATTTTTAAGTCAGCTAACAAGTAGATCAACCATTGCAATTCACATGTGGTAGAGGCTAGAGCTCTATATTCAGACTCAGCTGAGGATCGGCTAACTGTTGGTTGTTTCTTTGATTTCCATGAGATAAGAGAGTCACCAAGAAATACTGTGAAGCCAGTGATACTTTTTCTGGTGTCAATACAACCACCCCAATCACTATTTGAGTAGGCTTTTAGATGAAGAGGAGAATGAGCAGACAGGAAAATACCTTGCCCAGGTGTTGCTTTGATATATATGAGGACCCTTTCAGCAGCTTTTAGATGATTACTACTAGGATTAGCCATGAACTGGCTTAGTGCTTGTACTGAGTAGGATAGGTCAGGTCTAGTTATAGTGAGGTATAATAATCGACCCACTAATCTTCTGTACTGTGAAGGATCTGACAAAGGAGGAGATGAGTCATTTGCACTCAGCTTCAGTGTAGATTCCATAGGAAATGCCACAGGTTTACAACCTGAGAATCCACTATCTTGTAGGATATCTAAGGCATACTTTCGTTGGCATAAAGTTATGCCTTTGGTTGATCGAGCCACTTCTATCCCCAAAATATATTTTAGTTCTCCCAAGTCTTTGATAGTAAAAGAATCATGTAAGAACTTTTTGACAGTGATTATATCATCAAGATTATTCGAAGCAAGAATCACATCATCAACATAAATCAAGAGTGCTATGAAGCTATTTGAATTATGCTTGATGAATAGAGAAGAATCAGACTTCCCTTGAATAAACCCAAACTGAAGTAGAGAGGATGACAGCTTGGAGAACCACTGTCTTGAGGCCTGCTTCAGACCATATAGGCTCTTTTTGAGTTTGCAAACTCTCGGATCAGTTGGTGAAGAGTATCCTGGTGGTAGCTGCATATAGACCTCTTCATTTAAATTTCCATGAAGAAAGACATTGTTTACATCAAGTTGATGTAAATGCCATTGCTTAATAGCAGCAATGGATAACAATGTTCTCACTGTTGTCATTTTAGCCACAGGAGAAAATGTGTCAAAATAATCAAGGCCTTCTTGTTGGGTGTAGCCTTTTGCTACTAATCTAGCCTTGTATCTATCAATTGTGCCATCAGCTTTGAATTTAACACGATATACCCACTTACATCCAATTGCTGTCTTATTTGGAGGTAATATTGTAAGTTCCCATGTTTTATTTAATTCAAGAGCTTTGATCTCATTTAACATGGCTGCTTGCCATTGAGGATAAGAATTGGCTTGTTTGAAAGATTTAGGTTCAAAAGTGGATGACACAGCAGAAGTAAAAGTTGCATGTCTAGGTGACAGTTTATGTGTTGAAAGGAAATGAGCAAGAGAATATTGCTTACCAGAAGAAGGAATGTAGCAACTGAAGGATTCTTGAGATGTTGAAGTAGATTGAGTCATATTACCACAATGAAAATACTGCAAATATGAAGGAGGATTCCTTATTCTTTCAGATCTTCGAAGGCTTACAATTTTAGGATTAATTTGTGAAGTAACAGGTGCTGGAATTTCAGAGGATGGATTTTGTGAAGGAGTAGGAACAGTCTGTGAAGAATCAGATGTTGGAATAGTGGAAGAAGGATTTTGTGGAACTTCAGAGGATTCTGGAACTTCAGAGGATTGATTCTGTGAAGTAATAGAATCTGGTAGTGCAGAAAGTAGATTTTGGGAAGTAATGGGTACTGTGAAGTCATGTATTGGAGGAAAATCAGGAAATACAAAGGGAGTGTGAGTAGTATTTGGAATGGAAGGAAAAATGTTCTCATGAAATATGACATTTCTAGAAACTAAGATTTTGAGAGTAAGGAGATCAAGGACTTTGTATCCCTTGATATTTGGTGGGTAACCAAGAAATAAGCATCTTGAGGCTCTTGGATGAAATTTTCCTCGACTGTTATGTATGGTGCTGGCAAAACATAAACAGCCAAAGGCTTTCAGGTAGTTATATGCAGGGGATTTGTGAAAAAGTAGAGCATATGGTGTGTTATTGTCTAGCACAGAAGAGGGAATTCGATTTATGAGATGTGTAGCTGTCAATACACATTCAGTCCAGTATGTTAATGGCAGTTTAGATTGAAAAAGAAGAGCTCTAGTAACATTTAACAAATGCTAATGCTTTCTTTCAACTCTACCATTTTGCTCAGGAGTTTCTACACAAGAAAGCTGATGTATTATACCATTTTCTTGATAAAAAGAAGGCATATTGAATTCTTGGCCATTGTCTGTTCTAAGTGTTTGTATTTGTGCCAAACTGAGTTTGAGCATATGCAATGAATCTGGTAAGTAAATTTCGAGTTTCTGATTTTGCTTTCATAAGGAAAAGCCAAGTGAAGCGTGTATGATCATCTACAATGGTCAAAAAAAAACTTATAGCCAGAATGAGAGATAGTGGAAAAAGGACCCCAAATATCACAATGTACTAATTGAAAAGCTTTATTTGAACTGCTTTGTGATACAGGAAAAGACAATTTCTTTTGTTTAGCTAGAGGACAGATTTCACAAACATGTTTGTGAGACATTTTTACAGAAGAATCAATGGAACTAATGAGCTTTAGTTTGGCAGGAGATAGATGTCCCAATCGAAAATGCCACATGTCAGGACTAATAGTAGATGTGTTAGACAAAAAAAAATCTGTTTGAATCAGGAATTTCCTTCTGTGTAGCAGCAGAAAAATTGATGAGATGGTATAGACCATTTCTGACTTCAGTAAGCCCAATCATCCTCCATTTGCTGAGGTCCTGCAATACACATTTAGATTGAAAGAAAAACAAGGCAACAGAATTTTCTTTAGTCAACTTGGAAGCAGAAATAAGATTGACATGAAAAGATGGAACAAAAAGTGCATTGTGTAAAATCAAATCAAGGGAAATTTTGACAGTACCAATAAAACTGATAGGAACTGAGTGACCATTTGGTAAATGGACTGAGGAGGGTTTGGTTGGGATTTTTATAGATGTGAATAAATGAGGAGAGCAGATCATGTGATCTGTTGCTCTAGTATCTAATATCCAAGGAGAAGTATGATTTAACGAGGTATTGGCTAAACAAAGGGTAGGATTATTACCTGATGTAGAGGCAGTGTTAGCTCCAGAATTAGGATTGATAGAAGAAGTGGATAGGCTATTGGCAAGAGTAATCAAATTCTGCTCTTGAGAAAAAAATATATTTGGGTTGTTTAAGTTTTGCTCCATAGAAGATGCAATGTTTGCATTGGGCAATCGTGTAGAATTGCTTCTCTTTCCTTGAGGCCCTTTCCATCTTGGTGGATAGCCTATAAGCTGGAAACACTTATCTACAAGATGTCCAGAGAATCCACAATGGGAACAGACGACATCTGACTTGCCTCTGACTTTGCTGAACTTAACAGCATTTGAAGAAGTTTGTGAGGATGGTTGTGTAGCAACCATAGCATGAGAATCATGAGAGATATGTAGAACATTAGTTAAGGAACGTTGGCTCTCTTCTTGTATCAGTAAAGAGAAAACCTTGCCCATTGATAGCAATGGAGAAATAAGCAAGAGTTGGCTTCAAATTGCTGAAAAAGAATCATGCAGACCAATCAAGAACTTGATGAGATAGTCAGCTTGTTGTTGATCAGCAAGGTTCTTTAATACTGCATAGGTACACTTTTCCATAAATCCACAATTACAAGTTGGAAGGGGACGATAACTGATGTATTCATCCCATAGTGCTTTGAAAGCACTAAAATACTCAGTGATTGAATTCGAGCCTTGGGAAATAGAACTTAAGGACTTTTCTAATGCAAAAACTCTTGGACCATCACTGCGCAGGTATCGAATCTTTAATTCATTCCAGATGTCAGCAGCACTATTGAAGTAAAGAAGACTCCCTCGAATCTCTTTTGCAATGTAATTCATTAGCCAAGAAAGCACAAGGTTGTTTGCCCTTAACCAGGCAATCTTGAGTCGAGCATTAGCAGGATCAGGTTGAGGTAAACTTCCATCAATGAAAGCAACTTTGTTCTTGACTGTGAGAGCAATTGTGATGGACCGACTCCAAGCCACGTAATTATCACCAGAAAAAATCTCAGAGACAAGAAGAGCTCCAAGATTATCAGATGGATGTAGATAGTAGTAACTTGAGGAGTCATCAGATGGATTCCCTAAAGGAAGAGAAGAATTATTAGAAGAAGAAGCATTAGAGGATTCTGCCATAGACGCAGAAGAAAGAAAGCAATAATTTGTGTAAAAATAATCAAGAAGGCAGCGAAATGCTTATGGACGATGATACCATGTAAAATTCTGTAACTAGAAGAATCAAGAACAGAGAACTTGAAAATATAAAAGAAGAATTGAGAGCAAATTCAATGTGAATTTCTCATTAACTGGAATTGAGTGATTGTTACATTTACATCATTTCTATTTATAGACACATATGCTAACTAACTTGACTATACAGAAGTCATTTACACAGCATTTTAACTAATTAATCTCATCTGCATTTAGACTTAATTTAAATGTCATTTGAAGTCTCTTTTGATCTTTTCTGTTTAGCTTCCCTTGACTTCAACTCCAAAGCTTCAATTTGAGTTTGTATATTCCAACACGTATCATGCAACCAAGTCCTGCCATAAGACCCTCCCTGGAACCAGCACCACGTTGGCACCACCATCAATTTGCCAGCCACTATTAATCCATCGCCTCCTGCATCTGACCCTCTGCAACCACAAATTACTGCCACCACGAACAAGCTACTACTACCAATAGAAATTAGAGAAATATTTGCCACTTACCCACCAGCCCTACTATTATATATCTGAGCCTTGAATATTTTTTTGTTGACAAAAGATTTCTTTGAAGGGAAAAATCTTCCTATTGTCTGGAGAGTAAAATCAAAGTCAATTGATGTTTCCCCAAAGTAAATAAAGATAATTTTGAATTCTTAATCTAAGAAAACAACTGCATCTTGAATAATTTACTCATTGAAGTTGACTTCAAAGACAGCCAGATATTACATCAACAAATCTCCACTCTCTTGCAAACTCTCATGGCAGCCATTTACGATAGTAATAACCAACACGATCTCAATCTAATTAGAAAGTCCGACGTATCTTAGGTCAGGGACCTAAAAACAGATAGGTCAATTCCTGAAATTAGAAGGCTAAAAAACCCATTATCACAACCAGAAGCCTTTCTTAGTTACATTTTTTTTTTCTTTCTTTTCTTTTTTGTTGGCTCCTGGTGTTACTAATTTTGGGGGTGCACAGGCCCTCAGCATTTTTCTTAGTTACACTTGCATACCACAATACTAACAAGCCAGCAACCACGAACCTAAATATTAACTATGGCCATACAACAAACGATCATTCATCTTACAAGATAATAGCCAGATTTTCTAGTAGAATTTCAAGCAATAAAATTTTCATTTCTAGATAGAAATCTCATTTAGAGACGTCTACCATTCGTGCCAGAACTTAAAAATAAATCACTATGCACACAAATAAATACCTACATTCCTTGAAATTGTATAGTCCTACTCGCATTGTTTTTTCTTCCAATAAACAAGACATAGACTGAATTCGTAAAGCAATGAAAAGTAAATTCCACATTCGTAAAGCTATGTATTTCAAGCTACCAATGCAAGTGAAACATTAAATTATCAAAGCGTTACTCATACGTACCTGCCGATTAGAGTCAGGAAGCGAGAGCCACTGCTCGAAGGGCTTCTCAACAAAGGCCGGGCTCGATTTGTGATAGGCCACGATGTTGGAAGAGTGGACGTGAAAGACTGGGTCACTTGCCGTCACTTGCAGTTGCAAGATTTATGTTCCTTTTATTTCTGTTGTTCTGTTCTGTTTTACGTAAGTGTGCATGTTCTGTTTTTACGTGTGTTTACATTGCGGTTACTCGTTGTTAGCAGTCCGGTGTTGTCATTTAATTTCGGCATTTATGTAAGTGGGTTTGTTAGTGATCTGCTATTTAAGCAGTCAAGGATTCTTAATGAAGGCAGCAGAAAAATTACTCAAAGCATTGTGGTTATTTCTCACTCGAAGAGAAAGTTATTTACATTAGCATCTGAATATTTGTTGGGACCTATCATTGGCATCAGAGCAAGGTTGTTATGGGAACCAATAAAGAACGTATTGAGCATCTGGAGGCTGGGCTTAGTGAAATGCAAGATGGGCTACACAGGATGGAGCTCGGCATGGCCAATAGACTCCGTCATTTGGAAGAAACCATCAATCGCCTCTCGGATGTAATGCTCGCAAACCAGGAGCCTCCAAACCACAATAACCAATACCGTGAAGTCAACGATGGGGGACGATAGGTTGTTTCCTCCAAAACGGCAAAACTAGAGTTTTCTCGATTCTCTAGAGATGATCCGACGGAGTGGTTCAATCGTGTGAACCAATTTTTTGAGTTCCAGAATACTCCTGAAGCCCAAAAAGTTTCTTTGGCCTCCTACCACCTGGAAGGAGAGGCCAACCAGTGGTGGCAATGGGCTTGCAGAACATTCCGAGAAGAAGGGCGTATTCTCTCATGGGCAAATTTTGAAGATGAACTTTGGGCTCGCTTTGGGCCTTTAGAGTGCGAAGATTTTGATGAATCTCTTTCGAGAATCATGCAAACAAGCTCTTTGCATGATTACCAGCTAGAATTTGAACACTTGGGCAATCAGGTACGAGGATGGAATCAAAAGGCTCTGGTTGGGACATTTATGGGTGACTTGAAGGCTGAAATTGCCGATGGGATCCGAATGTTTAAACCACAATCCCTCAAGGATGCCATTAACTTGGCACGGATGAGGGACGATCAACTCACAAGGCAGCGGGAGTTCTTACAACCACCCCCACCTGCACGAGCTTCCTTAACTCTACCACCACTAGCTCGTGTAGCTCCCGCAGCACCTGTTGATCCGATGAGGCGAATATCATGGGAGGAAATGCAAAGGAGGAGAGCACAAGGCCTCCGTTTCCATTGCAATGAGCGTTTCACAGCCGGGCATAAATACCAAAGACCCCAGTTGTTACTCTTGGAGGGACATGCAGGTAACGTGGTATGTGAGGACATCACTAATCAACAAACATTGGAGGTTGACCAAGGTGGAGGTGCAGTGGAATAAATTTGAGGAAGAAAATGTGGGCTAGTGGAAGCAGCTTCCAGCCGAGGAGGCAGCAAGGGAGCCAACAAAAAAACTGCTGCACCTGTTCCCGACTGTGGACCTTGAGGACAAGGATCCATTGATGGGGGAAGTATTGATAGGCCACAACGTTGGAAGAGTGGACGTGAAAGACTGGGTCACTTGCCGTCACTTGCAGTTGCAAGATTTATGTTACTTTTATTTTCGTTGATCTATTCTGTTTTATGTACGTGTGCATGTTCTGTTTTAACGTTCTATTTTTACGTGTGTTTACGTTGTGGTTACTCGTTGTTAGCAGTCCGGTGTTGTCATTTAATTTCGGCATTTATGTAAGTGGGTTTGTTAGTGATCTGCTATTTAAGCAATCAAGGATTCTTAATGAAGGTAGCAGAAAAATTACTCAAAGCATTGTGGTTATTGACTCGGTCTCAAATGTACATCCAAGTGTAGAAGTGTCAAGTTGTATCAAGGATAAGTCCAGGATCGTATTCCACAGGGACAAAAGACTATCAAAGCATTTGTGAGATTTTAGTGTAAAAATTATCTTGACTAAAAGAGATGAAAAGTAAAAAAATGCAATGTGCAAAAGTTGAATTAAACTTGTAAGAATCAATAAAACAAATACTTGAGATGCAATTTTCGCCCATTTCTGATTTGAAGTTGGATTTACCTCTAATTTCATTTTCTCTCAACCATTTTCTCATTCCAAGATATTATGATCGGTTAATTAAACAATAAGCACACTTTTTAATATAATCAAGGTACTTGACAATTGTATAACAAATGTAAAGTGAAGGAAAGCCATCAAAATCTTGTTACAAGTTCAAGCATCAATCGTGCCTTTATGTCTACAACTGATCAAGTTCAAGTACATAGAATTTTAATCCTTTCTATAGGCAAAATGAAATACAATCTATCAAGTTAATCATTCAAAATTCCATAACCTTAAGGAAAATCCAACCCCAAACAGTCATGGGTTACTCATTGAATCTCAAGCTAAAAATCTAGCCTATCATTTCTAAATTAGTAAAATACTCAAAAATGATAAATCCTAACATCTAAAATTATTGTATAAATAAAATTGTACAAGAAAATAATAATAATAATAATGCTCAATGATAACAAATCCTGAAAAGAGAAATGAAAATAACTAAAGGACAATTATTGGCGTCCGAAACCAACAATCCGAAACGAAAAGTAAAGGAAACTGAAAGGAAATAATAAACTGACAAAAGGAACCCCAGAAAATCCAAAAGTCTGAAACCGAAGCAATAAAATAATAAAAAAAGAAATAAATTGCTGAGAGAGAGAGACAAATATCTTAAACGGAAATCAATAAAAACAATGAAGAAGAAGAACTGTTATCGAACGAATATGCGAGAGCCAAAAGTCTGAGAAAGAAAAAGTATGAGAAATGAAAAAGTAAAATAATAATGTCGGTTGAGAGAGAGAGTCAAAACCAAAAGAAAAAATATATATATATATATGTCCACCAAAAAAAAGTGCCGAATCCCCTTTTCTTTTCTTTCTTTTTTTTCTGCCGCCTCCTTTTCTTCTGCTTCAACTGCTCCTCTCCTTCTTCGTGCGTGTGTTCGTGCATGAGTTCGTGTGTGAGAGTTGAGACCGAACACCTCTGCCAGCCCTTAGCTTTTCATTTCAAAAATACCCTACATCAATTCATTTCCAAAGATGCCCCTGCAGAAATTAAGATCAAGTATTCACAATGAGGGGTAAACTTGAGATATTAATTCTGATGTGATTTTACAAGTTCCATTATAAATCATTTTAAGTGTAAAATATCAGAATTTATCAATGAATCAAGTACTAAAAATTACTACATAATTAAGTGCTTAAATCAGTTTTTGAATAAACAATTTAATCACTTTAGCAACTTAATTATACAATTTTGACACTTTATCACACCCCCCAACTAGCTTATTGCTAGTCTCTAGCAAATAATGCGATAACAAAAGAATGATCCAAGGGTGAGCCACTGAACTCAAAAATCTCTACAAAAGATCAAATCATATTAAGGTATTGGGCATTAGAATGTAATCAAGTCAGGTTATAGTTCAACACAAAGGCTTATAAAATTCTCAAGAGCTCAAACAAAGGAAATGTACTTAAGCTACAAATCTTTGAGTGCATCAAGTGTGTGAACAAATTGCCATTTGTTGGTTTCAAGATTTCTCACAATAGTTTCAGCCTAGCAACTTTTTCAAGAAAGACCAAAAGGTATTTACTCCAATTCAAAACCATTACATTGGCAGCTTTCACGCTATCACACTTTGAAAGACCCATTTTTTTTCGCACCTCTTGGTTTTCTAGGGGGAATCAGACCTATGAATGTGCGCCTACCCACACTTCCACAAGTCGGCCCTTACCACTAGACTACCTAAAGGATTTTTTTTTCTTTTTTTTTTCAAACAGATCCCGGTGATAGGCAGCCTTTTCCAATGTACTTGCTCTATTTTGTTTTTTTTTTTTAACATCTCTGGCCTGTCCCTTTTCTCATGTATTTTTTTTTTAAACTCCATTTTTTTCTTCTTTTTTTTTTTTTGGAGTTTCTCATTCACTTTTCCTAGGCCATTGAGATATTGTTCATTGCAGTTCTTGCTAGTTGCTTAGATGAAAACCACTGATTGAAATCAAACAAACAACAAAAGTATCTGTCTTGTGTCCATTAGGGTCATCAATCAATAGCTTTGAAATACATTGTCTAAGTTTGAGTTGCTAAGACTATCATAAGGTCCTGTGTTGAACTTAAACCCAAACCAGTGGAAATTAGTGTAGCCTAAGACTGCAATTATCTGATCTTAAGTAGAGAATTGTGAAAACAGTAACTTGGCAGCAAGAAAAAAAATTCAGACCCCACAATTATAAATCCTGAGAGACTAAGTGGTAGAAGAACCTCCTTACCCCCCAACTAAAAATGGGCAGTGTCCTCACTGCAAAGCATGAATAAACAAGAAATGAAAGAGAGTGGGGCCGAAGGAAAATACCTGAGATGGCTGAAAGGATCATGGAAGTAAAGAAGAAACCAGAAAAATAAACAAATAAACAATGCTGACCCTGAAAAGATAGACTGAAGAAAAAGGAAGTGAAAAATAAATAAATAAATAAACAAAGGAAAGAACAAAACATAAAAGTGAAATAAACGAAAGCAGAAGAAGAAAAAAAAATAAAAAAGAAAAAAATAATAATTAAAAAAAATAAAGCAAAATAGAGATGAACTAAGGGTCATGAGAATATGTAGGATCTTCCAAAGGAATGGAAGTATCCTCATGCGAAAAGTTTGCCCAAAAATGTTTAAGTCGTTGGCCATTGACTTTGAACGTATTTCCATTTTGAGGATTAGTAATCTCAACAGTTCCATATAGAAACACAGTCTTAACTAAATAAGGACCACTCCACCTCGATCTTAGTTTGCTTGGAAATAAATGGAGGCGAGAATTATAAAGTAAGACTTGTTCATTGGGCTCAAAACTCTTTCTCTGGATGTGCTTGTCATGTAACACCGTCATGCGCTCCTTTGACAATTTGGAATTGTCATATACATCTCGCCTAAGCTCATCCAATTCTGAAATCTGAAACTTTCTCATAGAACCAGTATGGTCAATAGAAAAATTGAATTGTTTAACAGCCCAATATACCTTATGTTCAAGCTCAACGGGAAGATGACATGCTTTTCCATATACCAAGCGATAAGGAGACATGTTAAGAGAGGTTTTAAAGGCTGTCCTCTATGCCCAAAGTGCATCAGTTAGCCTTAAAGACCAATCTTTTCTGTTGGGGTTGATGGTTTTTTCTAAGATGTGCTTAAGCTCCCTATTAGCTAATTCAACTTGCCCATTTTTTTTAGGGTGATATGGAGTAGAAATCTTATGGTGTATACCATATTTTTTCATGAGGGCAGCAAAAGATTTGTTGCAAAAATGAGTTCCATTATCACTAATGATAGCTCTAGGCATACCAAATCTAGCAAAAATGTTTTCTTTCAAGAACTTAAGCACAACTTTGTGGTCATTTGTTTTACATGGAATCGCTTCAACCCACTTAGAAACATAATCAACTGCCACTAGGATATACAAATAACCAAAAGAAGATGGAAATGGCCCCATAAAATCAATCCCCCAACAATCAAAAATTTCTATGACCAAAATAGGCTGTAAAGGCATCATGTTCCTCTTAGTGACTGTGCCTAATTTTTGACATGACTCACAAGTTTTACAAAAATTATACGCATCCTTAAACATATGAGGTCAATGAAAACCACATTGCAAAATTTTTGCAACGGTTTTATGTGCAGAAAAATGTCCCCCACAGGCCTCAGTATGACAAAAGGAAAGAACAGCTTGTATTTCATGATCAGGCACACATTTGCTTATGATTTGGTCAGAACAATATTTGAACAAGTAAGGATCATCATAAAAGAATGACTTTACCTCATGCTTGAATTTCCGTATGTCTTGAGCACTCCAATTGGGTGGAGTTTGTCCTGTCACCAAAAAGTTAACTATATCAGCAAACCAAGGCAAACTTTCAACTAACATTAACTGCTCATCAGGAAAAGAGTCAAGGATAGGAAGAGTGTGCTCATTTTCAGCAAATGTAAGCCGAGACAAGTGGTCGGCAACTACGTTTTCAGCACCCTTTTTATCCTTGATGATAAGGTCAAATTCTTGGAGAAGAAGAATCCATCGGATCAATCGTGGTTTAGCATCCTTCTTTGACAATAGATACTTTAAGGTTGCATGATCAGTGAAAATAACCACAGGAGAGCCAAGAATATAAGTTCGAAACTTGTCTAATGCAAAAACTACAGCAAGCAACTATTTTTCTGTGGTAGAATAATTTCTTTGGGCTCCATTTAGAGTTCTACTTGCATAAGAAATGACATGTGGGAACTTATTTTTACGCTGTCCAAGTACAGCTCCTATGGCTACATCGCTAGCATCACACATTATCTCAAAGGGAATAGACCAAACAGGAGGCTGCATGATAGGGGCTGTAGTAAGCAAAATTTTTAGCTTATCAAAAGCATCTTGACAAGAGGGGGTCCATTCAAAAGCAACATCATTCTTAAGTAACTCACACAGAGGTTTAGAGATAGAACTAAAATTTTGAATGAACCTCCTATAGAACCAAGCATGCCCAAGAAAAGATCTTATTTCCTTTACTGTTTTGGGTATAGGAAGCTTGGAGATAAGCTCAATCTTAGCCTTATCAACCTCAATACCTCAAGATGAGACTATGTGACCAAGAACTATGCCTTGTTGAACCATGAAGTGACACTTTTCCCAATTGAGAAGCAAATATTTCTCTTCACACCTGGCTAACACAGCTTGTAAGTTAGTCAAACATGCATCAAAAGAACTACCAAACACTGAAAAATCATCCATAAATACTTCCAAACTGTTTTCAATCATGTCGCTGAAAATGCTAAGCATACATCTTTGGAAAGTAGCTGGAGCATTCCATAGTCCAAAAGGCATTCTTCTAAATACAAAAGTGCCAAAAGGGCAAGTAAAAGTTGTTTTCTCTTGATCCTCAGATGCTATCTCTATTTGGTAATAACCAGAAAAACCATAAAGAAAGTAATAAAAATCATGGCCAGCAACTTTTTCTAACACTTGGTCAAGGAAGGGCAAAGGAAAATGATCTTTCCTAGTGGCGGCATTCAACTTTCTATAATCTATGCACATTCGCCAACCAGTAAAAATCCTAGTAGGAATTAATTCATTTCTCTCATTTTTCACAATAGTAAGCCCAGATTTTTTTGGAACTACATGAATGGGACTTACCCAATTGCTATCCGCAATAGGGTAGATTATCCCCACATCAAGTAGTTTTAAAACCTCTGTTTTTACTACCTCTTTCATGGTAGGATTTAATCTCCTTTGCATCTCCCTAGAAACTTTGGCATTTTCTTCTAAATAAATCCTATGAGTGCACACAAGAGGATTTATACCTTTTATATCCGCAATTGTCCATCCAATAGCACCCTTGTGCTGCCTCAAGACTCCCATTAATTTCCCTTCTTGATCATGAGTGAGCTGGGCTGAAATCACCACTGGGAATGTGCTGTCGGGGCCCAAAAATGCATACTTCAGGTTAGTGAGCAATGGTTTCAGCTCTAGTGTTGGGATTTCATCTGCTGAAGGCTTCAAACTTGCTGTCAATGGTGGAAGCTCCTCAAATTTAGGCTTCCATTTAGTTTCAAATTTATTTTCTGCATTAAAAACAGGAGAAACATCAATGGGGGTATCATCAATAATAAGATCACAAATATTTTCTAACTCAAACAACAAGTCAGTGGGCTGGTATGCCAAATAAGCCTCTTCCTCCACTATGCTTTCCACCAAATTGACCTCTTGTGCATCTTCCAGATCTTGAGGTTGCCTGCAAAGGTTAAAAATATTCAGTTCAAGGGTCATGTTCCCAAAACTCAGCTTTAAAACACCACTCCTACAGTTTATCAATGCATTTGAAGTAGCAAGAAAAGGTCTCCCAAGAATCACATGTGCTTGAAAAGAAGATTTTGGTATCAAGTGAACATCCAACACAACAAAATCTACGAGGTAAAAAAATTTATCCACTTGAACTAAAACATCCTCAACAACCCCCCTTGGCATTTTAATTGACCTGTCAGCTAGTTGCAAAATGATTGAAGTTGGTTTTAATTCCCCCAAACCAAGCTGTTCATATACATTATAAGGCAACAAATTCACACTTGAACCAAGATCTAACAAAGCTTGACCAATTTTTGAACTTCCTGTAACACAAGCAATTGTAGGTGAACCAGGGTCTTTATATTTTGGTGGGGTATTATTCTGAATTATGGCACTGACCTGCTCAGTAAGAAAAGCTTTCTTTTGCACATTTAAATTTTTTTTAACAGTACACAAATCTTTTAGAAACTTAGCATAGGTAGGAATTTGTTGAATAGCATCCAACAAAGGAATGTTAATCCTAACTTGCTTGAATATTTCTAAAATCTTAGATTGGTGATTATCTTTGTGCAAATGAGCCAATCTTTGAGGAAAAGGAGCAAGTACAGGACATGTAATCTTTTCAATTTCAGTTTCAGCTTGTTCAACCTCACCATTTTCAGCCTCATTTTGTACAGGTTTAGAGACCTTACCAATATTTTCTGAACCTTGAGCTGGAATGTTCACCACCTTACCATTTCTCAAAGTGGTCACCGCTTTCACTTGCCTTACATTTGAACCCTCACCTCCTTCTTGAAGTGGCTGACTTTGTGGATTAGGTTGAGGTTGTGCAGGAAATTTTCCTTTTTCTTGAAAACTCCAAGCAGTAGTCATCTTTGTAAGTGTGCTCTAGATGTCATTTATTGCTTGAGAATTTTGATTGTTGATTGTTGCTTGACCGTGCATAAACTGCTGCAAAGTGCTGGACAGCTGCTGTACCGTCTCCTCAAGTCCCTTCTTTTGCATTGGAGGAGCTTGAATTGTGAGTTGAGAGGGGCCCGGAGCCAAAGTTGTTGGAGCTACATGCTGGTCACCCCTCCAACTGAAATTTGGGTGGCTCCTCCATCCTGGATTGTAAGAATTAGAGTAAGGACCAGAGTATGGTTTTTGTATCATGTTTACAGCATTAGATTGATCCAACAATACTTCTTTGAAAGCAAGGATTGTGGGACATTCATTAGTTGAATGCCCATGATCCTCACATATACCACACTTCTCAGAAATTCTAGGGATAGCATGCACTTCATTTACTTTTTTCAATTCCATGGTTTCCATTTTTCTTGACAATAAAGTTAATTTAGCACGCAAATCATCATCTTCCTTTAAAACATATTTTTCATGACCAGACTCAACTTGTTTAGACCTATCATACACATCACTTGTGTCTCAAGATTGGGCATTTTCAGCCAAGTAGTCAAAATATTCAAAGGCTTCCTCGGGCTCTTTGTTGAAAAATTCACCATTGCACATGGTTTCAACAAATTGCCTCATCTTTGGTTGCAAACCCTCATAGAAAAAACTTATGACCCTCCAGCTCTCATATCCATGATGAGGACATGCATTTAATAAGTCTTTAAAACGTTCCCAGCAATGATAAAATGTTTCTACATCTTTTTGACCAAAATTCATAATTTGTCTTTTTAAAGCATTGGTCCTATGCATTGGGAAAAACTTTTTTAAGAAATCAGTTTGCATTTCTTGCCAAGTCCCAATAGACCTTGGCCTTAAGGAGTTCAGCCAGGTTTTAGCCTTGTCCTTTAGAGAAAATGGAAACAGTTTTAACCGAATGACTTCTTCAGTGCATGTTCTATCCATGAAAGTTGAGCAAACCTCTTCAAACTCTTTGATGTGCAAATAAGGGTTTTCTGATTCCATACCATGAAAATGTGGAAGTAGTGGAATCATCCCAGGTTTGAAATTAAAATTATTTGCATTCAAAGGTTGAATGATGCAAGAGGGTGGGCTTGTCCTAACAGGCTGCAAATATTCTCTAAGTGTCCTGTTAGGATTCACCACTTCCCTATCATTGTTTTCTTCAAGATCAGCCATGCTGCTATGAATGTTAGATGATGATTCAAATGCTGGATTAAGATAAATAGATGCACCAGGGGATGAAATTGATAATTCAGTCCTAACAAGTCTATGTGTGCTATCTCTAGTCCAAACAGACATGCAAATTCAACAACCAAAATAAAATAAAATCAAACAAGTAAAATGAGAGGAAAAGATATCACCCAAGCTGTGAAGAGGTTCACAGCACTACAAATGTCCTCTCGACAATAAGAAAATACTATGATAAACACCAGTTGTCCCCGGCAACGGCGCCAAAAACTTGACTCGGTCTCAAATGTGCTTCCAAGTGTAGAAGTGTCAAGTTGTATCAAGGATAAGTCCAGGATCGTATTCCACAGGGACAAAAGACTATCAAAGCATTTGTGAGATTTTAGTGTAAAAATTATCTTGACTAAAAGAGATGAAAAGTAAAAAAATGCAATGTGCAAAAGTTGAATTAAACTTGTAAGAATCAATAAAACAAATACTTGAGATGCAATTTTCGCCCATTTCTGATTTGAAGTTGGATTTACCTCTAATTTCATTTTCTCTCAACCATTTTCTCATTCCAAGAGATTATGATCGGTTAATTAAACAATAAGCACACTTTTTAATATAATCAAGGTACTTGACAGATTGTATAACAAATGTAAAGTGAAAGAAAGCCATCAAAATCTTGTTATGAGTTCAAGCATCAATCGTGCTTTTATGTCTACGACTGATCAAGTTCAAGTACATAGAATTTTAATCCTTTCTATAGGCAAAATGAAATACAATCTATCAAGTTAATCATTCAAAATTCCATGACCTTAAGGAAAATCCAACCCCAAATAGTCATGGGTTACTCATTGAATCTCAAGCTAAAAATCTAGCCTATCATTTCTAAATTAGTAAAATACTCAAAAATGATAAATCCTAACATCTAAAATTACTGTATAAATAAAATTGCACAAGAAAAAAAAATAATAATAATGCTCAATGATAACAAATCCTGGAAAGAGAAATGAAAATAACTAAAGGACAATTATTGGCGTCCGAAACCAACAGTCTGAAACGAAAAGTAAAGGAAACCGAAAGGAAATAATAAACTGACAAAAGGAACCCCAGAAAATCCAAAAGTCTAAAACCAAAGCAATAAAATAATAAAAAAAGAAATAAATTGCTGAGAGAGAGAGACAAATATCTTAAACGGAAATCAATAAAAACAAAGAAGAAGAAGAACTGCTATCGAACGAATATGCGAGAGCCAAAAGTCTGAGAACGAAAAAGTATGAGAAATGAAAAAGTAAAATAATAATGTCGGCTGAGAGAGAGAGTCAAAACCAAAAGAAAAAATATATATATATGTCCACAAAAAAAAAGTGCCGAATCCCCTTTTCTTTTCTTTCTTTTTTCTGCCGCCTCCTTTTCTTCTGCTTCAACTGCTCCTCTCCTTTTTCGTGCATGAGTTCGTGCGTGAGAGTTGAGGCCGAACACCTCTGCCAGCCCTTAGCTTTTCATTTCAAAAATACCCTACATCAATTCATTTCCAAAGATGCCCCTGCAGAAATTAAAATCAAGTATTCACAATGAGAGGTAAACTTGAGATATTAATTCTGATGTGATTTTACAAGTTCCATTATAAATCATTTTAAGTGTAAAATATCAGAATTTATCAATGAATCAAGTACTAAAAATTACTGCATAATTAAGTGCTTAAATCAGTTTTTGAATAAACAATTTAATCACTTTAGCAACTTAATTATACAATTTTGACACTTTATCAGTTATTTCTCACTCGAAGAGAAAGTTATTTACATTAGCATCTGAATATTTGTTGGGACCTATCAATTTAAGGTTCAGAGGAGACACCTCTGGGAGCTGCAGAATTTCAGTGTCGAACAACACCGCATCTGTCCCGATCTCCATACTCATTAGAATCGGTCTCCCTACTTCTCTCTCATCCACAATTATCAAATCAGAAGAACCCTGTAAACAATCGAACCTCGAAGAAGTTGAGTTTTGAGATTCAATGTGGTTTGTATTGATTTTCAAAGGGGTGAGGGAGTGGGAGAAATCTATATCCTGGTGGAATTGAAGGATCGGAGATTAAAGAGAAGGGAAAAAAGAGCAAGAGAGGGACGAAAAGTTTTTATCAAGATGGATGCGATTGGAGAGAGAGCGGGAGCTTTGGGAAATTGCACTAGAAACTGGGTAAAATTGCTGAAGAACTTACACGTGCCCATGTGCTCGAATCATGTGCGCTAGTTCTATTCTCTGTTTCTTTTTCTTGCATTTTTTATGTTCCGAGTGCGTTTAAATTTTTTATTTTCCCTTGTCATTTATTTAGGATTTTTATTTTCCCTTTGTCATTTATTTAGGATTTGGATAAGAAGGTTTGGACAGTAAGTTGAGTTGAATTAAATTGGAATGAAAGTTAAAAAGTTAAATATAATTTTTTACACAAACTCTACATGAAATCAACTTCGCACACCCCTTATGCACGAAGATGACATGGCATGGGGCTTGGTTAATAAAACAATGCGCAGTGCAATGGGTGGGAGACGAAATTGAAACAACAAAATCCAGGAAGATGCATTTATTGAAATGATGCGTTTTGGGATTAAGCTTTAAACAACCCTAAATGAAACGGTGCGTTTCATTCTTCCCTAGGTCACGTGTCTCACCCTTGTCCTTCTTCCCCATTCCCCTCGTAGCTTCTGGACTACTAAAGCGTAACCCTAACCCCTCCCTCCTCGTTTCATTGTCATCCACGTCGTTCACTCCTCACTATGCAAGTCAGTTCAGCCTCCTAGAAGCTTTGTCGTCGTCATTGTTCAATCACCATCGATATGTCTCTCTCTTTGTATTTTTACTTTGCTTTTGATTGTTTGTATTCGTTATGTGGCTGAAACCCTAATCTGAAGGGGATCCCTTGATAATCACTGGTTGTCTAAGGACAACGTATTGGAAGTCATGTGGATATGTATGTTTGAATCTAGGATGCAATTTCTTTAGTTGAAAATATTAGGTTTTTCATTTGTATTTGTTGGATGAATTTTATAATTTGGATATGAGGTGGATTTTTGGATTAGAAACTAGGGCAACCCTTTAGACCTAACACTAGATTGGTTTTTGGATTAGAAACAAGGACACCATGGTATGAGTGACCCTCGTTGCCACCTTAAGATAGTGTTAAGCCAAATTTTGGCTTAACTAAATAGAACCCTTTAGACCTAACACTAGCCTTGCAACCCGACCCACCAATGGCACTTTTGGACCTGACCCAACCTAACCCGATGCCCAGATAGGACAAAACTAACCCGACTCGACAATGAAGTGTGCAGTAAGACACATATAATTTAAGTTCTAAATGGACGTCTAAGTGTTAGTAGTTAAACTAACCTGCCCAACTGCCTAAAATACTTTCCTCAACTTCTCCCTCTCTTTTTAAATAGCTTAATACAGTCTCTCACTATAGTGGTTCGAGATGACACTTGGAATCTTGGTTCTAGTGATTTACATATCTTCCTAAATCTGTGTGCTTCCCCTTGAAGCAGATGCCCTGCGTACTCTACTTTCTACTCTTCTGTACAACCCTTAATCTCGAAGATCCTGTCTAGATGTAGTAGCCACTTGTTGGCTTTTAGGGGTCCCTTGACACCCATAAAACTAGGGTATCGGTAAATCAAGAATTTCTCATATGAACAACCTCAGTTTTCCTGCTTCTCAATCTGAGGTTTCCGTCTTAGAATTAACTCTTGTTGCTGCTTCATGGTCTCTATCATCTGAAGAATTGTGTTTGCCAACTCACGCCCTTTATCCAATCCATGATTCGACTCATGACGAGTATTGGATCCTTGGTTCTTTTCCCTTCTTTCATATGCCATCCTGTCAGGTATGTGCGTCAGATCTAAATCTTTGCTTCATGATTCAAGCCTACCTGATCTAAAGTCAAATCCTATATTGTGGCATATACTTAAGGATATGTGGGTTTACCTAGAGACGTAATTGCTCTGATATCACCCTGTGATGCCCCAACCTTTACTTGGGATGTAACGAAGACTTAGAGAGTCGGGACATCCAACATATAGTTACATACCCCCATACATGATAGTTAATATGCAATGCATCCTAGATGTAGCTAGCAGTATGAAATAATTGCAGTAGAAAGTAAGTGTGAAAGTGAACTTATGCTGGAATAACTAAATCATCCCAATAATATTGATTAAACCATAAGTTTCAAATCATCAGGGATCTTAATCTTAGTACAAAATACCAAGCTGCTTCATGCACTCTATGGCACAAAGGATTAGGCCTAGAAATATCAAAATAAAGATCAAGTCTCTTGTCGACGTCTGGTTCATCCTCAATACTCTTGATCCATTGATCTATTGGGTCCATCTGCATCTACAACTTCTATTATTTCGAGTGAAATGATAGTGGGTCCACAAAAGGTGAGATTTACTTGAAATCTTAGTAAGTTAGACAACTAATGTGCACAAAGATAAACTATGCATGAAAAATCATAATTATGAAATGCATGCAATGCAGAAAAACTGTATTTGTCTCTCATTCAGATTTCTCCAAAAAATAGACTTTTGAAACACATTTTCTTACAGAGAACATAATTTCACTTTGGTCGCTAAAAACTTAATCTTTCATATAAAATCATGGAATTAATGTAACGTATGGTGTCATCACAGTTCCCCATATGCACTATGAATACCTGTCGGTGACTTACAACTCACATTAAAACTACATTGTCTATAGACCAGACATGGTATTTATGCTATAGACTAATAGTCATGCATGCATGCATTTTACACATATTTTGGACTCGTATAATTTTTCTTTATTTTCTTGTTAAAAGCATATTGTGTGTGTTTAATTCATACATAATTTTGGCCCTGTGTATTGTTGGGTGTGTTCTTAAAAAATCATGCATAATGTTTTGCACATGAATGCGATAAATAGGACATTAGTAGTGGTAATTCTAAAAATCTGAGTGCATGTGTCTTTTGAAAATTGTATCATATGCCTAAGAGTCACAAAGGTTCGAAACATCTGTATCATTTGTAATTTGTGGCATGTATCACACACACTACATTTCGAGCTCGATCAATTGGCATTTTGTGGCTAGTGAGTTTTTGGGGAGGCAATCAAAGGTGCAATGGAGCTCTACGTGTATACAGAATTGGCCACTGGCTAAATCATTTCATTATTTTTCTTCTTGTGAAAAATAGGCAGATACAAAAGAAAAAGAAAAATGATGATGAAATTAAAAAAAAAAGGTCATATAGTGTCAAATAGACGAATACCGATACATGAATTCAAACAGAAGCATCCAGGTCCTAGCAGCATTAGGTTTGACTTTTTGTATCTTGGAAGGGCATCCCAAGCATTTTGATTTCTTGTTCAGCCAAAGCCCGCTCATGTCTTTCGATGAAATTTCTTAACCAGAATAACAAATGGAACATAAGATATAACATTTCATGATCAAAATGACAGCTATAAATTAGATGCAACATTTATCAATAAATCATAAATAATCATCAAAATATAAATAAATCATAAATAATAATCAAAGTATAAGTTAGAGGCTAACTTACAGACTGTTGAAGTTGAAAGTGAGGTGGTGGTTATGATAAAAATTGCACTCAGTTAGAATCTATACTATCTTAAAGAAAAATAAAATCTTCTAGATAAAGAGAATTTATGAAAATACCCCTGACTTCCAAATACTACTGCTAATGCAAATGCTCTCCAAACTTAACCAGAATCTATAGTCCTCATATCTTGCACGTTCTAAGATCGTCTATGCCTTAAAAATCAAAAGGATCTTAGCCTATTGATCCTCAATTAGTGGCATGCTCTCAAGTTGATGCCTATATGAAATTTTGACTATTGATCCTTATGAATGTATACATGAAAAATTCATCCAATAAAATGATGATCACCAGAAATCCTCAATAATGAAATAAAAGCTTAACCTTGAGCAAGTTCATCTTAACACTTAGTCATGCCTAATAAAATCATTAAATTCTAACTAAACCTCAAGTGATGCATGATATGACCTCTCTATCAATGACATGCTAGAATTAAATCATGCATTCTTCTTATCCCAAATAGAAGGCTTTCTAAATTTTCATATTTCAAGCCTAAGTAAAATAAACTAATTTCTTCAAATGAAGCATGATTAAAAGTCAAACCATACATGCTTAGAAGATCAACACAAGATAGAAATTAAAACCTATTATGGCATATTTCTAACCTCAAACTAAAACTTAGAAATTATTCTAAGACATACTTGAATCATATCATGAATTATCAAGGCATGCCATAACTAATATCTTCACCAAAAATAATTTAAACACAAAACATATCCACCAATATTTCGGCTTCTAGCTAAACATGGTATCTCATGCTATACTCACCCAAGATTAATAATAACACTCAAAGACACAACTTAACACATAAAGTGAGATCTAGAGAGAAATTTTGTGGCTCTCCTAAGCTTCCCACTCAAAACTCACAAACTCAAGAACTCACTTAGAACACTTAAGAACACTTAAAGAACAAGGGAAGAGAACTCTCAAGAGCACTCAAGGAATGCTTGAGAAAATGAAGTGAGGAACAAGTGAAGGGGAGATGAGTTTATATAGGGTTCAAAGGGGTGAAAGGGTGCGGCAATGGTGGCTTCCCATTGGGCAATTTGGGCTGTTAGTGATGATGCCCCTAGATCCTCCTTGCTGTGGGGTGTGGTTGGTTGTTCTCCACCATGATGACATCTATGTAGACTGATTCGGCTAGGGAAAAGGGAAAGTTACGATGTGGGAGTGGAAAAAAGGGTGGTGGAATAAATGCATGGCATGAAGGCATACTATCATGCCGCTAGGTAGGTGTTTTCTCAAGGTAAATGGTTTTTGTCTTATTCACTTGGACTCTTCTCTTTGACTGTTATGCCTAGCTTAAAGGCACTCTTAAGTGCCCTACATAGCTGACAAATGGTGGGGGATTTCTTGCCAAGCAATGCCAAAATGGAAACCCAATGAATAAGGTGGTTTAATGGTGGTTACCGTGATACTTAAAGGTCCATTTGGTTTGGGGTTTCGACTAGGGTTCTTGAAATCAATGTGACCAAAACTTAGTTGTATTTTAAGAAAGGAAATGAGGTGTTTAAAAAAGATAGAAATGACTTTGAGAAAATTGCACAAAAAGATTTGAGCTAGGGGCACGTCAATCCATTGCACACAAGAGTACACATGGGTGCCGATTGGAGTGAATTTGGGTTTTGACATGTCATTATCTTTAATGACATACATAAAGGTTTAACTATAGTCCTAACATGATCTAAGAATAATGGAAATGGATACCTAAGCAAGGAAATTTTAGAACAAAAGAATGAGAAATGATAAGAATAAAAATCAAGCTTAAAACATGGTTTCAAGATCACTAATTGTGTGGATCAATCAATGCTCTTAACCAAAATTCTAAACTTAATTTAATTCTTTCTAAATCTCTGAGGGTCATGGACTACTCTAATGAGCTAGTCTTCTAAATTCTAGTGTTGATCTAAGGGTTAATCTACAAGGGTCAATAGGCAGGATTTTACAATCATTACTCGTAATTTGTTGATCCATGGATCTAATTCTATTAGGGTTTTTTCTACAAACACCAACATGATGCAGCATACTTAATGTACCATATTGTTTTGGGGTGACAAGTGTAAGTCTTGTGGCAGCAATTACACCCCGCTTTTGGGTCACTCAATGAATATCCATTTATTTTTGGGTCACCCCACAATGTTGAGGGGTCCTTAATTGCCTTCCTTTTGGGAGGAAGACTAGTGTTACTACTACTAGACAAGTTCATGTTTGAAGCTAAATGAGTAGTAATCTCATTATCTCTTAAATTTGTAGGAGTGCCACTTCTGAAGCAATCCATGATATGAATTGACATATAATTATCACATAAAAAATGAGTAAATATAATCATTCGAAATGAGCATGCATTATCAGATTATATGCCTAGGAACCCAACAAAACAAATACCAGCAAAACAAAATGGTTAAAGACAAAACAAAATGTTTCAACCAATGTGTAAGTCCAAGAAAATATATAAGAACTCAATACAGGAGTCAAGTTAATTTTGGGACATTGTCTTGTATGATTTGTGAAGATTGTACATCAAGGCTCGCAAGTAAAATATTGAACGCAACTACATAGGCTGTTAACTGACGTAGTTTAATTTTCATATCTATATATATATATATAAATGGTGACCATATGTATATATACATGATATAAAGTTCTTTCATCAATGCTTTTATTACATTGATGAAATGAAAACAAATTGCAAGTCCAGCCTAGGTAAGTCTTCCTATGGTTGCATTTCATGCATATCTTTGTATTTTCTCTTAAATTTTGTCAAAGCAGCTAAAGTCTATATTCTTCTATATGATGTTTAAGTATCTTCATTTGCAGTTAAAACTTTCTGTCATCTGCATGTAGACCCTAGTACAAACTAATACCAATAAATACACATCACCCTTTTCTAATCTCCAATAAAGAGTGCAGTGCCAACAACATATGTTGTCCTCTTTCTAGCAAACCCACCAAGTTAATATCTAATCCTGTTTTCTAATCGACATTGATTCTTCTTTACAAGGCTGTGGGACAAGGAAGGAGTTGACAAACAAAAAACCACTTTTACGATCTCTCCTCTAGGAAGGAACTGGAAGTGCCATAATATTGACATAGAAAGGGAAATCGGGATGTTACCATTACTGCAATAACCAATTGTGACATGCCATGTGATTAGATTTTGCAAGTGTTTAGTCAACAGGTAAAACTTAGAGCTTGCTTTTGCTGCATTGGCATTGTATGAGTTGTATATAGAACCTAAACTGTATGAGTAATGAAATCTACTAAACATATATACAAAGTGTCACAATACGTGAACCAACACTAAATATGAGGTATACATGATACAATAGTCTACAATATTGAGCACAACAAACAGGGCACTAAATCATAGACAACAAAAATGCAGAGTTGTTGACTACTCTATAGCATAAGGTGACATTTGAAAGAGCACCCTATTATCCATGTCTAGCATAAACAAAGAGATATGACTGCATTATTCCAGCCATCCACAACAAATCTAGCAACATCCACATCATCTAGAAAACAACCAATCAACAAGGACTAGTGTAACATCCCGCTAGAAATTTAATGGTGAAATTTCAATAGCTTTTGGGATGTGATGACCCAAACTTTTCGTAAACATGGCCCATAGAATTTGTGCTTAGTGGTTGTGACTTCTTTGGGAGCCTTAGTTATTTTTAGAAAGCATTAGAATTCTTGAAGGGTAATTTGAGCCCAAGGGAGAAACTAACCTTAGAATGCTAAGTGAGATTGGCCTTGCTTAGAAACTTAGACCCATTGGCTTTAGGCCCATGACCTAGATTTTTAGTCACAAGTGCCATGTGGCATGTAAGTAAGGTATTATGAACCTAGACTTGATAATGGGTTAAGGGAGAGAGAAGTGTAGGAAAAGTGCCAAAAGGATGTCTTACACGCCTATCTTGGAGAAGTTGCCACTTGTCATCGTGTAAGAAACCTTCTAGATGATTCAAGAGACAAAAGGAACCTAGAGGAGACCAAAAGATTTTCGGCTAGACCGTTTGTCTTGTCCCATTTCAAGTTCAAGGAAGCTATCTTGGGAAAAGAAACTTAGGGAAGTGAAAAAGGGGCTTTTTCTAGGAGTTTTGCATGGGAAAACCGAATGGAGGCTCTTGGATTTCGAATTTAGTCAAATAATGCCAAGTGTCAAGCATGCATGGAGTACTAGAAGGATATGTGAAGAGACATTTGGATGAAAGGACAAGAATGCCCTTGAAAATTCGGCTAGCACACTTCCAAGTACTATGTATCTTTGCCATTTGTCACCTAAACAAAAATTGGACCAATAGAACATGAAACATCACCTTGGGAAAGGAAGAAGGAGGTGGATGGAAAGACCATGACATGTGTCTTTTGCCACTTGTTATCCATGAAAAATGTTGCTTGTTTGGGAAAATGGAGAGCCATATGATATTTTACTTTGTTACCCTTAGAAGAAACACCCAATTATTTGAAGAAAGGAAGGGCATAAAGGGAAGACTAGAGGAATTTGGCCAAGGGAAGAGAGCCTACATGCCAACCCCCAAAAGTGTACCTTCCCAATGCAATCTACATAGAGAATTCCAATGGGTGTTTCAGCCAAAGTGAAAGGAGGAAAAAGAAACATTGCCACTTGTCTTACATGCAATGGTTTTCAACCACCAATGAGAGAATGAGGGATTTTCTATAAAAGGGGAGGAAGACCACATGCCTAAAGGCTTCTTCTTTTTGCAAATTTCAAAATCTTCATACTCTTACCCTCTCCATACAATTCTCTCATATTTTCTTAAGGATTCTCTCATTTTCTCCTCAACCAAACAAGAAGATTTTTCTATTCTAAGGGGGGATTTTGGCACACTAAACCTAGTGAAGGTAAGAATAGGTTTTTCTTCTAAGTTTCACACACACACACACACACCACTTGTTCAAAAAGAAAATGAGATTCAAATCTCATTTGGTCAATGTGGAAGATAGAACACTCACTTTTCTTGAGATTTCTTGAGAAATGGTTTTAAGGATCTTAAGAAACCTTTGATGCCGAATGTAGAGGAGAGTTTATTCACTATGATTCTTGGCCACTACTCATATCTTTGGTTATTTTAGGGTTTACTTAGAATGAAATGAAGAAGTTTTTACTCCAAAAACCCTAAAGGCCGAATGCACATAGGCAAGTATTGCCCTAGAAACTTACACTTATACCCTAGAACACGAAGTGAGGTTTTTAGTTGCTTTTCTAATATGGAATACTCGGATTTATAGCTTGCTAATATTGTTATACGTGGATTGTTTTGTAAGTATACACTCAAACTACCTTGGTTAACTCTTGTATATGATTGTGTAGATCTTTTCATTTCCATGTTTGTTTTGATTGGTTATCTCTTGTTTGATTATTTGATTATGTTAATATGATCTTGTATCAATTTATGGAAGGAATTTCATGTTTGGAATTTGAGATGAAAATTTCATGACATACTTGTATATGTTTTGGTTTTCACATGTTTAAAATTGAAGAACTATGCGCCCTAATGTTTCGGCCATAACATGTGTTGTATGTTTCGGATCTTAGTTAAATGTCATGATTTCATGCTTTGTTATATCTTGCTTTGATTCCTATGTTATATGCTTGAAATTGGAACATGTTTAAGTGATGAATCTCATGATTTTTTCCTTTAAGTGTTTCGGCCTAAGCATGTTCCCATGATTCCATGAATGAGTTTGGATGTTTCTTGTATTCCATGTAATCATGCTATGATTTGAACATGTTATGCTTGGTTAATTCATGCATGGCATTTCATATGTCACATGTTAAGGATAAGTATGAAGTTCTTAAGTTCCATGTCTCATGCATTTGGGGAAATGTTTTCCAAAAGAAAGTGGTTCTTTTTTTTTAAAAAAAGAGTCAAAAAATTTTATCACGACCCCAAGTGCTAAGACGAGGAATTGTCCTGGTAGAACTCCTATGTCCACTCTGGAGTGCTTAAGAATGGAGTGGTAGCCGCTGGGTCAATGAAGAATAGTCGACGAGCCTCGAATGGATTCTTCTTAAAGAATGTCGGAGTGAGAAAGAACCTAATGTGATAAGAATCACTCGATGCAAGGAGGGGAGTCATGTTGTGTCCACCCTCTAAATAAAAATAAGAGCTCATGTGATAAGAATCACTCGATGCAAATCTTGTGATATGTCTCTGATAAGAAAAGTTTCCGACTAAGATCAACATGAAAAGAAAGTCAAAGAAATTTTCTGAAAATGTCAAAGTTTCTACACAAGTCTTTTGAAATTGGTCAATGCATATGTCAAGTTTCTGTTTAAAGTCAAGTACATGTTTCATGCATGCATTTCATGATGTACTTCTCGTATGCTTGTTTTAATTAATGTATGTTGTGTGATTATTTGCTGAAAATCTCACTGTGGTAGTTTACACTACCATTCCCCAAACCAGAATGGTAGAAGTTGTTATAGGTATCCCAGACACTCAAGAATTATGATATTGATAATTCTACAATGGGGGACGAGTATAGTATATAGGCTCGTTCCGACTTTTTGAGGTTCAATAAACTAGTAGACCAGATGTCCGCTTATCTTGGGCAATCATCGAAGCTCTCACCTAATCCAAAGGAAGTAGCTAAGGAATTAGAATCTTCTTCGCCTGGACGACAAAAGTCTCATGGATTCTTGTGGTTCTTGGCTCCAGATGGAACCTTAACATTAAAGGAAAAATAAAAATAGTTGTTTTGTTTGGAGAAAACAAAAAGGAAAAAAAGGGGCTCATGGATGTTAGGCCTCAACTTTTGAAGAAACTTTATATTTTGATATGGTCCCATATGTTTTGGGAGACAAACTTTAATACTTGATACTTTGGGATATTTTGTCATGCTATATTACTATGGTCATGGACAAAGTGTTATGCTTTTGTAGTTGATATCATGTACTTTGCAATTGCTATTTTGCATTGCTTAGAATTTCTGACCCTCTAATTATTTTTCGCTACAACGTTATATTGCATACTGCTAGTGTACTTAAGTGCATAGCATATTATTTGTCATGTACGAGGAGTATGTAGTCTTTTATTACATGTCCCGGCATTTCAGTTTCCTTCCAATCCCAAGCAGGGGTTGGGAGCGCCACATGGGATCTTGTGAAAATTTGGTAGGTTTTCACAAATCGACCAATGCAACTCCCCTAACCCCTGCTTGGAATTTGACGGTGACTGAATGCGTCGAGACATGTAACATAAGGCTACATACCCCTCATACATGACAGTTACGATGCACTGCACCTAACATCTAGCAGTGTGCAATAAAAATCGTAGCGGAAAAATTCTTTTCTATCTACTTAAGCACGGTGGCGAAATGAATAAGATACATGGTACCAATAAGTGCAAATATCTCAAAGCTTTCATATAAGCATAAGCACTTCAAAAAAAGGAGTCATGTTTCCAAAAGACTTCCAAAATAAGTAGTGTGTCATAAAGTTATTCCCAAAAAATGGGATCCATCAAAATAACATCTACTCCTCAAAAGAAATTTCCTTCTTAAATCTTTAGAGCTTATCAGGCTTCGTCCCCTTCTTTAGGAATCGGTCCTTGCCAAGGTTCCTGAGTCACTTAAACTCTCTAATGAGTTTAATTACATCGGTAATCGTCTGATCTATGGTCTACAGCTGCTCTTAGATGGAGGGCCTAGAAGAGCTCACTACCATTTTGGGCACTATCCTATCTGGAGGGAGTGTTATCCTCTTCCGTTTCGTCATTGGCATTTTCTATACCTATTACAACTTCTACCATTCCGGGTGGAAAATGATAGTGGAAACTACCATAGTGAGATTTCAAAAAATCTCAGCAAGTAAACAGTCAACACACCACTGATATTACAAGCATATAAAAGCAAACCACAAATGAATGCATGATGGACATGTTCTTTGACACAAAACCTTGACAAATGCAACTTGACCTTTCCATAAAACGACTTTTCATCTTTTAAACTCTTAACACATGTTCATATCGTTTGAGCTCGAGTTTCTGTTCATATCATAACATATCATGTCATTTCCTAATCATTTCATATCATATCATATTGAGATCACATCTCATCATTTCATGTCATAACTTAGCACATCATGGCTTAACATATGATGTCATATTGTATCATGGCATATCATAACATATCATATCATAGAGCTCAAATGCCTTGTTCATATCATATAATTCACATGATTGGATACCTCACGGCTCCCCTAAGCACCATGTGTTCCCCGCTAGTTTCCGCATCTATTAATGATCCACTTGATCGAGATGACTACGTCATAAACATAAACATAAACATATTCTTAACGGTGGTTTGCTTATTTCACCATCACCATATTGCACCCACTAGTTTTAGGTAAAACCTCGCTCAGGTATCCTTTCATAAGAACCATTTGAGGCCTGTCGACTGTAATTCGTCGATCCAGGGGTATCCACTCGACTTTAAACACTTCAAAGTGGACGAGGAGTTCTATTAGGGCATTTTCCCGTCCTATCATTTAGGGTCGTGAGAAAACATTTTTGACTCTTTTATTTTAGAACATGGACCCAAATGCATGTGACATGTGATATGGATTCATGATGAAACATTAATCTTGTTCATGCAACATGTAAAAGCCGAATAATATAGTTCATCCCATATCATACATCTCGTAACATAGCTTGAAAATATTAAAACATGTAAACAAGAGTAATTTCTTGCAAACATATTCGATTCACCCATCAAGACATGATTTTTTTTTTTTAAATTACAAAAGAGATTTAGGCCAATTCATATAGGCCCTCCAAACATGCATTTTTCATCATTTCAACTTCAATACTCATGCCTCATTTAATCTCCTGCATAAACAAACATGGAAAACTCCCTTATAAAGCCAAACCAAAACCAACATGTATGTCATCCAAACTCCTTTTAAAGGGAACATCACAACACATGGTTATTCCTCTTTCCCAATCATAGTAGAATATAGTAATGTAATAACACAAAGTTCAAACAACATCTTCAAGCACACATACACTTAGGCCGAATATGATAACCATAGAATATAGTGCTTCAAACCACAATTTCATACCAAATACTCATGACATCACAAAGGCCAAATACATATACAAGAAGTAATAGCAATAATCAAACAAATAATCACACAAGAGTTCATGTGGGTAGGTTTGGCAAGTGGGATGAGATACAAAATTTTCATCTCATCCCATCTCATCATTATAACTTTTTTAAATTTTCACACAAAATATAATAAACAATTTCACTTTTTCAAATCCTAATTCAAAATTTTCAAATGTCAAAACAATAATAATATGAAAAAATAATATTTTAAACTTTTATCTAAAGCTAAAAATTTTCATCTCACTATCCAAACCTACCAGTAATATATATGAATAATATCAAGGATAAGTTGGAAGTTTACTTACAAAAATCTAACGATAATAGTAGCAAAAATCCAGAAATATAATGTAGCATATTAGAAATCAATCATACAAAAACCCTAGATTCCGAAAATGTGAGTGAGTGTGAGTGTCGTGGTATTTTCAAAATCTTTTTCTTAAGCTGAAAACCCTAGGGTCGAAACCTATGAAGATTAAAACCTTAGTTTGCCTTCCAAGTAAAACCAAATCACAAATCACTCTACATCTTGCGTTCATGTGTTCAAAATATTAAGAACACTTCGGGTTCCATCTTTCTTGAAGAGGAAACCCTAGTTTCTAGTGTGAAAGTCGGTGGTTGTGTTGAAAAATGCTAAAACCGAAAATGAAGAAATGAGTTCCTCCACTTTGGCTGTGCATGAACAACATGAAAGGATGAAAAGATCCTTACCTCCAAGTGTTGAGCTCTTACTTGAAATATTGTGAGTGGTTTCTTAATGATATGCGAAAATGGTGATTAGTATGGTGTTGTTTGGCAAGTGAGAAAACGTGAGAAAATATAAACTTGAGAGAGAAAAGGTGGTGGCTGAAATACTCTAAGGAAACAAGAAAACTTTTGGGCAAAGAGGAGTCCCACAGTTTCAGCTACCTCTATATATAGTGCCTCTTTATGTTTTCTCACCTACCAATGCATGTAGGACAAGGGGCAAAGCCTTCTTCCCTTTTCCCTCAAGATGAGACTTGCATAGGGAAGACAAAAGGGTGGAGGGTTGTCGTGTGGCCTTCCCTCCTCAAAAACGAAACCCTCTCTTGCCTCCATTTTCCATTTTGCCATTCTTCCCTTGTCTAGGTTCAATGCACTTAGGGGTCCATAGGTCATTTCCTCAAATACCCTAATCTTCCTAAGATTTCCCTCCAATGCATGGGTGACACATGGTGTGAGGAGTGTGTGTGTGTACCTTGGGTGCCAAATCTAACAAGCTTGAGGTAACTTTTTGTGTCATTCTCTAGGTAGCTTTTGGTTCTCTTTCTCTCCCTCCTTGTTCCAGTCGGCTAGACCCCATGCTTCTTACAAAAATTCTTCTAGAAACATGTTTTTTTTTTTTTTGTCTTCCCAAGTATGACACATCATGGAACTCTAAAAAGCTACTTTCATCGTAAGCTTGACATTTGTCCATGTAAAGCTTGTCCCTTTCAAAAGTGGCGCTTAAAACCCGTCATCCGAAAATCCTATGCCCTTTTGGGCTTCATCCACTTTTCTTCCAAGTTTCCAATGTGGAGTTGACATGTGTCACTTTCATCCACTCCTTTTCTTGCCATGTGGCACCTCTTTCTTGTCCCATGGTCTAACTTGGGCCTTCTAAAGTAAATACCGATTTTAGGTGTTGATTTGTGAAGATATGATTTTTATGCAAGAGAATACTTGGTTAGGTCAAAAGTTTGATGATTTATGCTAGATCCATGTTTTGGTTTAATTTTAGCCATGTGATTTTAAGTTTAATGCTTGGATCTACTTTAGGACATATTTTTAAACCATATGATGGTGTTGGTTTAAAGATTTCATCATGATATGTCTCAGATCAAGTGCTTGATCAAATCAAAGTTGAGAAACAATTCTGTGTTTCTTCAAGTACTTCAAGTGAGATTTTGTGATTTTTGGTAACTTTTATATGTTGATTCAAAGCATGTTAGTTCTTAATAATGTGTTATGAGCATGTTAGAAGAAAGTTTTGAATTTTTAGAAGTTCTTGGAGATGTTTTGAAAAAGGTCAAAACCTTGAGATTCAAGAGTTTGTATTTTAGTTAAAAAGTTTGGATCTTTTTACTAAAAAGTTTTGTGATTATGTAAAGTATATTTTTGTTGGATGTTTTAAGCATGTTTTTAAGCTTAATAGAGGAGGATCTTTGTTGCAATCTTTTGGTTTGATCATTAGTTTTGAAGTTGGAAGAAATTGCAACAAAAATAAGAGATATGGCCTTTGGAAGTTTTGGCCCTATGATGTTTTTCGTAGTTGTGTTTGGTTTTAATATTTTTCTAAGTTGAAATTTGAGTTTAGGACAAAATTTATATGAGAAATATAAATTTGAGTATTTTTGGAGTTAAGATGTGAAATCCTTAAGTTATGGGTAAAATAATCATTTTTCCAATTGTAAGAGTAAAATTTACTCTAAGTTTACATTTTTCATGTTACTAAGTTAGTAGTGATAAAGTTTCTAACTTTTAGAATTCCTACTTACAGTTCATGTTCCGTGCTTAATCTCCCATAATGCACAATCAGTGTAAGTTAGTTTCCAATTTACTGTCAGATTATTGTGTATGTATGTTGGTAGGGGAACTATGGTTTATGTACTTATGTTATCATATATGACATGCAATGCCATGTCATTACATGTTTATCTGTTACACAATATATTCCATCATGCAATATTTATTTGTTACACGTTATGTCATGTCACGTAATATTTATCTATTTCATGTTATGTCATGTCACGAAATGTTTATCTGCTTCATGTTATGCCATGTCACGATATGTTTATTTGTTTCATGTAATGCCATGTCACTAAATGCTTGTCTGTTACATGTTATGTTATGTTACAAAATATTTGTTTGTTATATGTTATACCATGTCACAAAATGTTTTCCTATTTCATGTTATGCCATATGACGAAATGTTTATATGTTACATGTTATGCTATATCATGAAATGTTTGTTTGTTTCATGTTGTATCATGTCATTCATCTCACGTACATGTCACGTTACGATACGTCAGGTTATCTGTCCTTTCACTTCATATCACATCATGTCTCGAGTACAAAGTGTTTCTTGAAAACAATATTTTCATGTCAGTCAAGTCAATTTCAAGTTTCAGTTTCATGCAATGTTATTTCACGTTCAATTCAAGTTCATGTTATCAATTAATTTTTACTACGTTCACAGAGTATACGATCTGCCTGGTACTGCAGTCAAGGCATATGCGCTGCTTGGTACTACGGTGAAGGAGTATAATCTGCCGTAATACAAAAAGAATACTCGTGGTGAAGGTGTAGCAGCTACCTGTGTGATACCTCATATAATAAGGTTAAGGGTAGGTGGTGTATGGTATCCCACATTACTTGAGAATGAGAAGTTTTTTCTCTTTATAAGGTTCTAATGGAACTCCAATTGTATCATTGACTAGTCTTTTTGGAGTTTATGTCATGTGGTTTGGATCTTCCATTAGGGTGTTACAAATGGTATCAGAGCCTATCCCAACCAGAAATGTGGGACTTGAGCCGTGCCACCTACAATGGACTAGCCTAACAAGGACATTGAGAATTTAAGGAGGTAGATTGTTATTTCCCGGGATAAGGATAAGGGTAGGTGGTGAATGAAATCCCACGTTGTTTGGGAAGGAAAAGTTCTTACTCTAGATAAGGTTCCAATGGGGATCCAATTGTATCATTGGCTAGTCCTTTTGGAGTATAGACAATGTGGTTTGGGTCTTCCATTGGGGTGTTACAAATGGTATCAGAGCATATCACAACCAAAAATGTGAAACTTGAACCATGCCACCTACAACGGACAGGCCTGACGAGGACGTCAGGAATTTAAGGGGAGGAGATTATGATACCCCATATGATAAGAATAAGGGTAGGTGGTGAATGAAATCCCACATTGCTTAGGAAGGAAAAGTTCTTGCTCTTTATAAAGTTTCAATTAGATTTCAATTGTATCATTGACTAATCCTTTTGAAGTATAGACCATGTGATTTGGGCCTTCCATTGGGGCGTTACAACCTAAGTACTCCTATTTTCTTAATCAGAATGCATAATTTTAGTTATAGGAGCTAACATTTCCAATTCATGTATTTCACGTTCATGTTATTTTAACATTCAGTTCAGTTCATGTTCATTCTCAGTTTAGTTCAACTTCAATTCATGTTCAGTTTCACGTCCAACTTTATGTCATGTTTAGTTCATGACAGTTCAGTTCTTCTCATGTCAGCTCGAGTCATGTCAGTACACATCTTGTTAAATGTCAAGTCACGTCAAGCTTATTTATGATAATGTATGCATTTATGTTTTTACTGCCATGCATGTATCTTTAACCTGTATGTTAATTTATCTATTAACTTGCTGAAAATTATAATCAAATCTCACTTGGTAGTCCCAACTACCATCCCCCCCTCCGGCGGTCAAAAAAAAATGGTAGATGATGTGTCAGGATCTAGAGAATCCGTGCATGGGAGATTGGACGAGATCGAATAGAATGTGGAGTAGATAAAGAGTTGATGGAGCCTAACCCCCCCCCCCCACATTACACCAATTGGAATATCATAGTTGAGCTTTGAAGCGCTATTTCCAATACTCTTTATGTTACAGACCTGTTGGACAAGTATTACTAGCTATCACGTGAATTTTATTAAGCATGTTTATGTTTTGGGATATATTACTACTGATACATAGTATTGCTGAAAGAAAGAAAAAAAGATTATCTGTTGCGAATTTTGCATATTGCTAAATGTATGCTAGGTGCATTGAATCCTTAATTGTCATGAAAGAGGGCATGTAACCTTATATTTAATCAATTAAAGTTAAGTTGGTAATTGTTTGAGTAATTTATATTCACTCATTTATTTATTACCATGACAATAGGCTATGATCTATAGATCTATATATTAACAGTTAGAAAATTAATTTATACCATTAATGCTATATTATATAATATATAATTATGAACTAAATTTATAAAATAAAATTTATATTCACTCATTTATTTATTACCATGACAATAGGCTATGATCTATAGATCTATATATTAACAGTTAGAAAATTAATTTATACTATTAATGCTATATTATATAATATATAATTATGAACTAAATTTATAAAATAAACCGTATTACATACATAAAATAGCTTGATATATCATATAACTAGTAATAAAATAAATAACTAGATATTCATAACTAATTACATAAAATATATTTTATAAAAATAATTATGAAAATTACCCTATATATACACACTTTGGGAACATAATAAATATATTAAATAAGATAAACTATAAATAAACTAATAATATATAATTAAGTATATAAAATATAACTAACATGTAATAAATATAATACATACATACGTACGTATATATGTACATTACAAGTTTCAAAATGAGTTCAAACAAATCAGGTCGAGATTATACGAGTTTCATTCACGAGCTTAAACCAAGTCGAATCAAGTTAATTTATACGAGTTTTACTTGTTTAATATTCAAACCAATACTAGTGTTTACGAACATTCTATTTAGTAAATGAACCAAATTCGAACTAAATATATACTAGCCTAGTTCAAACTATTCACAAGCCACTAGGACGATTCGTAGCCGTAGGTGGGCATGCATGCATTCCAGCCAATTAATTAATGGTGTTTCAAACTTCCCATGCTTTGAAAAAAACAAATGAAATTTCCTTGTGCTTAATTTTTATCGATAGACGAAAAATACAACTCACAATAAAAATAATCTATTTAATCAATTGATGCACGAAAATACAACTGGTCACCATTACTGTCGATTTTTCTTAGCGGGAAGGAAGCCACTAGCCAGTTAGATTAAATAGACGCCTTTTCACTTACCTTACCGCTTATAATTTATATCTGTCTGTCATTTCTATCGTTTCTGTTCATTACAAATCCAGCTAAGAAACTTGACGTTGGGAAAAAAAATAGTGGAAGAAAGAACGAGAGAGCACAAAATGCCCGGTTGCTTATTGCACTTGCCACTGGAGGCATGCACGACAACTTTCAACTTGGAGAAAGCCGTATGCAACCATGGCTGTTTCATGATGGCTCCTAACTCTTGGATTCCATCCACCCAAATTCTTCAACGTCCGTTACGACTTTCAAACTTCAGTAGCTCTGTCGTTGCTTCTATTTCACACCCTCCAGGCAATGCCTCTATCATCATTGAAGTCCATAATACTGACAATGTTTCTCCCGAGGATGAGAAAATTATCCTGGTATTTTCTCTCTCTAATGTTTGTTTGCATGTGCTGTCGTAATTAAAAAAGCCATTAACAACAAAAGCATTACGAAGAAAAACGATAAATTAATGTGCGGTGGCATGCAAATGGCAGGAACAGGTCGCTCGGATGCTAAGGATATCAGAGAGAGATGAAACGGATTTGAGGGAGTTCCATAATTTGCATCCAGAAGCAAAGGAGAAAGGTTTTGGTCGATCTTTCCGTTCTCCCACCATATTTGAAGACGCCATTAAGTCTATCCTCCTTTGCAACTGCACGTAAGTTCTGATTTTTAATATTCTGATGTTATACAGCGGTAGTTTTTTTTCCTTCTCTAGCCGTAAGTACGTAGAAGTATTTGTACGTTCTTTTCGTTCTTCCACACTATTTGAATATGCGCCATTAAGCCAGGCATTAATCCTCCTTTGCAAATGTATTATTACTTTCCCGCATAATGGTTTCATTTGATTTTTTTTTTTTTAATTTTTTAAATGCAATTTTGTGACCATAAATATACTAATCCTTCTTATATCTGCAATATTGATCAATAGGTGGAAAAGGTCATTGGACATGGCCAAAGCTCTTTGTGAGCTTCAATCACAATTAGCCAATGGTCTGATATACACGAAATGTGAAGATTTACACAAAAAATCTCCAAATAAAGGATCAAAGAGAAAGCGAGCAACTGAAAAACTAACCAAGGACAAAAAATGTGCCGAGGATCGTTCTGATTCTCAGATGTTAAATGGCAAAAGTACTACGTCTTTAGGGAATTTCCCGAGCTCGAGAGAACTGGTTAGCCTGGACGAGAATTTCTTGGAAAAGCATTGCAATCTTGGGTATCGAGCAAAACGCATTCTACATCTCGCTAAACTTGTGGAGAGTGGAAAGCTTGACCTTCAAAAATTTGAAAAGGAGTCTAATAGCGTATCTGCCCAGGAAGTATATGTCAAATTGAAGAGAATTAAAGGGTTCGGTCCGTTTGCATGCGCCAACTTGATGATGTGCATGGGATTTTATGAAATGGTTCCCATGGATTCTGAAACTAGACGTCATTTACAACAGGTTAATCTCGCGAGCATTATTTCATTGCCTTCATATATGTAGATCTACAACAAAGTATGTATATAGATGTTGTAGTGTTTTCTCCGTACTAATATCATTCATTGTGCATGTAAGGTTCACGGGAGAGAGAAGGAGAATGTCAAGGAATCTATTAAAGATCTTTACAATAAATATGCACCATTTCAGAGTTTGGCATACTGGTATGCTTCATTTCATGCATACATGATTACTATTTTCAAAACTATATGCTATAAATTATATCACTCTTCTTGATCATATATATATTGGTCTCTTATTAGTTCTTCTTTTCCCATCTTCTTCATTATTTTTTTGAATTCTGGTTTTCCAGAAAATCATTTTTAGTTTCTGTTGCTTTCAGGTTCGAGCTGGTGGAGGACTACGAAAAGAAATTTGGAAAGTTAAGCGAGTTGCCAAGCTCTAGTTATCATATTGTCACTTCAACTCGATCAGATTCAGGGGTACCACTTGGGTTGTCTGCTGAGACGTCATAATTGAATTCCAGGCATGCATTTTGTCCAATTAATCATGTATTAACCCAAGAGAAGAGCAGCACTCCAATTAATCATGTATTAACCCAAGAGAAGAACAGCACTATGTTCTAGCTTTTACTTAATTCATGATTAGTCGACACAGTAGTGGCAGTAATTACATTTACTGAGCTTTTCAATGAACATTTATATAATGATTCTGGGTTGCTGTTACAACTTCCCAATAAATAAGACTTCTGGACTTCTCGGCCAGTTAATGATAGCAAAATCCGAAATGATAAACAAGATCTTGATAAGTCATTAATTGGCCTGCTTGCACATATATTTTTATATACGTACAATTTTATCCCTATCACGCTGGATTTTTCAATACAAGCTACACGTACGGATCGTTATCATTGCCAAGAATGTGTCCAAAATAAAAATATATAGATTAATCGATTTTATAATTATTATACAACTCGATAAAATACTAAAATAGTATTATTTTTGTGAATATACTTAAATTTATTTTATTTAACGAATTTAAATTCAAATAGTGATAATATTTTATTAAATATAATAATTGTGTGTATGAAATCCCAAATCATGTCCACGGACCACGTTGTCTTTGGACTCGAAGTGCGCTAAGTACCTTTACCCACTACTTGAGGCGTCACGCTACATCAAAATAAGGTTGGAGAATTGGTAAGGAGATTATGGTAGGGGCAGCAATCTCAGGAACACAAAATTCACTGGATACATTAGAATCAAATGAAGAAAGCAAAGTGCCAAGGTGGGCTAGGGTTAAGGGATTTGTAAATTTTAACTTAGTTCTATTAGCTAACAAGGTTGGAGAATTGTCTCTCAACCTAAATCACTTGTTGCACAGGTGTTAAAAGGAGAAATATTTCCACAACAGCTCCTTCCTTTCTGCTAAGCTAGGCCAGAATTCTTTATATCTATGACAGAGCTTCCTAGCTACTAGATCTCTACTCAATGAGGGACTGTTCTGGAGAATAAGAGATGGGGAATCTACTGATATCTGGAATGAAAAATGGTTTCCTAGGCAATCCACCTTCAAGCCTCAAAAGTCTCTCAGGTTTATGCAAGTTGACACCAAAGTCTCCCTTCTCATCGATCAATCAACAAACTAGTGGAAAGGAGACATGATTATTGCTATGTTCTCTAATGAGGAAGTAGGCCTTATCAAAGCCCTACCTCTCAACCCTTATCCTAAACCTGATAAACTAATATGGAGATGCACCACCTCAGGAGAATTCAATGTTAAGAGTGCTTATCATCAGCTTATTGAATTGGATGACCAACAATTAGGACAATACTCAATGCTAAACACCCCACAGGTTCCCTGTACTAAACTGTGGAACCTAAACATCCATAATGCAGTTAAAACTTTTCTTTGGAGGGCTTGCCTTAATGGTCTACCCACCCGAGCCAATCTACTGAAGAGGAAGGTCATTGAGGACCCTGCCTATCCAATTTGTAAGCTGCAACCAGAATCTGTTGAGCACATTATTTGGAAATGCCACTCAGCAAGGGATATTTGGGCCCTGAGTATTAGGAAATAAGAAAGTAAGCCCTTACTATCTGTATTTCTGATGTCCTTTGCTTCCATAGCGTGGCTTATATGGAAACAAAAATTCTACTCGACCTCTTACTATTCACACCACACTCCACACTCCATCTTTTTTTTAATTTTTTTTTTTAATTTTTTTATCAAATATATTTTTATATGAATAGTGAATAAAAAATTATAAATGTTCAAAAAAATTTATATTAAAAAATATTAAAAAGTGTGGAGTGTGTGATATGAATAGCAAAACCCATATGGAAAAGGAGGAATGAAATGGTCTTCAAGGACCTTTTTATACACCCAACCAAGATTGTCCAACAAGCTATTTACCTGGTGGAGGATGTAACATTTTCTCCCATGAGTTATGCAAATTTCGAGGACGGAATTTATTATAAGGAAGGGAGAATGTAACAACCTGCCCCTTTCTCTCTCGATTGATCACGAGTCTCGTATACGCATTTTAAATACTGAAGCTGTGTTTTTAAATATAGCAGGTGATTTTTAAAGCGAGCTTAGTGTTTTAAAGCCATCGAAATATTTTAAGTGTTTGAGAAATATTTTAAATGGGGTATTTTCAATGTTATTGAACCAAACTGGATTTTAGGTAAGACAATTATAATATTTTGGGAGCCCCAAAAATATTATAATTACAGAAAATATCTAAATAATTTCAGTTATTTAAAATATTATGGGATTTAAATCATGTTGAAAACTTTAAATTAATTAGATGGTTTTATTCTCTTAAAAGTAATTTGCAAACTTCACCATTTATTTAATGATGAAAGATTATTATTTTATAAGCTAAAATTTAGTTTAAATCGCATTCTCTCTTAATCCCTCTCAGTGTTTTCAGTTAAGTCAGTGTTTAAATTCCCCCACCGTTGGATCTAAGTAAGGGATCCTAGATGAAAGGCTAGGATTAAATACCCAAAAGGGAAACCCCAGCCCCTCATTCTCCCACTTTTCCTCTCTCTCTTCCCTCTCCCCTTATGCCCGACGAAAGCCCCTTTCCCCCTAACCCGATCCGTTTCTCTAGCCCAGCCCCATGCCACCGTTGCAGCCACACCGCCAGCCACTAGCGCACCTCCAGCCATCATCGACGACCACCCAACCGAACCCAGTAGCTCCCTCTCCCTCACGCGAGCCTCCTCTCTCCTCTCGATTTCTCCCTCAAGCTCCTCCCACCGCTGCTGTCATCAGCCTCCAGCCCTACCATCGAGCACCACAGAGCCCTTGACCTCCCCCTAGCCACCGTCGAGCATCCACACCACGACAGCCCTTTCCCTCTCTTTCCTGAAATGGGTTTCACCCATACACAGGTTCTCAACCTTAGCCCACCATACACCGCCACCCCACGGCTTCTAGCCGCCACCTCGATCCTCCCCTGGCTACCATCGACCTACCCCAGCCACCTATAGCTCCGATCTACCCCTCACTCACCCTCACTCTCCCATGGGTTTCTCCACCCATTTGGCCTAGATCCGCCGCCCTCCAGCCACCGTACGCCTCCCCCATTGCCACCACAACTCCACCACACCTCCCTCAGCCCTCCATGGCTAACCCAACACCAAGCCGAAGCCCAGCTCCTCTCCCCTTTGAAAACCCTCTCTTTACACAGGTTCCCTATAGATCTGACATAGGACCGTCGTGAACTACCATCCCAGCCACCAAGAGACCACCATGAGCCTTCCAAGACCACCCTTAGCCTATCCCTAGACCCAAATAGCCCCCAAACACCATGGACAGCCACTGTACGTGGCTAGCCACCACCGTACATGGCTCTATCCACCATGTACGACCCTTCCACTGCCACCCACAAACTCTCCACCATGTCGGCCACCCTAGATCCTGCCTTCTGAAATAGCCTTGTTGTGTGGTCACGACAGTGACCACGACGGAGCGGCCACCATCCAAGTTAGTGGCTTCTGACTCCACAGGGTCGTGCTGGACAGCAAGTAACACACGGTTATCCTGACGAAAGTATAACTCTCTCTCTTTCCCTCATTATGTTATTGTGAAGTGGAGTATGGACTATGTTGTATTATGGAGTTCGCTGTGTTGTGAACTGTGTGGCGTAGTTATGAAGTCATGGGGGTATATTTGAAGTGTAGTGTGTCATTGTGGATTGTGCTATTAAGGTAGTTGTGAAGTGTGTACAGTAGTGGTGATGTGTGGCATAGTGTGGAGTGAAGGGAGTACACTTGAAGTATATTCCATGTGGTGCGTGTGATGGGAACCAAAGTGGGTCTAGTCTTAAAGATCCTTTACAAGTTCCAGATAGGCCAATTACAAGATCAAGAGTCAAGAATATCAAGGAAGGAATGCAAGGATTGGTGCAATCCACTTGGGAAGAGTCTAGCAAGAGCTGAATATTCAAGAGGGGCTTGAGGGAAGGAGATTCAATGATCATCCACGAGATACAAGCTATGGAAGAATGCAACATAAATTAGGGCCTATTATTATGGTTATGTGATTGAAGGCCTTGGACTTATTTAATTAATTAAAGTGGCTTATTTTATTAGTTAAAGAAATTAGTCTAAAATAATTAGGCTTGAAAATGTTTGGCCCACATATGTCTTATTTTTATGAACTAGGATTTTTGGGAAGGTCTTGTATTTTAGCCAAGGGCTTATTTGGAAGTTGCATTTTTAGGAATTAGGGTTTAAAGGAGGTACTGTAACCATAGTACTATTCATCCAGGGGCAATTTTGAAAGAAAAGGTTTATTTTGAGATAGGGTTTCAATTAGGTTTGGTTTAAATACTCTTTGTAGCCTCATTTTAATCAGTTTATGAAATTTGATGAATTATTCATTATGAGTTGAGTTTTACTCCTCTTGTTCTTAATTGAACTTTTGAACTTATCAAAGGTAAATCACAACCTTTGTGGCATTCCTCTTTGTAATCTGGGTTCTTGAGACGGGTTTTTCAACGGGTCTAGATTTTAATATAATTTAGGTTGTTAAAACTAGTTCTCATCGGGTCTAGATTCTCCATCCATTAACTTGAGTTTGGCTTTCTTGGGTGAGTTTTCAAATTGATTGTGGGTTCAAGGGATTCATTTTCCCACTAGTTCATATCAGCATGTCATGAAGTGTTGGATGGTTGCATAGTTGAGAAGTGTGGAGCTTGATATGGAGTGTCGGGAACTGTGAAACAGTGTCCCAAAGCAGTTGTGATATGACCTATAGTCTGAGGTGATGGGTGTCACTGTGTAGTTGAGTTATGGCTGGAAGTATGTGTGAAGTAACGGAGTGGTGTAGTAGTGACGTAGCGGGAGCATGATGGGGGAATGTTATGAAGTGACATGGAAAAGTGAGAAGTCGTGCTTATGATGAAGGAGGAGTTGGTGAAGTGGCAGGATGCCATGTGAAGTGACGAGATCACGGTGTAGCTTAGAAGTAGTTTCGAGCTATGTGGTGTGATGTGAGGTGTAGTTATGAATGTGGTTATGTTGTGTTAAGTGTTGGAATGAACTGTGAAGTTGGATGGGTAGCATGAATAGTTATGCTAGTCGAGTTTAAGAGAAGATCGGTATCGGAGTATGGAGCTTGTTTACACAAGCAGACGTTCAATGGGTTATATGTTGGTTTTAAGTGATAAAAGGGGTAGGGTACATGTGTAATTTGGTTAGACATATGTGCCAGACGGATTTACCATATGTAATTGGTAATTTGTATTAAGCATAGGTACACGATGTTTAAGCCTTAGAGTTGGCTTAAAGTTGTGTGGTATGCATGGATGGGACTGGGACGCATGACTTGGTTGGTCCAAGTTATGCATCAGGATGGATGGTTTAGTAGGAAAAGAGTGATGAAGCTGATTGTGTGTCTTAACTTTAAGGTGAATCATGGAGGTTCACTTTAAAGGGTAAGCACTCGAATTAGTTTGGAAAGGGTAACCTCAAGAGGGTCCCAAAAATAAGAAACGTGATAAAGGAAAACATAGAAGATCGGGATAGAAGGTGAGTGTGTCTAAGTGAAGAAAGTGTAAGTGAAGTGTAGTCTGTGTTTTCTAGTTTAGTTGCTTATGTATTACATAAATAATGACACTAAAGTTATGTGTATGCGTGTAGGTTGTCATCTAACATGTACATGAATGGACTGCATGATATGAGAATAGCATGAAGTTCAGGTAAGTATTATGTTTACACTCTTCTAGAATTTTCAAAAATGATATGAAATGAAAATGAAATATTTTTCCTTTACGATACTTTACGAAATGACATGAATGACATTTTACGAAAATATGCTAAGTATTCCAAGGTATATGTATGTAATTGTCCATCTTGACAGCCCTTTTTTATGCAACCCAAGTATTAAGTGTATACATGTGAATGGATGACTATACGTAGTATGTATTGTATGTATTTTCATGAAATGAGATGTGAGACTTATGCCTTATATTTTAAGTGATGCTTTAAATGATGCAAAGAAAGTGTTTTAAATGTCCCTATGAACTGATGTTTTAAGGATGCCATGAATTGATGTTTTAAATGACACCTTGAAAGATGATGTTTAATCTCATGCTTTTAACTAACGTTTATGAATGAATGGACTGAAGGAATGAAAAGAATGGACTGAATGAATGAATGCTTTAATGTATGTAATTACGTAACAGCCATGACTGAATGAATGGGTACCAAATGAATGGGTAGATTGCAATGTCCAGTAAGTAGTACTGGTAGTGCACCCAGTGCTACTCCCTGACTGAAAGGGATTCCCAACCTGTAGCCACGGGTGGAATCCAAGTCCAAAGGAAGACCGCTAACCCTCATACACATAAATGAATGGGCAGATTGCAATATCCAGTATGTATGCTTTAGTTCTTTAAGAAATAAAGGAATGTGGTGGGAGAAATGTTTTATGAAAAGAAAACCTTTTAAGAAAAACTCCACCTCGTAATGATTTAAATGAATGTATGTCTTACGTACGTATGGAGTGATGAATGCCTGAATGAAAACCTATGTTAGTAAAGTTTTACTATATGAAATAATGCTTACTGAGTATTCAACTCATTTTAGTTTTTATGTATGTCTGTAACAACCCGATCCTAAGATTAGCCCATAAGATAAGTTTTATGTATTTTTTATATAACTATAGATATTCTATTATTATTATTATTATTATTATTATTATTATTATTATTATTATTATTATTTTATTAGATTTTATATTTCTTAATTTCAATAGGATTATTCTTATTTTGTTATTGGTATTTTACCATGACTCGATTTTGCTTTAGCCACAAGAGTTTTATTTTGAATTTAAATCTTATTTCTCCCTATCTCCACCCATAAGTCTCATTCTTATATGTTGATTGGATAATCCTAATCTCATCTTCGTTCTTACCTCCTAGTTGATCATCCTAATGGTAAACCAACTCTAAAATCCTATCATAAACCCTTCCTTTCTCTCTCTATAAAACCCACGAAACCTCTTACTAAACAGAACATAGAGAAGGAAAACTCACTCAACAAACCTTCCCCCACGTCTCAACCCTGTTTTACATTTCTCAATAGAGGTTTCCCTCAGTGCTCTTCACCCGCTAGCCACTGCCATTGCACTTTATTGTTCTGTGGGTAAGCCATGCCCGATCTCTCTCTCAACTACTAATAAAAAAAAAAAATCTCTCAGGACTCAACCCCTCACACAAAAATTGTTGCTAATTTCTTTCCATCACCCTAGGTCCACCATCACCCAATCACACGTTTCCGTCTCTTTCGGTGAGTTTTGAAACTCCCGCACAACTCTATCACTTTTTCTTACTTCTTTTACTTTCTAGTTGGTAAAGTCTAGTAGGTTCTTTTATTTCTTACTTCTGTAAAGTACCTTCCTATTTGTTGTCCTTACCAAATTGCCCTTTTAATCAATTTCTATCAAGCTCCTTATGTAAAGCATATTGAAGACCCTTTTTTTAAAATGCTTTTACGTTTCTGCCCTTGGTATGTAAAGCATGGCAGAATATTTTTTTTAGTGTGTTTACGATGGGCATGATGACTCTTTTATTCGGCTTGAATTCATTATTATGAATTTTTTATTAAGTTGGGTTTAGTTTATTTTGTTTAGCCCAAAAATCCTATTTTTATAGAAATCTTATTTTTTTTTCTTATAAAAAATTAAGGAATTTTAAACTATATTATTTGTTATTAATTTTACAATTTAATTTCAATAGTAAATAGCAAGTGTTTAATCGTTTATTTTAAATACTTTCAATCTATGGTATGAAATGAACCTCTAATGTTTTTATAATAGATTTTGATATATTTATCCCATGGAAAATGCTAGGGAGCCCGATTTGGGCTCCCGTTTGTGTTTCCCGTCTGACGTGGGAAGGCCAGTTGGCCTTTCCGCTGTCTCTTTTCTTTTTCCCTCCTGCACATTTCTCCTTTCTCCTTTTTATCCCTCCCATTTCCCTCACCCAATTCTCTCTCGTGTCTCCCCCTACCCAGTGAAACGTAAGTTCATTCTCCATCTCCATCACATCTCTCCGTCTCCATCTCCTCTCCGTCACATCTCCGTCTCCATCACTGCCCAGTTTTGGTAAGACGTCGATGCCCATATATAGCTTCAAATAACCATGGACAAGAATGTATAGATCAATATATAGGTTGTATATATTTAGGACAACATGCTCGTGTAGCACCAAAAGAAAAACATGCATGGCAGCCTAATCATTTAGCTTATATATATATATATATATATATATATATATATATATGCCTTATTTTGGCTGAATGTGTACTACGTAATTTGTTTCAACTTCTTTGAATGGCAGAGAGGAGGCTTGAATCAACACGAACATTTAGGACGAAAAGCCGTTTGTCAAGTACTACTCAAGCTCCAATGTAATTAATTCATGATCTCTTCACATATATATATATGCTTTTTCCAGCTTCTATGTGAAATCATCTAACAACAGGTGATCTGTAATGCTACAGGTCTGAGGAAATGGTCAGATTCTTATGCGAGATCATTTGGGTAGAACGTTCAAGGTTAGAGAATGGCGGTCTCGTTACGCTTTATATCCTTCCAATGGTCCGTACTGTTTAGCATTCTCCGTCTCCATCTCCAAAGCCAGAAACGGAGTTCGAAAAAAATTCAAAACACAAAAAACTCAAAACTAAGTCCCAAAAAAAAAACCCAACAATGAGTCTCAAATTGGAAAAACAAAACTAGTGAAATGGGCAAAGTGGAGACGCAGAAAACCAGAAAACAAAACTAAAAAAAAAAAAAGGGCATCGGCATCTTACCTTGGAGAAGAACTGGACAGTGATCGACGAAATGGGCAAAGTATCAAATTTGTTGTCCTTACCCAATTTCCCTTTTAATCAATTTCTATGTAGCTCCTTACGTAAAGCATATTGAAGACCCTTTTTTTTTAAAAAGCTTTTACGTTTCTGCCCTTGGTATGTAAAGCATGGCATAATATTTTTTTTAGTGTGTTTATGATGGGCATGATGACTCTTTTATTGGGCTTGAATTCTTTATTATGAATTTTTTATTAAGTTGGGTTTAGTTTATTTCTTTTAGCCCAAAAATCCTATTTTTACAGAAATCTTATTTTGTTTTCTTATAGAAAATTAAGGAATTTTAAACTATATTATTTGTTATTAATTTTACAATTTAATTTCAATAGTAAATAGCAAGTGTTTAATCGTTTATTTTAAATACTTTCAATCTATGGTATGAAATGAACCTCTAATGTTTTTATAATAGATTTTGATATATTTATCCTATGGAAAATGCTAGGGAGCCCGATTTGGGCTCCCGTTTGTGTTTTCCGTCTGACGTGGGAAGGCTAGTTGGCCTTTCCGCTGTCTCTTTTTTTTTTTTCCTTTTTTTTTTCCCTCCCTCACATTTCTCCCTTCTCCTTTTTATCCCTCCCATTTCCCTCACCCAGTTCTCTCTCGTGTCTCCCCTGCATCTCCCCCTGCCCAGTGAAACGTAAGTTCATTCTCCATCTCCATCGCGTCTCTCCGTCTCCATCTCCTCTCCATCACGTCTCCGTCTCCATCACTGCCCAGCTTTGGTAAGATGCCGATGCCCATATATAGCTTCAAATAACCATGGACATGAACGTATAGATCAATATATGGGTTGTATATATTTAGGACAACATGCTCGTGTAGCACCAAAAGAAAAACACGTGTGGCAGCCTAATCATTTAGCTTATATATATATATATATAATATGCCTTATTTTGGCTGAATGTGTACTGCATAATTTGTTTCAACTTCTTTGAATGGCAGAAAGGAGGCTTGAATCAACACGAACATTTAGGATGAAAAGCCATTTGTCAAGTACTACTCAAGCTCCAATGTAATTAATTCATGATCTCTTCACATATATATATGCTTTTTCCAGCTTCTATGTGAAATCATCTAACAACAGGTGATCTGTAATGCTACAGGTCTGGGGAAATGGTCAGATTCTTATGCGAGATCATTTGGGTAGAACGTTCAAGGTTAGAGAATGGCGGTCTCGTTACGCTTTATATCCTTCCAATGTTCCATACTATTTAGCATTCTCCATCTCCATCTCGAAAGCCAGAAACCGAGTTCGAAAAAAATTCAAAACACAAAAAACTCAAAACTGAGTTCCAAAAAAAAAACCCAACAATGAGTCTCAAATTGGAACAACAAAACTTGTGAAATGGGCAAAGTGGAGACGAAGAAAACCAGAAAACAAAACTAAAAAAAAAAAGGGCATCGGCATCTTACCTTGGAGATGAACTGGACAGTGATCAACGGGCAGGGGAGAGGAGTTCACTGGGTAGGGGAGATGGAGGCGGAGACGAGACGGAGGGGAGATGGAGATGGAGATGGAGATGGAGACAACAGAGACGCGGTCTGTGAGCTGGGTGTGGAAGAATGGGAGGGAGGGATATACGGGGTAGGGGAGAAGAGAATCACGTGAGGGAGGAAAAATAAAAAATAAATAAAAGGAAAGGCCAATTTCCCTTCCCATGTCAGACAGGAAACCACAAACAGGAGCCCAAATCGGGTTCCCTGGCATTTTCCTTATGTTATTAAAATTGTAAATTTAAAATAAAGAATTATGTTAAGAGTATTAAAATGATATTAGTATTTATTAGATTTCTTGTTAAATTAAATAATTATGTTAATCATGGGAAGGTAAATCTATTTTAAAAATTGAGGTTTTTATGACTTATTTAAAATAGCCCAAATATTCTACTAAATTATAATATGTTATTAGTATTTAAGTAATTTAAAATATCAGGACTTATTATGGTGTTAAACAAAAGCTTTATTTGACTATCTTCTAGATTATGGTTTAATTAAGTAGGATATTAGTACATGTTATTCCTAAACAGATTTAGTGATAGTTAATACTGCGTATAGGTGACGAACTATGAAGTGAAATTCAAGAAAAAGCATAACGAGGTAAGTAATTTGATCACAAATTAGGATCATCACAATTCAACTTATATAGATTCTTATTAGTGTCAGTTCTTTAACAGCCACTTTTATATACCACTCATGTCATATGCAAACATGTCATCCAACATAGCATACGATCACGTCGTTCCGCATCATTCAGAAATTATAATTATGCATATATTTTGTCATGCATCTCATGTGCATGAGACACATAAGCTATCTTAAGTTCAAGTGTAAGATAAGATCACATCAGTTAATCAGATGGTCATTCATATGCATAGTACCAATGCAGTTCAGTCAGGGTGGATGTGCAAGCCACGGACTCAAGCGTGATCCACCATAGTATGCCAGAATACTATCAGCGGCTCCCCTTTCGGTCGCGGGACATGGGGCCGGTGCACAACCTTGTACACAGGGTTAAGTGTGTTGGCCAGTCAGTTAATTCAGATAAATCAAGTTATGCATAGCATAAGCATTAGTATGAGCAGTCATAATTTTAAGCTCTTAGCATGAAAATTTTTTATGAAAACCTTATGTTTATTATGTTAACAATGTGATGGATTTCTTGCTGAGTCTTCGACTCATTTTAGTTTATTTTTATGTTTTTAACCACCCAAGTGAGGATGATGAATACGAGCATGCAGGCCAGAATTAGAAGGAGCAGTTGATTTAGTTTCAAACCTTCTAGAATAAAAGTACTTTTATGACCTAAATTTTTTATTCAGTTTATTCATTTAATGTTTTTGGAAGATATTTTGTTAGACGTTTTTCTACAAAATAAATCCTAATTTCATTTATGAAAATATGAGATCTCTTGTTGGGTTTATCTTATGAAAAACGCGTGACACACCTAACCTACAGGAAGGGAGTGTTACAATTTGGTATTAGAGGACGATCAAGAGATTCTATAGACTTTTTGAAAACAACAATCTAAAGTTAAGTAACCTAGGATGGTCCTAGCCTGCTCGTGAGTAATTGAGGTTTCTTTTAGGGTTGAATACTTTATAGCTCTTACTAGTTAGAACCATTATTGTAGTTGTTTTTATTGTCATTATTTTACATTCTTATCAAATACTAGTTAATTATTACCATGACATTTTGACATAGACCATGGCCCCCGGTACTAGAAGTCACCCAAATCGAGAGGGATCTTCTAGATCTAACCAGAATGATAACCCGGACCCCCTTGTTGTAGCTGTTACCCAATTTTTCCAATCAAAGGTTAGCAGCAAATTTTCGGTGTCTAGAGCTCCACAGGCCGGTTGTACCTTGGAACAATTTTCCCTCCAGCATCCCCTACTTTCGATGACAGATTGAATTCCTTAGATGCGGAAAGTTGGATTGAACGTATGGAGTAGATCTTCGAAGCGCTCTACTGCATGGATGATCAGAAGGTGAAATATGTCACTTACCATTTAACTGACATGGCAAACAAGTGGTGGAAGTCGACACAGGCATTGGTTCAATTGGAGTTAGGGGAAGCAGTCCCCATTTCTTGGGAACGTTTCAAAAGAACTTTCCTAGATCACTTCTTCCCACAGTCCCTTCGAGAATCGAGAGCTCGCCAGTTTATGGATCTCACTCATGGAACAATGATGGTAGCAGAGTATGCTACGAGATTCATGGAGCTATCCCGTTTCACCAGTTACTTAATTCCAGATGAGGAAAAGAAAGTTCAAAAATTCGAGCACGGGCTGGATCATAGGATTCGAGAACGTGTATGCACTCTCAAGATTTGGAGTTTCACTGAGATAGTCACTTGAGCTACCATTGCTGAGGAAGACCTCCAAGATAACATTGAGTACAACAACCAAAGGAAGCGCCGGCAACAACTCCAATCAGCGCTGCATAAGGACAAGAGGCCTCACATCAAGAATCGTCAAGGTCAACCACCAGCAAGACAAACTTACCCCACGTGCGCAACATGTGGGAGAAGACATATGGGAAAGTGTATGTATGGCTAGAATGTGTGTTTCAAGTGCAGGAAGTCAAATCATCTAGCCCGAGACTACCCAATAAAGAGACCCAGGAAACCAAAAAGGAACGGAGGGCAGAAGATAACAGCTACGGCAAGAGTATATTCCCTCACCCTTGTTGATGCTGAAACGTCAAATGATGTAGTCACAAGTACCTTCACTTATCCTAAATTTAGAAATGTATATAGTACGATGAATAAATCATATGATCCTAATAGCTCTAAGTTGTTATAACATAGATTTACATATGGTGTTTGGTATTTCGCAATGTCTGATGGAAGGTATATTATAGGTGATATGATTCTCTTGCCTAGCATGAATAGTGGACAAAAGATTTTAGTAAAAATCTGATATGTTGCAGAGTTAGGTAACAATAGAGTTATAGAAAGAAATTATGGAGTCAATAGATTTTGAGGTGTGAGAACTTAAGGTTTACTAGTGGAAGATGATTTAAGTACATGTATGCCTTAGACATGCACATTAAAGTTTTAATGCTTAGGTCGGCAATATTAGAGAATAGCACGAGATGTCGAGGTTTGACATGGAAGTTTAGTTGATGTTGCTATGCTTATAATTGGAGATATAGGCCCATAACCATAGGCACATGATCATTGTGGTATTTCATTTGTTTGAATTGTAGAATTGAGATATTTTAGAGACTCCGAACTTGGAGAATTTCTATTTATCTGAGGTTATTAATATATGAGGAGATTTATTTATCATTTTATGTGAAGAGTTTATTTATTATTTTATGTGGAGACAGTTATTCACTATTATTTGGAGAAAGATAATGGTGTGGGTGATATTATTAATAGGTTTTTGATCAATCTTGTTGTCAAGGTATACACATTAGGCTTGTATTGTACTTCTGAAGCGTGTGATCATTAATAATAAGTACATGTGTAAAAGGATTAGGAAAATATGCGAGATTTAGGAATGAATAATTGAGGTTTAAAATTTTGAAATGTTAGGCTCAACTAAATGATCACAGATTTAAACAGAAACATGAAAATAATGCGATGGACAAGTATGTAGGTTGCTTGAGGCATTAGCAAATTCCAAGGACGGAATTTTTGTAAGGATGGGAGTTTGTAACAACCTGATCCTAAGATTAGCTCATAAGATAAGTTTTATGTATTTTTTATATAACTATAGATATTTATTATTATTATTATTATTATTATTATTATTATTATTATTATTATTATTATTTCATCAGATTTTATATTTATTAATTTCAGTAGGATTATTATTATTTTGTTATTGGTATTTTACCATGACCCGATTTTGCTTTAGCCACAAGAGTTTTATTTTGAATTTAAACCTTATTTCTCCCTATCTCCACCCATAAGCCTCATTGTTATCTATTGATTGGATAATCGTAATCTCATCTTCGTTCTTACCTTCTAGTTGATCATCCTAATGGGAAACCAACTCTAAAATCCTATCATAAACCCTCCCTTTCCCTCTCCATAAAACCCACGAAACCTCTTACTAAACAGAACACAGAGAAGGAAAACTCACTCAACACACCTTTCCCCACATCTCAGCCCTGTTTTACATTCCTCAATAGAGGCCTCCCTCAGTGCTCTTCACCCGCTAGCCACTGTCACTGCACTTTATTGTTATGTGGGCAAGCCAAGCCCAATCTCTCTCTTCACTACAAATAAAAAAAAAATCTCTTAGGACTCATCACCTCGCACAAAAATTGCTACTGATTTCTTTTCTTCACCCCAGGTCCACCATCATGCGATCATGCGTTTCCGTCTCTTTCGGTGAGTTCTAAAACTCCCGCACAACTCTATCACTTTTTCTTACTTCTTTTACTTTCTAGTTGGTAAAGTCTGGTAGGTTCTTTTATTTCTTACTTCAGTAAAGTACCTTCCTATTTGTTGTCCTTACCAAATTGCCCTTTTAATCAATTTCTACGTAGCTCCTTACATAAAGCATTGAAGACCCCTTTTTTTTTAAATGCTTTTACGTTTCTGCCCTTGGTATGTAAAGCATGGTAGAATATTTTTTTAGCATATTTACAATAGGCATGATGACTCTTTTATTGGGCTTGATCGATTCATTATTATGAAATTTATATTAAGTTGGGTTTAGTTTATTTTGTTTATCTCAAAAATTCTATTTTTACAGAAATCTTATTTTTTTCTTATAGAAAATTAAGGAATTTTAAACTATATTATTTGTTATTAATTTTACAATTTAATTTCAATAGTAAATAGTAAGTGTTTAATCGTTTATTTTAAATACTTTCAATCTATGGTATGAAATGAACCTCTAATGTTTTTATAATTGATTTTGATATATTTATGCTATTAAAGTTGTAAATTTAAAATAAAAAAATATGTTAAGAGTATTAAAATGATATTAGTATTTATTAGATTTCTTGTTAAATTAAATAATTGTGTTAATCATGGGAAAGTAAATCTATTTTAAGAATTGGGATTTTAAGCTCAGATCAGTTAATTAAGTCAGATGAGTCAGTTAATTCAGATAAATCAAGTCATGTATAGCATAAGCATTAATATGAATAGTCATGATTTCAAACTCTCAGTATGAAAACTTTTTATGAAAACCTTATGTTTATTATGTTAACGTTGTGATGGATTTCTTATTGAGTCTTCAACTCATTTTAGATTGTTTCCATGTTTTTAACCACCCAGGTAAGGATGATGAATACGAGTAGGCAGGCCAGGATTAGAAGGAGTAGTTGATTTGTGAAAATATGAGATCTCTTTCCGGATTTATTTTATGAAAAACACGTGACACACCTAGTCTACAGGAAGGAGGTGTTACAATGCCCATCCCCCCTAGGAACTAAATGAGCAGAATATGTCAGGACGGACATGGCCCAAGGGGAAGAGTACGAAAGTCTAGGCATGAGAGTTTAAAATGTATGAGAGGCCTTTTTATTTTAAGTTTGATGTTTTCCACTGTAAACCTCTTTTATTCTCAAAAAATGTTTTATTTTATAACGTAGAGTCTTGCACCCTAAGTATGGAAGTAAAAGGTTTTAAAATGAATAGTAATTCTCGTCGTCCTTTCTAAAATCATTCTATAAAAAGTCTCACCACAAGGACGGGCGTTACAGAGGAGCTACAACATATCTCTCAGCAGAAGAAGGTTCATGCTATTAGCATACAACAGCACACAGAGTTGGAAGCCCCACCTTAAGGAAGGTTAAAACTCAATTGGGATGTGGCTCTTGATAAAGCAACTTGCAAAGTGGGAGTGGGTGCAATTATTAAAGATTGTGAAGGAAACCTGTTAGCCACCCTCAGAATGAAACATGTTTTGTGCCCTGATTCTTTAATGGCAGAAGCTTATGTTGCACTTTAGGCATCCATGTTTTGCAAGTCCAATGGCTATCGAGATATCATCATGGAGGGTGACTCTTTGCAAGTTGTTTCAGGACTTAACTCTTCTACGGACCCTTTCACCTATGCAGGCCAGCTGATAATAGACACAAGATCAACTCTCAACTCTTTGCTTCTTAGTCAACAAGGCACACTGTAAAAGCAAACAATTATGTTGCTCATGCCTTAATTACGGATGCTCTTAGCATTAGTGGTTATACCACTTCTTTTGATTTTTTCCCACATTGTATCCAAACTTTGTTTTAAATATTCTCAATACAAGATATGTTTTCTTCAAAAAAAGAAAAAAAATGCTACATCAAAATAATAATTGAAAATAAAAGAAACGAGATCTGAGAGTAATCGCGTAAGGCTAATATGAGGGTGTATGTCAAGGCTGCTTCAAATCAATTGTATGCAGGATTGTTAGGCCAATGAGCTTTACACAACAACATCCATCTTTGTAGCAATTGGATCAATGAGTGGACAATTTCTCCATAGCCTTTTGTTAATGTCAAAATTTGCATAACGGGCAGGAAAAAAAGAAAGAGTCATTCCTGGTCCACAATAGTCCCACAATGGTAGCTCATGCGTCAGTACGACATTCTCACATTCACATTTTGCAGTAAATAATAAATGAGATGTAAATAAGATAAACACATAGATTTATATGGTTCGGCATAAGGTCTACGTCCACGGGTTGTTTGGAGGAAAAATTCACTATAATAGGTGATTTGTACACTATCTCATGGTCTCTCACATCTCACAGTACAATGGAAGTCGATGACCTTTTTGCCTAGAGAAGATAATGCCTCTGGATTCTCTTGGGTTAAGGTAGAAGAAGCCTTTTGAAAAAGCCCTCCAAAGTTCATCCAGAAGTCTTATATTGTCTATTGAGAGGTCCCCTTCTCTTGAGTAGGAAAAGTCCTTTTATTGAGGTCTTAGAAGTGGTTGGTCTTATCTTGTCTTTTCTTCTTTACGTGTTTGACTTTACTTCCTACTTCAGATTCAGCTCTTGTCTTGTCTTGGCCTTCTCTTTTCTCCTACTTTTGATGATGGCTTTTCGGTGGATTGGACCTAGTATCTTTTGTCCCAATTACCTTTAATAAACTTTTGTAGTACGCTAGCTATGCATCCAGATATGAATTCGGGTATCCAGCTATAGCCTAATCAACACTTAAAAGTTTTTTTTAATGTTAGCAGATACCTATCCAATTTAGTTTGGCTTTACCAAGACAGAATCCGGATATGACTAGGTATTGAAATCGGGATATCCAGACTACCTAGATGCCTGGTATTAAATATCTTTTGCATAGTCCTTTATGTGTCTTTTTATTTTTTAATGATGAATATTTTTATAGAATGTCTTTTAAATACTTTTATAGCCAATTTCTGATTTTTACTATAAAAAAAAATGTTGAAAAAACAACACACATCAAAGAGTATCATCCCCTGAGATCAGCCAATTTCTTCCTCATTTTCTCTGCTTCTTCTCAAACACCATTACTTTAATTCTAAAATCATTATACTAATATGAATATATATATATACATATAACTAATCTCCAAACCATTTCCATAAAGTAAGAGTCACTAAAAGGAAATTAAACACACTCACATCAGCTAGGCTAACATAGAGCATAACATCCCATATAGTAAAAGCTATAGGCCATTCTAAAGGCCAATCTTCTCACCCTTTCCCAACTCCTATGCCCTCCTCAATTCTCTACTTTATCTGTGATCTTGCCACGTTATCTTCTCCTTCTATATGTTGTAGTTCTTTGCTGACATGGCCAAACATATACATGGGCAGCTCATCATTAATTTACGTTATTTTATTAAAAGCAGGTGGAGGACATGCAAAAAAGTTGTCGTTTTCCTTCTAGGTCTTATGTTGCCCTCTACTAGGGTTTCCTAGTTGGCCTTTTTTATGGCTGTCATCGGGGGTCTACCTGGCCCCTTAATGTCAGCAGGTCGGTATTTTGTCGATCTGGTATTGTAGTCCCCTCAAGCCATTCCTAAGGTGATTGTGCCATTTAGACAACCGAAAGTTCTGGAGGGTGAAGTATTTGTTCAGTTCTCTAAGGAGGAATTGGATAGATTGGCAGAGCCCTTTTGGTTTGTTGTGGTTTAAAGTTTCTGAGGCAAAGGCCTTCACTGGATAGGACCAGGGCTTTTATCTATGGGCGTTGAAATTTATTGAATCAGTTAGTGGTTTTTGCGATGAGGAAGCCTCGGAACATTTTTGTTAGGTTTTCTAATGAGGGAGATTTCCTAAAATTGATGACTCGGCAGAGTTGTGACATTGAAGGAGTTTCTTATCATATTTTTCATTAGTCCACAGATTTCAGTGAGGAGTCAGAACTGTCTATGGTTCCAATGTGGATTGTGCTTCCTGGCCTTCAACCAAATTTCTATCATGAATCTTTTCTTAAAAGTATTACAGCACCTATAGGAACGTATTTGCGGAGAGATAATGCTATGAGATGTGCAACTCCCACTGATGGTGCTAGGGTTTGCATTTTGATGAATATTTCTAAGGAACCGATTAAGTCTTTTTGGATTGGTATGCCGAGGAAACCTATGAGTTTTTTTTTTTTTTTCCAGGAAGTGGTGTACCAAATCCTGCTAGCTTGCGCTACCGGATTCAAGGGCATAATCATAAAACATGTAGATGGAATGGGCTTCAACAGTTGTAGGTGGATGAAAAAAAAAATAGGATGTGGGGAAGTCGGAACGTGTTTGGGTTTGGAAAAAATCAGAGGTCCCGTCCAATAAGGAAGCTCCTCAAGGGAGATAGCTGAAGATGTTTGTATAGCAGAGGGTGAATTAGTGAATGATTAGGGCTGCCTATTGGGAGAGATAAGTCGTGGGTGGTGGGGTGCATTTTATGGGTGCAAGTTTGAGTGTGGGGCCTGGGATCGTGCATGATCAGCATGGTAGCCAGGAGGAGGAGCACATGGTTACATGTGAAGATGGTGGCCTGGTGCATGGGAATATTGGTGGGGTCCACAAGGAGGTGGTCTTGCTTAAAGGTGTGTTCTAGCACGTGAAGACTTGGAAAAAGGTGGGGCAGAGTCGGTTTCTCCAGTTTTGGTGGCCCAGGTTCCTGTGGAGGGAGTTGTTTCGGGGGGTCGGGATGGTATAGGGGAGGAACTTTTGTGAGGGTTGAAGCGATAGGCGATCTTGAAAAGGGAATGTGGGTTGTTGTTTTTTCTGATAGGACTGTGGAGAAACCGACTTCAGAGAATGATGGGGAAGGGGGTCTTCCTCATTTGGGGAAAGAGAGGATGGTTTTTTGGATTCAGAACTTGTAAATTGTAAGGATAGGAAAAATGGAAGAATACTACATAGCTCTACCCAGGCTCCTATCAAGCCCTCTCGCCTGGACTTATGATAGATAAGATTATGTTCTAGAATGTTCGAGGGCTTGGGACCTCGAAGAGTAGACTTCGGTCTTTCCTGAAGAGTTTAAACCCAAGGTTCTCATTGTGGCTGAGCATTTTAGGGAGTATAGTAAGATGTTAAGATGGCAGAATATGTTGAGGTTTGATGCCATTTTTTGAATGTTGTGTAGGAGGGTAAGTTGTGGATTTTCTGGGAGGCAAAGGTGCAGGTTATTGTTCTTGGAGCTTGTAATCAACAAGTGACGATGCCGATTTTTGAGAAGCATTTATCTTTGGTGGTTTTAGCTGTGTATGCAAAATGTTTGTATTTGGAGAGAAGGTCTTTATGGTCTGACTTGAGAGGAAGACGGGTCCCTTGATCTGCTGCAGGGTAAGGTCATGAGTCCCAAGACTCGGAACCGACCCTCCATCCAACAAGACAAGTCCTTACACTCGCAAGAATACGGGTCTCTTGATCCACTGCGAGGTAAGGTCCCAAGTCCCCAGACATGGCACTGACCCCCCCTGGGTCCAACAAAGCAGAGTTGTTTGCTCTCGCAATAAGACAAGCCCCTCAACTCGCTGTGGGGTAAAGTCCCAAGTCCTCGGACTTGGCACCGACCCCTATCCAACAAAGACGAGTTCTCTCCACTCGACCAGAAGACGAGCCCCTTTAGCGGGGTAAGGTCCCGAGCCCTCGAACTAGGCACCGACCCCCCATCCCACAAGAAAAGACCCAGGCCCGGGACCTGGTCCTGAGCCCTAGCCAGAACCGAGCAAGAAAAAGAAAGGGAGGGAGGAAGACAAAGACAAAAACAACAGTTGCCAAAAGAAACGTATGTCCATTCATTCACTTTATCAATTCATTAAGTATGTAGATTACAAGGTGCAATGCACTGAAAGGGGGTTGTACCATAGGAGGCACTACAAAAATAGGGAGAAAGAATAAGGGGTCGGGAGCCCGAACCCATCACTGCGATGGAGGAGGGGGAGGAGCACCCGGGGGGAAGGGAGGATACTCCGGCTTCCTAATGTTCTTGACAAAGGCCTGCTCCTCTACACCTGAAGGGAGGGATGCCAAAGAAAGAGTGTGCAAGTCCAACTCCGGATTCTGCAGCAGGTGCTAGTGCATCCTCTTAAGGCTATCATGATAGCCATATGACTAGGCCGCGTCCAGAATTGCGTTGGCATTCGCGACCTGAGGGTTAACCTCTTGGCAATACTTGGCGAGGTCGTCCAGGCGAGACTTCAAGCTAGTAACCTCCATGTTATGGTTCGAGAGCTCAATGTTCCTCTGAATCCCCATCTGCGAGAGTTCATAGATGCAAGCCTTCGCTCGCCGCAACTATTCCCTAAGCTACTAGGCCTACTAAGAGTGCCTGAAGCTCCTGGGTAACAACCTCGAACACTACCCAACAGCCAGGGCATGATCCCTTCTGGACTCCGCCAACTCCCTTTTGGCGGATTCCACCACCTCTCTGGATTTCTGCAGCTCATCCCGAGCTAAGTCCAACTCTTCCCGAGCTCCGACCAGCTTAGCCTCCTAGGTGACCAAACGCCGCTCAGATTCTAGCCGGGCCTCTTCGACACGCTTCTTCTCCACCACCAAGCGAAGGTAGTTCTGGTCGGCGTCGCGTAAAAGGCCCTTGATCTTCTTCTTCTTCTTGTCTTTTCGCCTTGCAACGATTGTCTCTAGGGCCTAGTTCTGCTCCTTCATAAACACCAACTCGTTGATAAGGTCCTTCGGCTTGGTCTTCAGGCCCTTGATCCTCCGAGCCGCCTGCTTCAATTTGAATCACCCGAAACGCCCCAAGGACCCGAGCTCCCGGTTGGCTTCCTCCAAGTCTCCTAGTTCCTCCCCGATTATAGTAGCTAGTTGGTCCGCGGCCTGCACAAAGAAAGGACAAAAAGAGAATTACGTGAGTGGCAATAAGTGAGAGTTAGGGTCGGGGCCCGCAAACTGCTCCGTCGAGAAAGAAGAGGAGCCTACCTGGGCCAACAAGGGCCGCAACATCTTGCCTACCCGCTCGGAGGCATCTGCACGGGCTTTCTCCAGGGACGAGGCAAGGGCCTGCGCCCTCTCCGCCCCGAAAGAAGACGAAGGGCCGGCAACTGCTAACTGCCAAGAGAAGTTGGGAAGGGATCCCCAGGTCTCGTTGCACTCCCCAGACACCACGGGGGTTGAAGCTCCAGAGTTTTCATCATCACTCAGGTCGATGACGGGGGGAGGATCTTTAGCCGAACTCCGGGCTGCAGCAGGAGGAACTTCAAAGCACGACCCCTCGCCTCGCTCACCTTCTCCATCTTCTTCTTCATCCCCCCTTCTTCCTCATCGTGGGAGGCAAATCTATCCCCCATCCCAGGGGGTAGGGGTTCGGGAGGGGCTTGGCTCTGCTCCCCGTAACTTGGGTTTCGAGGAAGAGTCACCATCACCATCCGGAGTAGCCCCATGAGCTAAGGCTTGGGGAGGGCTTGGCTCTGCCGCTTGCACTGTCTCACCCTCCTGTAAAGGGCTCGGCTCGTCCTCCTGTGACCACCGCTCTGAGGTGGTCTTGCTCCACTCGCCCTCAACATCTCCCTGAGTTGAGTCTCGAGAGGAGGGCTACCTTGCATGTTGAGCCCCCGTCGACAGACCAACCTCCGAGCCCCTGTCGACGGGCTCCTCCTCAAGAGTATCCTCAAAGGAGGTAAAGGCCTCGAACGAGCCCGGCATGTGAGGGAAGGGGTGCGCCAACAAGGCAAAGAATGCCACCTGAAGATCACAGGCGTCCATCTATTCTGCAGAAGGAAGCAACGAGTCTTGGAAAGGTTCGGTGGGTCAGGAGTTGGAAGGGGCAGAAGGACTGGTAGCAAAACGGAACAACCGTGGAATGACGTCGTCCCCCATGTTGAGGGGACTAGGATCTCCGTGCCCATGTATTCCAAGTCGCCAGGCATTTAGGGGTGGCTCCTAGATTCCCCAACTCGACCGCCAGAATGGGTAGAACCCCCGACCTCGCTGCCTCACTGGGGAGAATCATGAACCACCTTCAGTCGCTTGGCCTAGCGGGTCGAAGGACGCGAGGCACGTTTTCGACAAGATGGGTGGGTCGTGGGAGGTGGGACGCTACCCAGGAAGTTTCTCCCAACAGCGAATAAGAGGCTGGGTGCAGTTAAGTAAGCGCAGATGTTCCTTTCAGAAAGGATCACGTCCATTTGCAACTCATCCGGGTGGGCCCTCACCCAAGACATCACCATCTCATACCAAGCTTCTTCCCTCCAGTTGAGGGTAAGTTCCAGGCTCTCCGCAGATGGGGGGTACCCCCAGCACGCCTGAATAGGAAACTCCTTGTGGACCTCTTCCCCTTTGGGATATTCCCAACCTAGGCCCGATACGAAAAAGAACTTTCGAGACCATTCCTTTATGCTTCTGTGACGCCCCTCGAGTGAAGCAATCTTTTGTGTAGAAGACCGAGCCTAGAAGCTGACCTTGTTCCCCAGTTGGTAGATGAGTCGGTACGCGTAAAAGAACTCCTAGGGCGTCAGGTTCGAGTATTCTTCAGGAGTCTTGCTTAGTACCATCCTGTAGATTACACAACTGGAGATGAAAAGGCGCCATGCATTGGGGTGGAGTTGCGACGGGGCCAGCCCGAGGTAATGTAAGACCTTTCGGACTAGGCGGCAGAATGGGAGGTGAAGGTCGTTGGCAAACATCAATTGGAAAAGGGCCATCCTCGTTGTGGTGCCATCAGAGCTCATTCCATGCTCGCTCCGAGGCGTCTCCAAGACCACGGAGTGAGGGATTTCATACTTCAAGTAGATGGCCCTCCGGTCGGCGCTGGTAACAAAGGAAACCCAACGTTTCTCGCTGAAATATGGAGGAACAGAGCCAGTTCTAGGTGCCATGAGTGATGGAGAAAGTGGACTCGAAGGAAGGCGGTTGAAGCAAAGGGGTAGCGGAACTTGAAGGAACTCGAGAAACAGTGAAGGGAAAATGAAGCATCACGAAGGAGCGGCGAAAAAGGAGGAGTGATCGAGGTTTCTCCAATGGCTTGAGAAACGGAGAAGTGCAGCGGTAGGAGAACAAGAAAAACTTGAAGGGGGAACTGTGAGGGAGGAAGGAGAGGAAGAAGGGGAGGAAATGGGGTTTTATAGTTGGGACACACGAAAGACGAAGCGACCTTGACAATAAGGCGAGTGGAGGGCACGAGCCAATGAGGTCTTGGGGCTTGGAGACAAGAGCTGTCGGCATGAACCACGCAGTTATAGCAGCTGAGGTGACAGTTCGGATGGCGACCATCGTGTCAGGTGAGTGAAAGGCATGAACCAATGAGGTCCTGGGGCATGGAGACAAGAGCTGTTGGCACGCCCAATCAACCATCGGGAGACGGGACACTCGCAGGAAACGAGGCAGAACATTTATTGCTCGGGAGGCACTAGTCTTGGGAAGTCGAACCGATGGAAGCTGAATGGACTGAGCCTAGGTAAGAGCATCATGAATTCTCATCACATGCATGTGATAGGAATTTGTTGGGTACTGTGAGGGAGGGCCCTTCTAGGAAAGACGGGTCACAGAACCCATATAAGGAAAGGCCCATGACAAGGAAGGATGGGCTAGGGGCCCTGGTCCCAGGGACCAGCATCTCTGACTCGGAAGGCCTTGGGAGCCGAGCTCGGAGGGGCCAAGTAGAGTGTCTCAGGATCGGCAACTTACTGAGCCCTACCACAAAGCACCAGGCTGGAAAATCAACTACACACGGACGGTAACACATTGCCGGTCATGTGCTTGACAAACCCAAAGCACGCCGCACTCAGCACTTGAGTCAGGGACCCAGCACGCAGCAGCACGACCCACATATGAATAACGGTCCACCCACAATCAAGCACCCTATACTGGCAGAAGGACGGCTGCAAGGCATGCCTAATACGACACCTAATCTTCCTTAATCGCCTAGACCGTGGACCAACACAATAGTCGACAAGTCTAACACTTGATACACCACAATCTTCATCAGTAACAAAATCCGAATCAGGTATAAATAAGAGCCATCCCTCCTACATGAGGGCTCTCTCCTACACAAATACTCACACTCTTTACTCATTCGACTTTCCCCACACTATCTCTCTAAACTGTCACTGACTTTGGCATCGGAGTGACCCTAGAGGTCATCGAAGCCTCTTCTCTTCTTATCTGCAGGCAACGTGGAGTTTGGGCTGCGCAGAACTCCTTAGACTGTGAAACACGACATTAACAGGGAGAGTGGATTGGAAGGTGTATTACTAAAAGGGAGGGAAACACAGGTGCATATATGTTAGCAAGGCATGTTGTGGTGAGGATGAAAGAGTCTAGATCGAGGAAGGGTCAAATGCAATTAAGAGTACTGTTTTGAGAGAGAAAAGATGTAATATTACCGAAGGGAAATTATATTCCCATCGAAGAATATTACTGACAAAAACTACCGTCTGTCTTCTTTAATTTCTTATTTAATAGTTAAGGATTTGTTTTTTAATGAGTTTATATTTTTTTTAAATGGTGAAGGGATTTAAAAATATATATTTGAAAAAAAAACCAAAAAACAAAATTGCATGTTCAGTAGATTTTTTCGATGATGTTGGCCGGTGGGTGTAGCAGCACCCATTACAGACATGATACAAGATTGATTTTTAACTTAAAAGAGGGGAAAAAAAAAGGAAAAAGAAAAGAAAAAGAGACATGCAGCTGTCACTACAGGAACATTTAAGAGATGTGCATTGATTATATGCAGCATGTGTCTCTCTTAAGCACGTCTAGTGAAAAAGAAAAGAGTAATGCTACATACAGTCATGAAATGCGCAAATGCGATGTAGTCGTTTTGAAAAAAATGGAGTCTGTTATTAAAAAATTAAATTTTTTTTTTCACATGGGTTATGTATTTATTTACTTTTTACAAAGTGATTGCGCGACGCTTGCACATTCACGACTGCAACTATCATTTCTCTAAAAAATATATATATTATCGTGATATAATTTAATTTAAGTAATTAATTCTAAAATTTAAATTTTATAAATTAAATTTTACTATTTGAATAGAATATACAAAAATATAAATATAATTTTTTTTTCTAATTTTCTTTTTATTTAAACAAAACCCTTTATAAAATTTAAAATTTACCTAAAAGATTTTTCATATTTTTAATAAACTATTACAATATTATTATGATCTCTTAGAATTCAGGCCCGATTTCTAATCTAGAGTAAAAAAGATATGCGCATAAAATAAGTCTTCCAAATTTATTAAATATTTTAATTACAAATGTTATGAGACCTACTTTATAGTTTATCTTTCTTATTTTATATTTGTCCCGTTTGGATTCAGAAAATGTTTGATCTCATTTCATTTCATCTTATCATTATAATTTTTTTAAATTCTCATACAAAATATAATAAACAATTCAATTTTTTTTAATCTCAATTCAACTTTTTTAAATTTCAAAATAATAATCATATTAAAAAATAATATTTTATTCAACTTTCATCTTTCATTTAAAATTACCTTATTTCATCTCTAGATTCAAACTAGCCCAAAAAAGTTCATGTAGCAACTTTAAGAGATCTAAATTCTCTTGTAATATTCTATGCATATTTGTAATGTACAACTAAGATTGGTTTGGATTTAGAGATGAGATGAGATGGTTTTAAATGAAAGATTAAAATTGAAGAAAATATTGTTAGAATATTAATTTTTAATGTTATTATTGTTTTGAGATTTGAAAAAGTTGAATTGTTTATTATATTTTATGTAAGAATTTAGGAAAGTTATAATGATGAGATGAGATGAAAGATTTTGTGAATCCAAACAAGGCTTATTTATTGTATGTCACTCTATTTAATTGTGTGAATAAAACATGAGTTATAATAAAGACAATTTTTTTTCTAAATAGAAGACATTTTAGGAAAAATAAAAAAAGGATGATACTTCTGCAACTATTTTATATGAAAATGAGTATAAAGAACGAACCAAGAAATAATTATTATAACTTGCTTATGGGTGCAAATATGCTTAGGGTGTAATCAGTCCGGTCTGATCGACACATAGGAAAATTTTTGAGTCAAATCAAAAATTTTGATCCACCCTTTTTCAGATCAAGACCGGACTGTTAATTATCGATCTAGTCAGTCCATTTTGTCCAATTCGGTCTAGGCCACTGTAAAATGGGCCAAATATACAAAAAATCTACACTTTTTACAGTTTTGAATATCAATTATTTAACTTTATTTGCATATTTTGTACTTGAAAATAGCCTAAAAAAATTAGAAACTTTTATCAAAATTTTCCATATCCATCCATGAGAATTAGCAATCATTAAAATAAAGTTAAAAGCAAAAAATAGAGAAAATAAAATTGAAAAACGCAATATCATCCAAAGTCTAAATGATATTTCATACTTACTTGCAACTTAGGTATCTTACAAAAATATTACCTAATTACTTTAATTAGATATAGATACTAGAGTTTGTATCTATATATAATATTATGATTTATCATATAATATATTAGTTAATTGATAGTATATTAGTTAATACTTAATAGTTAATAGGATATTTAATATTTTATATGATCAATAGTGATAGGTTAGATAAAAATTACATAATTAACTTATACAATTATTATATAAAATAATATATAAAAAATATTTTAAAAACTATGTATACACTTCAGTCGGTCCGATCTAAAAAAACCGCATCCTAGACTTGATTGAAAATCAAAATTCTAAGGTTATATGGACCAAAATCGACCAATATACTTATTAGTCTGGTCCGATCGAGTTTTTCGGTCATACCTGCTGGCTCATTCAGACATTGGTGAATCGGCGAGGTCAAAATGAAGAGTAAATCAAACCAATTATATTTTACAAGAAAGTGTTTGATAACTTACCAATTTTGGCAAAGAACCGAGCAATCTTATTTGTCCTTCAATTTTTAGAGTTAGGGGAGACTCTCTTTTTTGTTATTTTTTTAGTTTAATATTTTTAAAATTTATCTTCTAAATTAAATTATGTCATGTAGTTGATGTGATGTGTAAAAACTTTTAAATATAATTATTTTTTAGGAGTTAGAAAAATTTTTGAACCCTTTGAAAGAGGGCAACAAGGGGTTCAGATATATGAGGAGGCTATGACCCCAATCTTTAACTTTTTCTGCAATGATGGAAATTCATTAGATTTATGATTATTTGGATTCAGAAATAAGATAAGATGGTTTTAAATGAAAGTTGAATAAAATAATGTTAGAATATTATTTTTTAATATTATTATTATTTTAAAATTTTAAAAAGTTAAATTATTTATTATATTTTGTGTTAAAATTTGAAAAAATTATAATGATACGATAAGATGAGATAAAACAATTTCTGAATCTAAACGGAGTTTATTATTAAAATCTACTATACTTCCAATGATTTTCAAACGCATGAGGCCAATTACAATTACATGGAAGTTCAATAAAAATTGAGATTTGAAAAGAATAGAGAAATATGATAAATCAATTAGAGAATCCATTCGATATTTTCGATATTCTCTCGGATCAATTAATTTTCTTTATTTGGATTTTTTTTTTAGGGATTTTTTATGGAATTTTTTCGGGCCGTTCTTCCATTTCGGGCCTTAGGCGACTCTTCCACCGGTGAAAAAGTCGGCTCTGGTTAAAAATATAAAAAATTATAGAATTAAATAATCAAATAAAAACCAACTAGCTAATAGTGAGGTTACCTGGGTTGTAGAAAGCATAGCCTAGCTTGGGCAACCCAAGTGGCAAGGCTTCGGCCTTGCAAAACTCAAGCCTCCTATTGTTTTTAATTATTAGGTTTTCTTTATCTATTTTTTTTAAAATTTAAAACGGGCCTGCCATGTTAGATTTTCATCAGATAATCTAGCATAAATGTGTCAGAAGACTTATTAAAAAGATTACAACAAAAAATAAAGAAAAAAAAATCATAGTATGTCAATTTGATCCTTCATTTAGACTATTTTTGTATTTAATTTTTTTTAATTTTTCTTTTTATTTAATGGTTAAATAAATAACCATTAATATATTGATTTTTAAAAACTATTATTTAAAGATGTTTAAAATATATAATAAAAAATAAAAAATAAAAAAATATAATAAAAAGCACACTCAATAGTCAAATCAAAGCGGCATACTATCAACGTCCACAAAGTAAATGGAAATCGTTAAGCAAAAAGGTAATCATGCCAAACCTAAGGACTTTTTAGGTACTCAACACTTTTTTTTAAAACTCCATTAAACTAATAAGACGGATTTTATTTAAGGATTGAAATAAAAGAAAAAAAAATCTATTTCTCATTTAATTTTTTATCATTTTCTTATCATTATCTCAGAATATAATATTAAATAATATATTTATAAATAAAATATAATAAATAATTTTTAATCATCTAATATCATATCATAAGATCATTAAAAAATAATAAGAATTAAGATAATAAATAGAATTATTCGAGATAAAAATACAACTGTTATCTCTAAAATAATATATTTTAATATTTAAAATAATGAATTAAATATCTTCTAAAAATCCCAATACTTGAATTTTAAAAAATACAAACTTTCAATCTTTATTCCTTAAAATTATTCATCCTCATATCGTATTTGCGATATGTTTCACTTCCAATATAGCAGGATAAGGTACAAAAATTTGGACACGATCATTTCCATTAATCCAAAGACGCCACTGTTCAACGGTTCATACATGGTTGTCGAGTTCAAATAACAGATTTTTTTTTTTTTTTAAACGATTATACGATTTTTGGGAACTCTACGACGCGACTGTACTTACCGTTACTTTATTTTTTATCAGCCTTACTCGCGGAATAGTTCTCCCTCTGCGTTTACGAATACGGGATAAATATCTTTCCCTATACCCCTCCCAATACGCGTCATTCCCTCTCTCTCCAAGTGCAGCCCGCAGGAACTCCGGACGCAGAGAGATTCACAGACTCACATCACCGCCGATCACACCTCGTCTTGGTTTATGAGGTTACTCTCTATTTCTCTATCCCTGACTTGGCATCTGATTTGTTTCTTGGTTTCTTCACAGATCTGATTTTCTAGGTATAACACTCGAACTTTAAACCGTATTTTCTAGCCAATGCTTTTTCCTTTTTCCCTGCAGATCTAATAAATATATGCGATTTATTAATGTGTTAAATTCTTCGTATTTTTGTTTATGATGTTCTTGGTGAGTTTGCTTGCTTTGGGTTCTTGTTGAATTGTTCGGTCTTGTAGGTTTTTCAAATTTCAGTCGAATTATTCGATCTTATAGGTTTTTAGTGTTTGCCATGGAGAACAATTTTACAAGGATTTCCTTTTTGTTATTATTTTCCATAACAAGGAAAAATGAAAGAAATTTTTGTTTGCTTTTGGGTTTCTATCGGGTTTCCCTTCCGATCCATATTTTGACAAAAGAAATAATCTTGGACGTAATTTATTGTTGAAAACTCAGGGGGTTTCTTTTCTGTATTGGTTATATTGCTTTCCAAGATATGCAGGGGGTGGGGTGGGGGGAATTTTGTAACAACCTAAGGAAAGCCCAAGCCATGTATGAGCTGTACTCTAAAATAACTAGTCAATGCTATAATTTTAGATCTATGGAATTATTAAATTTTTTTTTTTGATTAGTACCTATGGAATTATTATAAAGGATGAGAACTTATCCCTCCTAAGCAATTGGAGATCTATTCACCACCTTTCATGCTCGATTAAGGGAATTATAATCCCTCTCTTTTAAATCCTTGACATCCGCTTCAGCCATTCCATCATAGGTGATGATGCTCAAGTTCCACACTTCTAGTTGGATTGGCTCCAATACCATTTGTAACAATCCAAGGAAAGCCCAAACCACACTTGAGCCTTTACTCCAAAAGACTAGTCAATGTAATGATTTGAGCCCCTTGGAATCATTATATAGTGTAAGAACCTCCTCCTCCCAAACAGTTTGGGATTCCTTTCACCATCTTTAATCCTTAATTCGGGTACTACATTTTTTTACTTTTGGATGCTTTGTTTTCTGGGAAATAATTTTTCTTGATACCTTTATCTGATTTCTATTGTGATTGGTTTGGAATGCTTTATCTGGAAAAAGCTTGCTTTTGCTATATAAGTTATGATCTATTATTTATTTTGAAAGCCATATTTTTTTTATCTTAATGTTATTGCTCAAAATTACTGATTGAGTCTTTTGATTTCATTTCTGTAGCTCGAAGGAGAAGCCCACTCTTGGGTAAGACGTTTCTCTGTTTATACTTTACATTAGCTGATTTGTTCATTGGATTTTGGGAATTTAGATAAATCTAATTGATGAAATATAGTGTTCCATGTTTTTCTTTCAGTAATTGTTTATGAAAATAATAAGAAAGGGTAACAATATTTCAAACCTTGATTTTATGCTGTCTTGGGTTGCCAGAAGAAAAAATGGGATGGAGGAATACCCCATGCCAAATTTTTACACTAGTCTCAATCATATGGGTATCTAAATTTACTCATAAAACAAATTATTGGGATGTACATTTCTTTGGTCCTATGGTTTTTTGGTTAATTTTTAAAATATGGTCTGTTTCTTGCATAGCATTGTGTTGAATGATCCATTGTTAGATAGCTACGCTGAAGTTATCACATGCTACTTTGATGCTTCAATTGCATGTACTTTGTTATTCTTTTACAACGTCTTTGTTTTGATTTTGTTTTGGTTTTTCTTTTACTCAAAGAAAATGATTGAACTTAGCATCTGGGTTGTGAAAATCTACTTTAGAACATTGTATCCAGTGCTTAGTATGTTCTTTTGTGCTATAAAGGTTAGGTACAATTGGGAAAGGCCTCCAATTGTTTCATTCATAAAGATTACTGATAAAATAATGTTTCATTTATAAAGACTACTTGTATAACTCCCCATTGGGAATATTGTGTTTTTGCTTGGGGGCACCCACACATATTTATCCTTAATTTTATTTGATTGTGTTGAAGCTTATTATAAAAATAAAAGTCTTTCCCCATTAAGAATGGTACCAATCATCCCATTGTATTTTTGTTTTGGGAAGAAGTTATATGTGATCTTGTTTTCCTAGGATGCATTTGTAAATTTTGTATTTACATTGTATCTTGCCTCCTAGAACATCATTACTAGCAGTATTACTACTACCATTGCTGCTGCTGCTGCTTCTAGTTTTTACTTCCAACCTTGTTCTTATTTGTTTATATTGATACACATGTCCAGTGGTACGCGGATTAAGACCCGCAAACGGAACATCGCAGCGCCGCTGGACCCTGCAGCGTTTTCGGATGCAGTGGTCCAGATTTATTTGGATAATGCTGGTGATTTGGTAAATGTTACTTTTGCAATTGTATCTTATGAACTGTGAATGTGCACGTCTGTTCTGTGCAACTACCTAACCTTATCTACTACCTGCAGGAACTTGTCGCTAAGAGTATTGAATCTTCAGAGCATAACTTCTCAAGATATGGTGACACCTTTTTTGAGGCAGGCTTCTTGCCCTTTAGATATTTTTTTTTATCTCCTTTATAAAAAAAAGAGCAAAAAATCATTCTTTATCAGTTTCACTGGATTCTTATTATTATACCTAAAGAATGTTGATCCTGAGCTTTGACTCTAGTTAACATTTGATGCAGAAAATACATCCACAGCACCCTTTTAGTAGGTGGTTTTTGGCATGATGCTTCAATGATAGTGGATGATTCCTCAAATACTAGAGTTTACATTTATGATGCTTCAATGATAGATGATTATTGTTCAACTACTAAAGTTAACATCTGGATTAGGAGGGCAGTCATAAAAAAGAACCTGGTTCTTTTTGTGTATCGATATGTTTTTACCTACCATATTACCCATCTAAAAATCTTTTTTACCTATTAAATGCATCTTTACTCCTGATTTTATCATTTCATATGGGATAAAAGTGTGTCTTAGGTGATAGTAAGTTTAACACACCTTTTATCTATTTCTTCAAGGAAAAATATATATTGCGTTTGGTGTTTTCCTCTTACGTATGGTTGGTTGCCAATTTAATTTATATTTATTTACTTGTTCATTTTTAAAAGTTTGTATCACTTACTTATCCAAAAAAAAAAAAAGTTTGTATCACTTGATTATTTCTCACTTCTTAACAATTAAGTGTCAAAATAATCCAACTTGTTGGGAACTGCAGGTTGTTTTCATAGGGGGGCGCACACAACCTGGAACTACCAAACCTGATGAGGGGGAGCGTCATCCTTACTCTATAATAGATTCTGAGCCTAGACGTGAAGCCATCTTACCTTCTGTTATCTACATACAGAAAATTTTAAGGCGGAAGCCATTTCTCATAAAAAATCTTGAAAATGTCATGCGAAGATTTCTGCAGTCCTTGGAGCTTTTCGAGGAAAATGAGAGGAAGAAGCTGGCAATTTTCACAGCACTTGCTTTCTCTCAGAAGCTATCAGGTCTTCCTCCGGAGACTGTGTTCCAGCCACTGCTCAAGGATAACCTTGTGGCAAAAGGGCTGGTTCTTTCTTTTATAACTGACTTCTTTAAGGAATACCTGATTGATAACAACCTCGATGATTTGATATCCATACTGAAGAGGGGTAAAGTGGAAGAGAATCTTCTGGACTTTTTGCCATCTGCAAAACGATCTCCTGAGGGTTTCTCGGAGCATTTCACGTGAGTTTTTGCCATTTTCTTGTGGAAATGTTGTTACATATGGTTTTTAAGATACCGTTCCCTCTCTCCTAACTCCAGACCCACCGTTATATTGTTTCTTGCATGGATCTCACCAGCATGAGTGGCTATTTTGGATGCTTTCTGTCCTCTGATACACAAAGTAGATGTTTTAGTTGCTAGGGGGAATATTTCTTTTATTTATTTCTTTGAGTTGGTATCACTTCAGTCCTCTTCTTATTTCTGTCTTCCCCTTTTTCAGCACTCTTGTTGTCTGCTTAACACATAATTTGGAACTAATCTGTCTGTTATTGCCGACATTTCAGCAAAGAAGGGCTGGTAGCCTTGGTTGAATACAATGATAAGAAAATATTTGAAGTGAAGCTTAAGGAAATGAAATCTGCTTTAACAACCCAGTTAACGGAGGAGGCTGATATATCTGAAGTCATCGAAACAGCGAAGCAGCGTGTTAAAGATGCTAAATTGCCAGACACTGATATTGTGAGGATTCTGTGGGATGTCATAATGGATGCCGTTCAGTGGTCTGGAAAGAACCAGCAACAAAATGCTAATTCAGCTCTCCGCCAGGTATATTTATTTATTTTGGGTAATTGAATAGTTTTGTGTGTTTTCCTTAACAGTTAATATAAACTGACTTACATGTGTGGAATAAATACTTATTAAAAAAAAGTGGAATAAATACTTATATAGAAAATGTGTGGAACAAAGAAATGTAGTGTGTGATTGGCAAGGAGGATGGGAAAGGGTCGAAGGAAAATGCAAGATCAATTTTGTCACACCTGCAAACCTAGCGTTTCCTATTACCTCTAGAATTCTAATTTTTAGAAAGTATCTTTTTGATATGGGTGTCAACAGATTCATTGTGAATTGTTTGTTAATTTTAGCAAATTAGTAAAACTACTTTGTGATGGTAAAATAGAGTAAAATTAGTTTATAAATGGATTAAGGGCTGCCTAAAGAAAGTATAAAGCAAATAGTTCTTTGGTGGATAAAACCAGATCTATTTAGGAGAGAGAACAGATCTGGTTGAGATAGATTTGAGCCACAAGTGTGAGTCTTAGCCGTTAGGAGTCTTAGAGTCCTACTTCTTAAAAAGTTAAGAGTAATTAAATATCAGTTTTCATGCAACCATTTCCTCTCAGGTTTTCAGCTTTATGAAAGGGACGCTAGCTCAAAAACCAAATATAATTACTGCCAATAGTAGATAGCTTTGGCAGCAGCCCCTCCATGGGTTCCATAATAAAAGAAAAATAAATAAACAAATATGTTTTTTTCCAAACACCTTATAAACTCTCTATGCGATACCTCTTACTAAGTGAGTATTGGAAGGTGGTGAATTGTATCCCACATTGCTGGGGAGGGAGAAACACTTGCTTTTTATCATATTCCAAGGAACTCTAAGGCCTGATTTGTATAGTGAGTTGAGAGTTGAGATGAGATGAGTTGAGATAAGTTGTAAATAATAGTGAGATATTTGAGTTGAGATGAGATGAGTTAGAAATGCTTTGAGTTAAAGTGTTTTATGGGGTTTTGGGAAAGGAGAAAAAAGCTAAATAAAAATATTATAAAATTAAAATATTGTTAGAATATAATTTTTATAATTAGATAATGATTAGATGGAAAAGTGTTTGTATTTGATGAGATGAGATGGGATGAGATAAAAGTATCTCTCTATCCAAACCGGGCCTAATTGTAACATTGACCAGTCTTTTTGGAGTTTGGGCCTATTTGTGGTTTGAGACTTCCTTGGGTTGTTATAGATAGTGTCAGAGCTAATCCCAACTAGAAGTGTTGGTCTAAGACGTGCCGACTATGGTGGAGTGGCTTGACCGTTACGGATTTAAGGGAGGAGATTATGATACCCCATATTGAGTGAGTATAGGAAGTTGGTGAATGGGATCCGACATTACATGGGTGGAAGAAGTTCTTGCTCTCTATAATTATTCCAAAAGGCTCCAATTGTAACATTGTCTACTCTTTTTGAATTATAGGTCCAGATGTGGCTTTGGCTTTCTTTGGGTCGTTACACACTGCTAGATCTGTTGCTCCTATAACAACCTATTTTCTTCAAGCTTTAACCTAGAAGTCAAGCCAAGGTTCACAGAAGGTGCTGTCAGCCCTCTATTCTCAAATCCCAGGCCAAAAGAATTAAGGAAAAATGATTGGAACTAACTTTCACAATTGTTGCACCATTATGACTAGAAAATCCATTTGCTTTTCCACAGTTTTTTCTTCTAAACTCCCTCAGAAACAGATCTGCATATATTTTTTAGTAATTATGTCCAGGTTTGAAGTCCTTGTTGCAAATCCTAAACTACACTCTTTCCCTCTTGTTATCGCTATAAGAGGGAGGAAAATTAGTGATTTTTATCAACTTCTCTTCAATCCCTTTAAAAACAAACTGAGATTTCTGTCCCATTGAATCAGTCCAGGTCTATTGCTATTTCCATTGCGCTAAATCAAACCTAAAAGAAAATACTAGAGGCTGCAAATTACTGTGCAACCTCTAGTTAAGTTAAGGCGAGTCTTTCTTCAAGATTCCATAAAAACTTGAGGTTCTGTTATGAATCTGGTTAGTACTTAGTATTATGAATCTGATTACTACTTAATGTTCTATGTCTTGTGGAACCTAAAATAGCCACGAGTGTGTGCTAGAACTTAATTTTTATGCATGTAATTCAAGAGGGCAGATTCTTTTACTTAGCTCTTCCCTTAGTGCATAGCTAAGTGTTGAAGTTTTGTGAAGCTAAGGAAGCAAGGATCATGCCCTTGATGTTCAAAGTTAAAATGCTGTTCTGAAATGAATTTCAAGTTATATGATATGATACTATCTTTTTCCTGTAAGCCCCTTCTTATGATCTATTATGTGATATGTTATAAAAGCAAGGTTTTTGCAAATGCTTTAATGTGATGCTCGTGCTATATTATATGTGGTGAATATCTTCATGCTATAAAATTTCAAAGAATGTTTGTGTGATAAAGGCCTAGGCAGCCAGGCAACCATCAATGTATGGTCTGTGGAGATTGGCCTACTCGAGGGCACCATTATTTATCGATTAATGTCCATATCTCAAGTTTGACGCAACTCATATTGCAGTGAGATGGAGTCTTGTAACGCCCCAATAGAAGGTCCAAACCACATGGCCTATACTCCAAAAGGATTAGTCAATGATACAATTGGAACCATATTGGAATCTTATAAAGAGCAATAACTTCTCATTTCCAAGCAATGTGGGATCCTATCACTACCTACTCTTATCCTTATCATATGGGGTGTCAACAATCTTCTCCTCTTAAATTCTCGACGTCCTTGTTGGGCCAATCCATCGTAGGTGACACGGCTCAAGTCTCACATTTCTGGTTGGGATAGGCTTTAATACAATTTGTAACGCCCGAATGGAAGGCCCGAACCACATTGCTTATACTCCAAAAAGACTAGTCAATGATACAATTGGAGCCCAACTGAAACTTATAAAGTGCAATAACTTCTCATTTCCAAGTAATATGGGATCCCATACATCACCTACTCTTATTATATGGGGTGTCACAACTAGAAATGATATCAGAGCCTATCCTATCCAGAAATGTGTGACTTGAGCCGTGCCACTTACGATGGATTGGTCCGATGAGGACTTTGGGAATTTAAGAAGGGGGAGATTGTGACACCCCATATGATAAGGATGAGGGTAGGTGGTGTATGAGATCCCACATTGTTTGAGAAGGAGAAGTTTTTGCTCTTTATAAGGTTTTAATGGGGCTCCAATTGAATCCTTTTGGAGTATAAGCCATGTGGTTTGGGCCTTCCATTGGGACATTAGAATTCTGGATTCTTGTGGCCGCTAACTCTGCCATAGAGTGTAAATGTGTGCTGGCCAAAAGTTTCAAAGAAAAATGTTTTATGATTTTTCTAAAATGTTTTGTTGATGCTTTTCAAAGACACAGGATGTTAACAACTCTTCCTACTAAATGATGTGCTATTTACTGTGTATTCAACTCAATTTTATTTTTATGTTATAAAATGTCCCAACTTATAAGAAAAAAAAAAATTAAAATGTCATAACGATGAGGATGAGCAGGTAGGCCAGAGTCGGTAGAGGAGTCAATGACTTAGTGAAACTATCCTAGGCTATTAGGATTTTTGTTTGAATATGCTGAATTTTTGTTTATTTGTGTTGTCTTCAGTTAGATAGTAAAAATTAGTGAATTTCTTGTGAAGTTGCCCAAGTGGTTTACGGCATGTTATGGGTGTTTCTCGTGATGTGGATGAATTTTTTAATTATAAAGATAAGTAGCAAGGTCTCTAATCCTCTTTGGATTTTCAGCTTTTGTTCTGCCCCTTCCAAATCTGCCAACCTTAAGTTATATAACGCAATTTGCAGTTTTTAAAAAGTGGTTGTGCTAGTTAAATTGTGAATCTTTATATATGATCTTGGAATATGGGTTGCTTTTGATTTGCTTTGCTAGTATTATCATATTCATTCAACCTCATCTTTGTGACAATCGACTACTGTATTCATTGCTGATTCCCAGTGGATCAAGAAAAAGATTGTAAATATTGCTCCATTGAAGTGGTTGGGCAGATGCTTCCTTTGTACTAGCGTTTAATCTGTCCTCTTAATATCGTATGGAATACTTTTTTTTTTATAACTAGTTTTGTATGGGATAGTTTTGAAAGTAGGTTGTTTCTGTAGCTTTGGTGACTCTTAACAGGAAGTAGTTGTCTCCATTTATTTTTAAGGAGCAGGTTAGTTGAGAGATCCTTTCTCTAAGATGATTAGAGTGGGAGGAATGAAACAAAGAAATGCTACTGAGTTTGTGATTGGTGATGCCAGGGCTATGGAAGATCCCACCCTTCTTTGTGGTAATGTACAATTTGTTTTTTGATTGGTAAACAAAATTGTATTTAGAATAAGAATAGGCAGGAGCCCAAGTACATGGGACATATACAAGAGTGTCGCCTATGCATGATAATCTAGTGATACAAGAAACTCATGAAAGTTCATGTCATTTAATTCAATGACAATCGACGAATAGAGCGAGGTAGTCAAAAAGAAAGTTCTAAGATCATCCATTGACCGCTTACAATCTTCAAAACTTCTTTCATTCCTCTCCCTCCAAAGACACCACAATAGGCATAATGGGACCATCTTCCAGATTGCTGCAATCTGTAATTACCCTGAACCCCTCTCCAGTCTCCAAGATGCTAGGAGATCGATCAACCTTCTTGGCATTACCCAAGCTAGTCCCATAATTCACAACCTTTTTTTATAATTTAATTCACTACTTTGATTAGAGAAAAAAGGAAACTCAGCCAAAAAAAAAAAAAAATGAATGACAGAATAATAGTTGTTAATGTTGTAGTTCAGGGAGGGAGGATGGTGAGAATAAATATGTCAGAACCTTGGTTACAAGAGAATATGGGCTTTAGACTGTAAATGGTTAAATTGGATCTGTTTAGCCGACTCAGGTAGTGGATTGTGAAAATCTTAAAACAACTTTTATACCACTACATGATTTAGAAGTGTTTCCATCCAGTGGTTAATCATCATTTTCTTTTCTGGAATTGCTTGCTGTCTGTCCCTGATGAAGGCTTGAGGCTGATCATGGAAAATCAATGGCCATGTTTGGTTTGCTGATTTTGTGAAAATTGTGCATTTTTGAAAAATATTGTTTATTGGGTTTTGTTAAGGGTGAGAAAATCTTGAATGAAAAGTTTGTTTGAAATATGTTTTTTGTATTGGGGTTTGTGAAAGTGGATGATAGAGTTGAAAAGTTTGAATATAATTTTTTAAGAGTAGTTTTTGTTTTGATTTTTGTAAAAAGTTGTTTTGGTTTTTTTTTTTTTTTGTGTAATGATTGGGTGAAAAGTTGAAATAGTGTATTTTTTAGATTTGAAGATGTTTGGTTTGATTTTGGATTTTTTTGAAACATTTGGAGAAATTTTGTTAGAATTGGCATGCCAAACACGGGCAATGGTTTTTTCTGTCTTCTCTTATTTTTTTTCTTCTGCTTTCATTACATTGTACCTCATGCCTGTGCTCTCATATTAGGTTTTGGTTTATTGATCACAGTAAATCTCACCATTCGAACGAGGGAAAAAGAAGAGGATCAATGAAACCTTTTTCCTAAAGTTGATTCTGCAAGTCACATCATATTACATCAGTGATTTACATTTTATACAAATTTAGCTGTCATTTGTTATATCATTTAAATGCATAACCATCGTGAGAGTGGTACTTTCTGCTAATGCAGATACCACTAATTGCATCTGCAGTAAAATTGGATTGTATGGATATTGCGAAAGCTAACTGAATGAAGGTTTTTCAAGAAACCTTTTGAGAGTGCTTATATGTGTACTGTAAATAAATAGATTGTTAGGTTTCTTAATTCCTTTTGAGGAAAATGATGGCTTTAAATAGATGGTGGATGTGTCTTTTGTGGTACAGGTGAAAACATGGGCAAAACTGTTGAATACTTTCTGCATAAATGGGAAACTTGAGCTGGAACTCCTGTACAAAGTTCAGATGCAATGCTATGAGGATACTAAGCTCATGAAGCTGTTCCCTGAGATTGTGAGGTCTCTCTATGACCAGGATGTGCTTGCAGAAGACACCATTCTGTACTGGTTCCGTAAAGGATCAAACCCAAAGGGCAGGTATGCAAGTTATTTAATTTCCACTGTCAGGATATTTGTAATGTGGTATATTGAGTTTTTTCTAGTTAATGGTAGTTTGCCGGAGATTGGCTCCCATTATGTCAACTCAAGATATATTTTTATTGTGGTCCCATTGAGGTTTCTTCTTCCCATTGTTATTTTTTATTTGTCCTCTAGAATTGCCTCTTCGTTGTACAGGATATGGACTTGACTCTGAGATAACATTACATAGGCAGAATTTGGTATAATGGGTCATTTCTAATACACCATGAAAACACCTTTTTGGTTGGGACAATGTGAATAAAATTCCGTTGGTTGTTTGATGTGCATTCTGATTCCTTCCTCATCTATTTCATTTTTCTTGCAACTAACTTTGTGTTGGAAAATGCAACAGACAAACATTTGTGAAGGCCCTGGAGCCCTTTGTGAAATGGCTGGAGGAGGCTGAAGAAGAGGAATAGGTGAAGCCACTGATGTTGCAAATGTGGGTGCTTTTATCCTACCATCTAATTTCTATCCACCGTCTAAGATATGGACTCATAAATTTCCAAATTATGTTTTTTTTCTGTCATTGTACTTTGGTGTGCTGGTTGAAGATATGATGAACCCTTATGGTTTACTACTCTTAATAAACAATTACACTTGTTTGTCACTCGTCATAGTCCTTGGCTGGGGCTGCTCGACGGGTATATGCCATGCACTAACAGTTTATGCTATACCATGTTAAGGGAGATTCTCAATTGTTGTGCCTATATTAGCCAAGACTGTCCATAATTAGGGAAAATCATGTGACAATTTGGTTTCTCCGTATTAGTGTTGGTTAAAAGGTGTATAAGCACAAAAAACTTTCCTTTTGGATGCTAAGAGTATCTTAGATCATAAAATAGTTTGTGAAATAGTAATAAATAATTTGTGAATGGTAATAACTATTTGTGAATAGTAGTGAAGTAGTCTGAGAATATCTAAGAATAGTTCAGTTTCCAATTAGACCCTTAAGGTCAAAATGTTTTATTTACCAAGAGCGAGGCACATTTATAAAATCGTTTTTTAGGTGAGCCTTTGTAAGTTGAGTTAATAGGTTAAATGCATTATCAGCTTACCTTTAAACATTTTCTTTTTAATTCTAAGGATTTTTGTTGTGGGTATATACATCGATATTAAAAATGTATGTACATTGGTGCTCCTGCTTTGTTCCTAGCGCTCTTACCAACGCCGTTCCGTCCACCTCTTTTTAAGCTATTGATAGAAGCTGTTGAAAAGAAAATTATTATTAGGTCGTGTATTATACTACTTAATAATTTTTTTCTTTAAAATAATTAGTCTTAAAATTGAGTGAATTTGCAAGAATAGCTAAAGTTAACGTATTATTTAGTCAAACACCCCAAATTTTTTTTTTTTTTCCAATATGTCCTTTTGGCGGAATAGGTAGGTATTTTCGTCGCCTCAGCAGTTCTAGTGGCATTCCTTTGCTTGTTCCCTTCCACGATCCCAGTTCTTTCTACTATCCCTGTTGGCATTTTTTAAATAATTATTAGAATTTATGAGATTTATTGCTTGTACGTTATTAAGCTTGCTTTTATTCTCTTATGATTTGTCAGTAGCCGAATCCTTTGGTTAGTAGTAACGTTGGTTTCTAATTACTTTATTGCCGTTATTTTTTTTTTACTTTTAGTCTTGTTTAAACAACTGGTAAAACCGACGTAATGGCCTCTTATACGTTTCTTTCACTAATTAGTCATAACTGCGGGCAGCTTTATGGCAAGAAATTAGTTCTTGTAGTTGTTAATATTGGCTTATTTAGTAAATGTGTTTTCCGTTTACATCCTTTAAGTTATGGGTCCCCTTTTGTCTAATACAGATATATATATATATATATATATATATTTGTGTAGTCATGCGGTGAGTATAAGAAGAGGTATATACTTCAGCGAAAGTGAGATAAATAAAAATAAGTTTAGTGAGTATATATTTTTTAGGGTGTTTTCAGATAAAAGAAATGTGTTTCTTTGGTGGAGCTTTGAGCTCAACCACTTGTACAGAGTTGGTTCAGGCTATACAATGATCAGTGGCTGTTGTATACTGGAAGAGTCAAGTCAAGAAGATTTCTCCTGCATTGGTTAATTTGAGACTTTGTACACCGCAGAAAACTTGAATCTTCTTAAAGAGAGCGACATTTCCGTACTTCAATCCAAACTAGCTTCATTTTATTTTTAATTTACTTGTAATTTTTATTATATTATTGTGAATTTCACCAACCATCCCAATTAAATCTCTTAGTTTCAAGGTGCATACCCTCTCTTTTTGCTGCAGGTTCAATACCTCTTTGAATTACATTGTCTTCCCACTTTCGTGAAGAACTGCTCTACCATCATCATCCCTTGTGCTAAGTTGATGAATTCTCGCGACTTCGCCTCACGCATATTGTTTGATAAATATCACTCTAGAAACTCTTTGCTTAAACAATAACTATGGGATGGATCCCATTTCCATCAATTGTTCCAGCTGTTCATGTTTTGTTAACCACCAACATTTCGCATCTCCCATCGGTTTGTAAACTCTGAAATGCTTAGACAATCGATCACACAAGGTACCTAGCTAGGGCTCTAATGACCATAAAAGAGACTAATCAGAGCACTGTTCAATGTTCAAGTAGAAGAGTGTCTTCAGAAGCTTATAAACCTGGCTGTTATTTTTTCAACAAAAGACTGAGGTCTACGCCTCTTATTATAAAAACCCTTACTGAGGCAGAGGAACAACCTGCCCGTATATATACCACCCACTATTGTGCTGCAAAATTCACTTTAATCAGATAGAATTCAATGAAATGTCTCTTTGTCGATAAGTCATTGGAGTCATATTAATTCCTCAAATGAGACAATGTGTAAAAGTAACAATACATACACATTGTAAAGGAGAAAAATACCCATAGCCCATAAATTGGGCCCAACCCATCAAAGACATCACTAGAGACAAAAGAGGGAGACAAAATAGATATTAGAGCTGCAAATGTCAGAGGGAGGCAAGAGGGAGACAAGAGAGATATAAGGGCTGCAAATGTCAGAGAGTTGGGAGAAGAAAGCAAAAAGACTCACGCAAGGGAGATCTACCACCTCATGGCAGGCTGGCATCCGCAATAAAGGGTTAGACAATGTATAAAAGAAGAGACCCAGACAACATAAAGAAGATAGATTAGAGCTTAGAGAATAAACAGATGAACATGGATCAATAGAGAATCGATGGAAATATATTAAGGAAGAGCTTAACTTCCTCTGTACAGTGAGATATGAGAATTCATGAGTGATTGTAAATAGATATATTATAGTGGAGATTTTCCTCCCAAAGCCTCCGTAGACGTAAGCATATTGCCGAACTATTTAAATTTTGGTGTCCATCTCTTTTTACTTTCCTTGCACTTATTTTCTATCCACCGCCATGGACGTATGAAACACCTCCGTACAGCCACATCAGAACACTTCCGGGGGCTCCAAATAATTCACATCGTGGCACTGTCAAGGTAGAGTTGCCCAGGCTCGCAAAACACGACATCAACAAACATAATCGGCAAAACTATCAGCCCAATAAACTTAACTCATCCTTGAAAATCCTTAGTTTTGTGTACAGATAAAATAGGGCTGACCTCTCTAGAGACTAGAGTCTAGGGTCATTCTCAGCCGCACCAAAACTTATGTCATTGATGGGTATTGTTGTTATAGGCTCTTCTTCGTCAAGAGGGTTCTGACCTATGGCATCGTCTCCTAAATTAGGCACATGTTCTTACTCAACTTACTGATACTCAATTTTTGTAGAGACAAGAACCTACAACTATTTTATAATCAGCCCATGTAGTCGTGCCACTCTACTAAAAATAATCTTAATTTTGTGTAATTGCCTCATTTGAAATGGAGTTGTAAAAAAGTTGTAAGTTTATTATTTTCCAAAGTTTAATGAATAAGTCCTGACCAGTGACCACCCACTACTCCTTGAGCTTGACTCGTTTACATCCGACCGTAAGGGTGGCAGCTTGTTTTTCTGGGGAAGGGAAAGATGGTGAGTGAGATCCATGAAAGCCAGAATCAGTGTGTATAGATTGCACGCATATCATTTGAGGACGTGATTGGGCTCATCAAAAAGTAAACGGAGAGATGAATCCCTTTAGCCGGGGGTGTGGTGATTGGTGTGGCTTGAAGGGCAAGATATTGGGGCTACGAAAACCCCACTCCCCCACCCACAACTGTCACATTAGTATGATTGGCTCTTTCCATCTGTTTTGTGTATCAAATTTGCACTAGAAAATTGTCTTTTTGGCCGACTGATTCAAGGCACAAACAAGAAAGAAAATATCTTTTCCAGCAAATGCATTGAGTTAAAAAACATGGCATGAGCTATGCTGCATGCCTACATCAGAACATGATCCAAGAAGGCATCTCGAACAGCAGACCACTCAAGTCGCACTAAAAAGACGATGCCACAGAATTATTATCAACATTACAATCACCAACAAATCATTGTATTGCTATAAAAAAAATTGGAAGAAAAATGGCGTATTGATGGATTTTTAACAAAATTCCAATTCCACCCAAAAGAGACGGAGGAAACTTAACCAGACGCGCTAATATAGCCGGGCCCACCTCTCCGGATGTAACATCAATGACCCTACAAATCTTTTTACCTTTCTGTAGAAAATTAAAAACTAAACAATAACAAGGAAAAAAGGTCACCATCTTCAAAGACAAAGCTAATCATCTTCCTTCTCTTCCTTTCCTGGCACAAACCTAAGGCAGATTCGATAACGTCTTTACACAAGACACTCCTAGAGCAGACCACTCTTTTCCAGCGTCTATATGTATTTCTTCCTCCTTTAGGCTTTAAGGCCTTTCCATTGCATCCTTTTCCAGAGTTTCATTGCCAATTTGGATTGTTCCTATACAATCCGAAGTTGTTGGGTTGAAGAGCTCCTCTTTCTCACTGCAAGCCTCAGCCTGATCCACAAAAGTAAGCTGCTCTTTCAACTTGGTATTAGAAGCAGCAGACGTCCTGTTTGTGTCAAGGAAGAGGCAAACTACAGCACAGTCATCGATTTTAGAAGTTGGATACCTATATTTCCAAGCTCGAATTGCTGACTCAACAAGGAACTGAGCTGCAGAGGAACGTGCTGGGGCCGATGCAACAATGTCTACCACTTCTTTGTTCGATAGCACATCCCAAATCTGCAGAAAAAAAATGTAAAGCAAACCTAGTTTTGTTCACGACTACAGAATGAGTAGAATCACACAGAAAAAGAAACAATATGGTTTTGTTATCTGCCTTTGGTTGGCTATCCTTACCCCATCTGTAGCCAAGACAATAAATTCATCCTTCTCGGTGATGTGCCTATGAGATATATCGGGCACAGAGATCAGACCAAAATCCTTTAGGCAGAAATCTCCAAATGCACGAGCCATGGCAAGGCCAGGGGAGTTATTATTGGGCAGCCAGACACGAGCAACCTCAGGTTCATTCTGAAGAGCAAAAATACGCCCTCTGCACTTCCGGATTCTATCCGCTTCCTCTGTAAAGGAAAACAAAAACAGAAAGACTTTAGCAAGGAATTTCGGATTTTCTGCCACCTGCTCTGAGCCCAAGCTTAAGGCCACTCACTGGTCTGATTCACACATTTAAGAGTTTACGCCATTAGGTCCATTACATACATCACTAGTGTAGTCCACACGGGGAATAATGCTAAATTTCTCTTTGCCTTCTATAGAATAGATCTTTGCCACGTGCATCAACATCCTTCACTACTCCTAACAAATTCTACTTCGCCTAGTATTTCCTTCATCTGTTATGACAGGCCTAATATAAGTACTTCATTGCCCTTACCAATTGCACCAAACATGTACTGTTAGAAAATGACAGATGTGAACAATGTCATTTAAGAATTATGTGTAAACATGGCAACAAGGTTTAAGAATATATGTCAACAGAGCAAGTGTGTAAACATTTAATAATTTATTCTTCCATAACATGCCGGGATACTTCCTGTTACTAAAGCATAACCTTATTTTAATTCCATTTTTTTAATTCCACACAAACTCCAAATTCCATAACCTTATTTTTCTAGAAAATGTACTGGACTATTCAGAATTACTCTCACACCCAGAGAAGAGAAGTCAAGTTTTTAGAATGATAAACATTCAATTAAGGCCTAGTCCATAGCTAAACCTAACTGTCCTATGGTATGTATTGGAGACTCTAAAATATTGCAGTGAGAAAGGAAGGAAATATGTGATATCCCATATGATAAGGATAAGGGTAGGTGGTGTATGGGATCCCACATTACTTGGGAAGGAAAAGTTTTTGCTCTTTATAAGGTTCCAATGTGACTCCAATTGTATCATTGACTAGTCTTTTTGGAGTGTAAGCCATATGGTTTGGGCCTTCCATTGAGGCGTTACAAATGGTATCAGAGCCTATCTCAACCAGAAATGTGGGACTTGAGCCATGACACCTACAATGGATAGGCCCGACGAGGATGTCGGGAATTTAAGGGGGGTAGATTGTGATACTCCCATATGATAAGGATAAGGATAGGTGGTGTATGGGATCCCATATTGCTTGGGAAGGAAAAGTTCTTGCTCTTTATAAGGTTTTAGTGGGGCTCTAATTGTATCATTGACTAGTCTTTTTGGAGTATAAATCATGTGGCTTGAGCCTTCCATTGAGGCGTTACAAAATATGTTATGTAGAAGCTTTGTCAATGAGACCCTATGTGTAAATATAATATAGGAGAAATGTCATTCTGCACCTCCAAAGTACCCTTTTTGTAATTGTACTCCAGACTATCAAAAGTATCAATGCTGTAACCTAAACTACCATTTGTTTTTCAATTTACACCCCACCATCCAATTGATTGAAATATAATGGAACCTAATGGTTTTTCTAAAGCACGCTCAATATGAATTTAAATGACCAAACTACCCTTCATTTACGAAAAAAATAAAATAAAATTCAATTATATAAGATTAGTTAAAACCTCAAACTTAGAAAAGGATCAGGCCAACATCTTTCCCACAATAAAATATTGTTTCAAAATAAAAAAGAAAAAAAAAAAAAGGATAAATAATTTAAGCCCGCTCTCTCCCCATACAAAAGAATGAAAGCCCCTTGGCAGCTGCAATTGCTTTAGCTCAATATTACTACAATATCTAGGAGAGTAAGGTAAGGGGTTGTTTGGGAGATGGGATGGTTTCATCTCATCCCATCCCATCTCGTCTCATTTCCTTCTCAAATATCATTCAGACACAAACAAAATAATTCAACTTTTTCAAATTTCAAAACAAAAATAATATTAAAAAGTTATATTTTAACAATATTTTAACTTAATAATATTTTTATTCAAATTTTTCTCTCATTTTTCCCAAAACCTCATAAAACATCATAATTCAAACCATTTCATTACTATTCACAAACCATTGCACTACTATTCATAGATTTCTCATTTTATCTCATTCCTCAAGCATCCACTAACCCACAATGCACCCTTAATAGAGATAAACTTTTGGTCTATGCCTAAGAGATACATTCCTTGTGTCTGGGTATTCAACATTGATAAAAAGAAGTAGTACAGAAGAACTTATTGCAGAGAGAGAGAGAGACCTGGAAGACTTGGTTTGAGATCCACAGTCAACTGAACTGCAACTAGAGAATGATCTTTGTCTCTCATACCCAATACTGCTCTGGAGTCCCCAACATTTCCAATGACAAGATCCTGACCCTAAAATAGCAGCCAATGGATATACAAGCATTAAGAATATATCACAAAATACAGATTTAATTTAAATATTTTAACTGCTATGAGAGAATAACCTTCTTAACCAGAGTTACCGCTGTTGTCCCGCTACAGAAGCAATCAATATGTGGGTGCACTCTCAGTTCCCTGTCCATGGTTCTGAAAGCTTTCAGAAATGAATCCTTGAGAATCTGAAAGATCTCAGGATGCTTTTCTGCTTCTTGAAGATCAACGGAGACCCTAGATTCTTCACCAGCAGATATGAAGTGA
>CM056953.1:16691586-16851586 GCA_029856935.1 Cyclocarya paliurus | reverse complement strand
CCAAAACCAATCAGAATCGGCACAAGCCAAGGTAGTGTTGCCGCACAGAATGCCAACAAAAGGAGAGAGCAGGCGTAGAGATTTAGAGAAGGAAATGAAGGAGACAGTAAAATGAACGTTTCAATTGTAGAAAAATCGCAACCACCGAGACGAAGTGAGATCTGTCGTAACGAGATAGAGACTTTTTGTCTTGTTTCTTCCTTGGAGAGATAGGGAGAGAATTTACCAAGAAAGGAGGAAGGGCTTAGACCCTGTCACTCACTTTCAGAAATAACAGACAAGGAAGAAATATAACTAATAAGGCCAGGCATGTTTGGGCGGAAAAGTGAAAAATTGTTGCGATAAACGAATTGTACAAATAACATACCATTTTCAAAAAATTTATAATTTTTTTTATAAATATTATTAAATATAAAATATTTCTTAATTTTAAAATCTAAATTTTTTCATATAATCATTACTTACTTATTATTTAAAAGTAAAATCCAATACAACTTTTTTAAATTTACACAACACAATACAAATTTTTTTAATTTTAAAATAAAAATTATATTTAAACAATTTTTTAACTTTATAATATTTTTATTGAATTTTTTCTTTCTCATTTTTTAAAATCTAATAAAATATCTTACCTATAATTTCCCTATTATTTACAAATTATTTAACTATTATTTTCATAATTCTATATGAACATGCTTTCACATAAATGACTTATGTTTTGCATTTATATGTTCATGAATATAATTACGTTCACTTATTTTAAATGTGTATTGATACGAGAGTGCTATCATAACATTTGTTGAACTGTGTATTGTAAATAAGATAATGATAATGTTGTGCTCCTATGTGCAAACAAGTAAGGATATGTACTGTTAGTATTTTTAATAACTTCTTTTCTTTCCGTTGGTTGTAGGAGTCGTTGGTTAACGGGCTTGACTTAATTGTGGCTTTTAGTTTTCTTTATTTATTTTTAATCATTAAGCACTTAATACATATTGGATGTTGGTGTCTATAATTCCTTTTCACGTTATGTCCATTACGTCTAGAGTCTTTCTTTATCCCTTATATAAATTTTGTTTGGTCTTTCGGTATGGGAGTGAGATATACTTGAGAAAAAATGAGATAAAAAAGATAAGTTTAGAGAGTATATATTTTTTAAAGTATTTTCAGATAAAAGAAGGGTGTTCTTTTGGTAGAGTTTTGAGTTCAACCACTTGTACAGAGTTGGTTCGGGTTATACGACGAATAGTTGGGCTGTTATATCCTAAAAGAGTTAAGTCAAGAAGAGTTTTGCTGCACCGGTTAATTGGAGACATTATACACCGCAGAGGGCTTAAATCTCCTTAAAGAGAGCGATATTTATGTACCTCGGTCCAAACTGGTTTCATTTGAATATTAATTTCATTGTAATTTTTGTTATATTATTGTGTATTTTACTAACAATTTTAAGGAGAATTCAGATGGAGCCTACAATCGAAAAGTGCATGAAAAGCGGTGGAAGTCTCAATAAGCCCTTTTAATTTGTTGAAAAGTGGTGGGCAGATTTCGGTGCCAATAGGCATATTTATTATGATAAAGATTTGTTTAAAAGTTATACTCCTTTTAAAGTAGAGAAATATATTACACTTGTGATTCTAGTAAAACCAAGGTTGTTGGGAGTGGTGAGGTTGAACTGAAATTACTTTTGGGTGTATATTGACGCTTAAAGATGTGCTTTATACACCGTATATGAGGAAGAATTTGATGTCAAGTTTTTTACTTAACAAAGCGGGTTTCAAACAAACTATTAAATCTGATAATTTTGTTATAACGAAAAATGGAGTTTTTGTGGGCAATGGCTATGTTTGTGATGATATGTTTAAATTGAATGTTAAGCATAAAGCATCGAATGTTTCTGTTTACATGCTTTCTTCTTTAGATTTTTGGCATGCATGTTTATGTCATATCAATAATAAATATGTTGATATCATGAGTAGTTTAGGATTAATTCCCAATCTGACAATGGATTTTAAAAAATGTAAAGTTTGTAGTCAAGCAAAAATTACAAAACGGCCTCATAGAAGTATTGAAAAAAATACCAAATTGTTAGATTTAATTCACCCCGATCTTTGTGAATTTGAAAAAATTTCAACTCGTGGAGGAAATAGATATTTTATCACTTTTTCAAAATATACGTATGTTTATTTATTAAAAAAATAAAAGTGGTGCTTTTGAAAAATTCAAAGAATTTCCCCACGAAGTTGAAAATCAATTTGGTAAAAAGATTAAAAATTTTAGAAGTGATAGAGGCCGAGTGTATAATTCAAATGAATTTAATACTTTTGTTCAGTTCTTGGGAATTATTCATGAAACTACTGCGCCATACTCACCTGCATCTAACGGTATGGTTGAGAGAAAAAATAGAACATTGATTGAGTTGACGGATGCTATACTTAATGATTTAGGTGCTCCCTCAAGTTTTTGGGGTAAAACAGTTTTGACTATTTGTCATGTTTTAAATAAGGCGCTTTACAAAAATTCAAAAACTACACCTTTTGAATTATGAAGAGGGTATAAGCCAAATTTGAGATATTTTAAAATTTGGGGTTGTTTGGCTTTTATAAGACTAATAGACCCTAAAAGGCCTAAATTGGGTGTTAGAATTACCACTTGTATCTTTCTTAGATATGCAAAAAATAGAACAGCCTATAGATTTTTTGATATTGGAAATAAAGTTATTTTTGAATCAGGCGATGCAATTTTTCGTGAAGAAAAATTTTCTTTTAAATCAAAAAATAGTGGGGGTTAAGTATTTAGAAAAAATAATTTTTCTGAAACTAGTTCTTCTACTCCTCTAGAAAGTGAAGAAAATTTTGAATTAAGGAGTAAGAGAGTTAGAATTGAAAAAATTTTTGGTCCCGATTATTATATTTACAATATTGAGGAAAATCGAAAGAATTTATAAGAAGTTTTAGCGTCACTTGATTTTGCATTTTGGAAAGAGGCTGTGGATGATGAGATGGAATCACTATTTTTTAATAAAACTTAGAAATTAGTTGAATTACCACCGGGTTGCAAATCCATATGGTGTAAATGAGTCCTTAGAAAAAAATTTAGACCAAACGGAACAGTTAAAAAATTCAAGGCAAGGCTAGTTGCAAAAGGTTTTAAACAAAAAGTCGACCTTGATTTTTTCGACACTTTTTCTCTAGTTACAAGAATAATATCCATTAGATTATTGATTGTCATTTCAACAATTTATAATTTAAGGATTCATCAAATGGATGTTAAAACAACTTTTCTAAATAGGGACCTAGATGAAGAAATTTATATAGATAAACCCAATGGCTTTGTAGAACCTGGCCAAGAAAGCAAAGTATGTAAGTTGACAAAATCTCTATATAGCTTAAAACAGGCCCCTAAACAATGGCATGAGAAATTTGACTCTTACATGATTGAAAATAGTTATAAGTCAAATGAAAGTGATAAATGTATTTATCATAAATCTTAGAAAAATTCACATGTTATTATTTGCCTATATGTTGATGATTTATTGATATTTGGTTCTAATTTGCATGTTATAGATTAAACAAAAAGCATGCTTTGTAACCATTTTGCTATGAAAGATCTTGGTGAGGCTAATTTTATTTTGGGTATGAAAATTACCAAAACATGTGATGATATTTTTCTTGATCAATCGCATTACGTAGAAATTTTTTTGAAGAAATATAATTATGTTGGATGCAAGCATGTTGTTACCCCTTTTGATTCTAGTGTTCATTTATTTTCTATTGAAAATGATAATGATGTGATAAATCAAGAGAAATATGCTAGCATGATTGAGAGTTTACGTTATGCGACTGATTGTACTAGACCTGACATTGGTTATGTGGTAGGAATACTTAGTAGATTTATTACCAAGCCTGAAAGAGACCATTGGTATGCAATGGATAGGATAATGAAATATTTATTCGGTACAAAATATTATGGCTTGTTTTAATAAAAGTTATCCTACTATACTTGAAGGTTTTAGTAATGCTGATTGGAATACCTTGTCAAATGATTCTCTTTCAACTACTAGTTATGTTTTCACCTTGGGTGGTGGTGCTGTATGTTGGAAGTCTAAAAAACAAATGATTATTGCTAATTCAACCATAGAAGCTGAGCTTATAGCTTTAGTTTCAGCAAGTGAGAAAGCAAACTGGTTGAGAGATTTATTACATGAGATTCCCTTATGGAAAAAACTAGTTCCACCTATTTTAATTCATTATGATAGTATTGCTACTATTGGTAGAGTACAAAACCGTTAATATAATGGTAAATCCAGATTCATAAGAAGAAAACACAGTACTGTGAGATCTTATTTGATTGACGGTGTTATTAACGTTGATTATGTTAAGTCTTGTAATAATCTTGCAGATCCACTAACAAAAGCCTTGACAAGAGAAATGATCTGGAATACATTGTGGGGAATGAGATTAAAACCCATAAATTCATGAGTAATGTATGAGGATATCCAACTAGGAGACTAGAGATCCTGAGAACCAAGTTCAATGAAAAAAACGAATCATATGCTGATTGTAAGAAATGCACTATTTATTTTATTTCTCATTCCTATGATGTGAGTGCATTTATCCTGTAATATTGTGGAGGATGAGTCTATGGAAAAACTCTTAATGAAATTCTATAGCTCTTATGAGTAGGGTGTAAGAATTACATGGACACCCTTGATAGATTTCACCTATGTGAGTCTGATAGTGGGGCCACTCTCTATGAGATTTGGGTTTATTCTCAAATACACTCATGAAACCGGGATGAACACAAGGCCGTAATGTGTTGGCTAATAAAACTCATGTCAACACCTGGGTTACTATGTGTGAGTAATAATTCTTTATTTCCCCTAAGCAGTCATAGTTCAAGTCTGAGACCACTACTGACTCTAGAGTAAAGGTTGTTATTTCACTAAATGAGGGTTCAATGCAAAGTATACATTCATGCTGCATAATAATCCTTCTTTGTCTGGAAGTATCTCTCTTATATATATTTTATTATTATTAAAAATAGTAGAGGAAATGTTAATATTTTTAATAATTTCTTTTCTTTCTATTGGCTTTAGGAGCCGTTGGTTAATGGGCTTGACTTAATTATGGCCTTTAGTTTGCTTTATTTTTTTTAATCGTTAAGCACTTAATACATATTGGACGTTGGCGTCTTTAATTCATTTTCCCGTTATGTCCATTATGTCCAAAATCTTTCTTTGTCCCGTTTATAAATTTTGTTTGGTCTTTCAATACAAGAGTGAGATATACTTGAGAAAAAGTGAGATAAAAAAAATAAGTTTAGAGAGTATATATTTTTTAGAGTATTTCCAGATAAAAGAAAGATGTTCTTTTGGTGGAGTTTTGAGCTCAACCACTTGTACAGAATTGATTCGGGCTATACGACGATCAGTTGAGCTGTTGTATCCTGGAGGAGTCAAGTCAAGAAGAGTTCTGCTGCACCGGTTAATTTGAGACATTGTACACTGTAGAGGGCTTGAATCTCCTTAAAGATAGAGATATTTCCGTTCCTCAGTCCAAATTAGTTTCATTTGAATGTTAATTTCATTATAATTTTTGTTATATTATTGTGTATTTCACTAACATGTACCAAAAAAGAAATACATGCACGAGATTCTCAACCAACCATACAGTCAAAAATGATTTTTCATGAATTAAATTCATGAAAATCACGAGCAAGGAGTCCAAGAAACAGTTTCATCAAATCAAAATCAACAACACTAAACAATTTGACATGAAATTGCTCTAATATCAATTAATGCACGAAATTTGAGCATCAACCATTCGCAACGAAGTCAAAAAATAGTATATGAACTTTAGTCATATTTATCAAAGTAAATCACGAGTAGAAATTCATTAGTCCTAATAGTTGGCTACGGACCCTCTTAATAGATCTATTTATAATGGTGTAAGCAACCTTCCATTAAGGAATATAACACTTGGTGTATCATAAAAAATTACAACCTTTCATGGTTTATCTATATATTAGATAAACATCTCATTGAACCACAATAAGTAACTTAGTATAAAAGGTCATTTAATTATGAAGTGGCCTGGGGATGTGATGAAGAATGCAAGAAGCTTGTACGTACAAGAGGAATGGATGTACGTCACATTAAAGGATATCCAGTTGTGTCTTCAACATTGCAGTTGAGCCTTATCAGTATGGAATAAGAAAAGCTATTCTGATATTGGAAAGGAAATCAAAGAAAAAATTGAAACTTTAAAATTGGAGGATACAAGGTGGAGGCAAAGGGCAAAGGTGCATTGGTATAAGTAAGGTGACAGGAATACTCAATTTTTTCATGCATGTACTACACAAAGAAGGAAGCAGAACAAGATACACAAGATAAGGGATTTTGGGGATTTAATGAGAGATGATGAGTCAGAAATTGCACAAGCATTTACAAAACATTTTGAGTAGCTATCCATCATCAAGACCAATCAAAGATGAATTGGAAGCCTATCTTCAGTGTGTAGACAGAAGGGTAAAAGAGAATATGAACTCAGAGTTGGTGGCACCTTTCACTTCTACAAAGGTTTATGAGGCTCTTAAATAGATGAGTCCTTTTAAATCTCTTGGACCATATGGCTTTGGAGCTGGATTCTACCAGGAGCATTAGAGTACTGTGGGGTCCAAGGTATGCAAGGCTGTGCTTAATTTTTTAAATGGGGGTATATGCCTTGTACTTTAAGTCACACTAATATTGCTTTGATTCCTAAGACAAGTACTCCTTTGTTGGTACATGATTATAAGCCATTTCCTTATGTAATGTTTTGTATAAGTTTATAGCTAAAACATTGGCAAATAGGCTTAAGAAAGTTTTATCTCCCATTATATTTAGTTGTCAGAGTATTTTTGTCTTAGGGAGATGCATTACAGATAATGTAATGGTGGCTTTTGAATTGTTGCACTCAATGAAGACAAGGAAAAGGGGCAGTGTTGGCAGTTTGGCATTGAAGTTGGATATATCGAAAGTCTATGACAGAATAGAATGTGAATACTTAGAAAACATAATGAGAATGTTGGGGTTTGCTGAGAACTGGATCAAGATAGTTATGAAGTATGTGGCATCTGTTTCATATTATCTAGTTGTGAATGGTAGGCCTAGTGAGAGTTTTAGACCAACAAGAGGGCTAAGGCAAGGTAATCCATTGTCACCTTACTTGTTCCTACTATGTGAAGAAGGATTGATTTCCTTATTGAATAGAGTTGAACAAAGGGGCATGATGAGTGGAGTGGCAGTAGTAAATGGTTGAATAAAGATTACTAGCATTTTATTTGCAGATGACTGTGTGATATTCATTAAAGCAAGGAAGGAAGATTGGAAGACAATTCAAGATATTTTGTAAGTGTATGAGAAGGCTTCTGGTCAAGTTTTCATTCGTCAGAAAACATCAATTCTGTTTAGTTCTAACACAGAAGAATCCATCCAAAATGCAATATTACAAGAAGCAGGAGTAGTGTTGTGTGGAGACTATGGAAAGTATCTAGGATTACCAACAATGATTGGTAGATCAAAGCACCAAACTTTCAAAGGGATTAAAGAGAGGATATGGAAGAAGAGACACAGCTGGAAAAACTCATTTTTATCTACTGCTAAAATGGAGGTCATGATAAAGGCAGTGTTACAATCTGTTCCAACATATACAATGAATATTTTTCTACTTCCAAAAAGGTTATGCTAGGAGATAAATGCTTTACTTTCAAACTTTTGGTGGAACAACAAGCAAGAAGGAAGAGGCATATGTTGGAAGAGATAAGAAAAAATGGGGAAAATAGAATGAAGGGTGGAATGGGATTTTGGGACATATAGATTTTCAATAGAGCTATGCTAGCAAAGCAGTGTTGGAGATTGCAACATGATACTCACACTCTTGTTGCAAAAATATTTAAGGAAAAATACTATAGAAGCTTTCAGTTTATAGAGGCAAAACTTGGTTTTAAACCTTCTTTTATGTGAAGAAGTTTGATGGCAGCACCGGGTCTGTCAAAGGAAGGAATGGTATGGAGGTTTGGAAATTATCACAATATTTCTATTTGGAATCAGAATTGATTGCCTCAGTCTCTTTCTTTCAAAGTAAGGTCACCTGTGAAAGTCTTGAATGAAAACTCAAAAGTAAGGGAGTTGATAATTGAGGATCTTCACTGTTGGAATGAGAAACTGATATTCGATATCTTTGAGAAAGATGAAGCCATTCAAATATGCCGCATACCTTTGAGTAGAAGAGAGGTTGAAGACAAGGCAATATGGGGCTAGACAAAGGATGGAAAGTTTACAGTGAAGAGTGCCTACTATGTAGGGAAAAGCTTGTAGTTATTACCCAAGGTGAATGCTCGAGCAGCCTGGGAAAAAAACATCTGTAGGAGAAGGTTTGGAAAATGCATATCCCTGGGACAACTAAGTAGTTTCTTTGGAAGGCACTTAATTCGATCTTGCCCACCAAAAAAAATTTATTTCAGAAGAAGGTTGTGGAAGATGCTTTATGTCCCATATGTTGCAGGGAAGATGAGACAGTTCAGCAGGTGCTTTGGACATGCCTAGCCGCAAGTGATGTGTGGGCTGAGAGACAAAGTGCATTTTGCTGAAGTGGATTGTGAGAATGTGGATTTTTCTCTAGCTATGGGGCAACTTGCAACAGAGTTTTAACCAAGAAAAACTAGAAGAAATATCTGTAATTTTTGTAGGTATTTGGTCTAGAAGAAATAAAGTAGTGTTTGAGGAGAAATTTGATAGCCCAAGTAAGGTTGTGCAAACTGCCTTATTTAATCTTAAAGTCTTTCAAAAATTTGATAATGATAAAGGAGAGCAACATAATCAAGTTAGTAGGAGGAGAATGGAAACGAAATGGTTGCCACCCACTGAAGATGTTATAAAAATTAACTTTGATGCAACAATGAACAAGGCAGAGCAGCAAATGGGAATATGAGTGATAGTAAGAGACTATAGAGGGGAGATCGTGTTCTCTTTGTGTGATGCTAAGAAATTTTTTGGACGTACTGAGCCAGCTGAAGCATGTGATTTGTGGAGGGCTATGGAGATATGTAGTGATCTAAATTTATAGAAATGATCTTTTGAAAGAGATGTCCAAAAAGTTATCAATGATACTAACAAGAAAGAGGTTACAAGTGCATGGATGGGGCAACAAGTGGAAGAAATCAAATTCATTCTCCATCACAGATCTGATTGGGAAGTAAAGTTCAATAGAGAAGGAAATAGTTTTGCACATGAACTAGCAAAGAGGGTGCTACAAATGGATGGATAGTTGTGCTAGATTGAAGAAGGCTCATCTGAAATTATGCCTATTGTTGGAAAAGAAAAGCCATGTATTGATTAATTTTCATTTCAATGATGAATGAGAAGAAGTTTTTTGCTGATTAAAAAAATATATATAAGAGATTAGTTTTGAATTAATTCAATAGATTTCAAAAGTCATAATTACTTTACAATTCTCATCAACATGCATGAGAAAAAACTAATCTTCATCATCTTTTCAATATCTTTATGAAAACTAGAGATAAAATTAGCCGTCCCTACTAGGTCTACTACCTGCCCTATGAGGGTGGGCAACTAGCCCCCGCTCCCGACTTATTGGACTCACCCCTTGGTCTCTCTTGTTTTGCATGAGCGGGTGGCCCTGCCTGACTATCGAGTGGGTAGATAGGCTATGGGCTGCTCGCCCATATATGCTCCACCTAGTTGTTAACAGATGCCAGGGTGGTGTCCTTCAAAAGAACCCAATCATCATCAAAGCCAAGCTCAATCGCCTTAAGCGGTGTATTCAACGTGTCCTTGAGGACCTTAAAAGAAGAAGAAGAAGAAGAAGAAGAAGAAGAAGAAGAAGAAAGAAGAAGAAGAAGAAGAAGAAGAAGAAGAAGAAGAAGAAGAAGAAGAAGAAGGAGAAGACAATGACATAGAGAGGAAGACGACAGTAATCGAAGATGAAAAAAAAAAGAATAAGATGAAGAAAAATAAAGGAGGAAGACAAGAGAAGAAAGAGGTTGGGAGAAGAAGAAAAAGAAGAGGAGTGAGATGTGACGAGAGGCTGGAGAAGAAGAAGAGAGTGGTGAGATGCGGTAGTGTATGAAAATTAGGATTAGAAATTATGATTTTATTTCTTTATTTATAGATGGGGAGTGCGACGGGTAGATATCTTGCCCGCCCGTTAAACATGTTCGATTGTTCGCCTAGTATCATGTGGCCAGGGTGAGATGCATAGACGGCCCCCTGTTGTGAAACCAATAATGACAAACAAAGTAAAAATAAACACAAGCAAACTATCACACGACATAAAATTAACATGGTTCGGTAACGTGCTTACGTCCACAGAGCTGTAGAGGATTTTATTATCCTATGGAATCACAAAATACACTTTGGGGTGAAATCTCACTGTTTAGAACTCTCAGAACCCTCATTAAGTACATATTTATAGTGTCACATAGCGAAAATCCTAATTTTCACTTTTTCTCGTTATTCGCTCAAGCGGCATGTCGAGCACGCATTGAGTAAAATCTCTGTCCAAACTTCTCTCGAGAGGAGTATCAAGCTCACGTTGACTAAACTCTCTATATGAGCTTCGCTCAAGTGACCTATCGAGTGAGTGTCGAGTGAAATTTCTGGCTAGAGATATTTCTGATCGCAAATAGTGCTAAAAAATTTTCTGCACTCCATAGCACAAGCTTTATTGAAAATTTACCAAAAAACCATAACGCATTTTTATGGGTCATCAAATTAGGCCGACACACTAACAAAACCAGGCTTCACAAATTCAACAACCTCCCACTTGAAGACTAGTTGCAGCCAACACATCACCATCGCCTCCCAAACATGTAGTCCTTCACCTCTGCAACTCACAACCGTTGTTTCAAGTTAGAAGACCACCTGAAGTTGTGCACAATCTCAGTTCCTCATGTACAACACCCTAGTCAACACATTTGTAGGGCAACTCTCAACTCCTACTGCACTGGGAATATCTAGTCTTGTACTAACTTTGGCACATATTAGAGAACCTGTAGTTGAAGCCCCCATCTCTGATCTAGGCAACTAATCCCACCTCCTACTGCTAGCCTATTCTTTATTCAGTCGACATGCCCCTCTCTAGTGTAGTTTCTGCTTCCTCTCTGGAAGTCCAGTCAACTGCCTCTCAACTAACTCTCACTTACTTGATCTCCCATCTCTCAAGATTTTACATTTGTACCGTGATTCACCACCTTCAATCAATAGGATATAATTCAAGGTAAGTGACCATTGTGGAGGTCTGGTCATCCTAGTAGCTCTTGAGCACCAACAGTAGGTGTAGATGTCCTTGGAACAATAGATGCTTTGTCCCTGTCTCTCACACCTCTGCTACGCACCATGGTATTGGGAGATTTCCCCAGGCTTACATGATCTTTTAAACTCTTGTATTTTCCTGTACATCATTGGACCTTAATTTCAAATACAAAGTATTAGATATCTTCCCACGTTCCATGACCAGCACACCCTTTGTGACCTTCAAGCTTCTCTAGAAACTCTACTATATGACCGCTATCGTCGAGTTGTCCCACAGAGATCAGGCTTTTCTTCAAATCTGGAACGTGTTTGAATTATTGCAAAGTCCACACACTCCTGTTCAGAAATGCAATGTGCACATCGTTCACTCCCACTACATCTAGTGCCTCTCCATCAGCCATGTACATCTTTTCAAAATCACCAGCAACATAGTCTGCATGACCTGATTTCGATGTGAGATGTTATGGAACGAAGCCCTTGAATCCAACACCGAATCTTCAACCAGAGCGTGCACTTCAGAGAGTCCTGTATTTCTTCAGCCACCGCGTTTACAACGTCATCCTTTGTTTATTTCTGATTCCGACAGTCTCTTTTGATGTGGCCTAGCTTGCCACAATTCCAACAAGTGATCTGCTACCCAAATCTGGACTTGCTCCTACCCCTGTTCTTGGAACTTGACTTGTCATGTCCCTACCCCGATAGTCAATGTTCAAGGCCGAATCCGAACCTGAACTCGAGATCTCACTAGAATCTCTTATGCGCACCTCCTTATCATGGATTATATCTCAGATGTCATCATATTTCAACTTCATCTTTCCAACAGATTTACTCAGTCATTCTCATAGTCTTTCAACTATTTAGCAATGATGCCAATAGGATCAATACCCGAATCTCATCATCAAACCCAATTTCTACAGATGACAATTGGTTTGTGATAGTGTTAAACTCATTCAGGTGTTGGACAACAAAAGTACCTTTTGCCATCTTCAGGTTGAATAGTTTCTTCATCAAGTGTACCTTATTATTTGCCAATAGCTTTTCATACATACTAGACAAAGCCGTCATGAGATCCGTTTTGGTCCTCTTCTTACTAACGTTGTGTGCAACCGATTTTGACAGTGCCAGCCGAATAAACCCCTAGAACATGTCGATCTAACAGGTTCCAATAAGCATCATCCATGCTCTCCGACTTCTTTCCCAACTGTAGAAGATGGAATCTCTTCCCATAGAAGTAGTACTCTATCTGCATCATTCAGTATCCAAAGTCAGTGCCGTTAAACTTTTCTACCGACAAAACCAGGCTCTACAAACCCAATACCCCAGTGCCCATCTAGTAGTCTATATTTGTATATTCTTTTTTGTCCAAAAATTTGTTTTGATAGGTAATTGAAAGTCTATTTGTTTCATTTCTTTTTTTTATTCAACCAATTGTTTCAATGGCCGTCATCTAAAGGTCATTGTTAAAAGAGCAACGCGTTTGTATGTAGAACACCCATGTCGCCCAATTAATCCCCACACCCCAAACGAAACCAGTGGCTTTAGTTAAATACACCAGTGGCCCCCACCTTATCTACAATTGAGAGGGTTAGAGAAGAAAGAAATTTAAAAAAATCACAAAAGTTGTAGGCTCTCTATACCATTCATGAAGATGGTTATTGTATCATCAGAATGAAGAAAGATGAGTGGTTTGCTTTCTTCTGCTCTGGCCACCGCCTCAGCTTCCACCGCCCTCCGTCGCAGTAATAAATGCATTTTCAACTCCAAGCCTTTTGCCTCGTCCTCCTATTACCTCCACCCTTTTCTACTTAGAGGTCTCTTCTTCATCTTCTTCAATATCTTATCTTCTTTGCATGATGCTGCTTTCATGGCTTCTTTGCATAACCATGTCATTAAGAATTTCGAAAGAAAATTAAATACATTAAGACAACTTTAGATTTTTTTTTTCTGCCTCACTCAAGTTTGGATTAGAAAATATAAGGAGAAGATAATTCATAATCAATTTATTGGGAGTTCTAGAAGCAGTCAATGTTCTGAGACCTCTGAACTTAGCAAAAGCAAGAAACAAAAAGACGTTTCTTATTCTTTCAGCCGCCATTCCCTCTGAGCCTTTTCTATTATTTGATTGGTTAAACGAAAACTCAGGTCCAGCCTCTGTCTCCCCTTTAACTCATTTCAACTTGCTGCTATTTGAAGGCAGTTTTCAGCATAATCTATTTTGTGTGGAATCTGTGGATACAGCAGAAAGTTTTCTGCGATTAGGGCAGCAAATACCACTGTAATTAACTTGCGTTCAGATATTCGCTCTCTCTCTCTCCCGTCCTAGGCATGTTGGCCACTGACTTCAGAGTAATGTCTTTGCCATTATTTTTCATCCGGAAGTACGTACGTAGGAAGCTCTTAACAAAGTTTCTGCTCATGAAATAATATTTTTTCCTTTATCATAACGCTGCAATTTCCATTTTGATGGTTGCTTAAATAAGAATGAACCTACCTCTGTTTGATGTAAACTTGACTGCATTGCTTCTGATGTCTTGCAGTTACAAATGATTCTAAAAGCACACAATTGTCTCCAGATGCTACCATTGACAGATCAGAGGCCGATAAAATTGTGGATGGTATGGACTTTGGTGAGCTCTGCAATGAGTTTGAGTGCATCAGTAGCCCTTTGGTGGAATCTACGGCAAGACAACTTGCCCGTGATATTCTAGAGCTTCGGGAAGGCAATCGTGCCCTTGGGACTTACGCTGTTTCTGTCAAATATAAGGTATTATTGCATGGTGACATTTTTTTCGACTTTTAAATCATAAAATCACATGTTCATGTTTAATCTCGACTCAATAATATATTCACAATTATCAGAGTATTTTGACACAATATGTCATGATACTAATTGCAGGATCCAGTCAGAAGTTTTACTGGTCGTGAGAAATACAAGAGACGATTATGGGCAACCAAGGCACTCGTCAACCCAACTGTGGTAAGAAGATATGTTGAACCTGCATGCGTCTGTGTCTTACATAAAGCTATTACAAAAAGGTGTGCATTGGGTGTGACTGTGTTGAGACGAGAGTTGTTGTTGCAGTCTGTGCAGGAAATGACGATGTTATCAACCAGTGTCCTCATCATTAAGTGGACAGTCAAAGGGAAGCTGAAATCTTTTCTTGCTGGTGTAGGATCAGGAGATTTGATAATAAAAGTTAATTCACAATTCACTCTCAACCAAATTAGTGGGCAAGTGGTTGAGCATGAGGAATTCTGGGATTTATCATCTTCATCAATAATTGCACAGGCATTCTTCTGGGCATCTCGACGTCTTTTTGCCACAGTTGAGGCTGGAAAAGATTTGGCTGATGGTGTTAAGAACTTGACAAGCCGTTTCTCAACTGAGAAAGAAAACTTGGAGATGTATCCAGACCCCTCAGGTGATCCAATGAAGGTGAGAGTTATTTTCTCTATTTTCGCAACTCATGTAGAACAAATGGAGAATATTGTTTGGAACTCAAGAAATTCCTAGAAAATCAATTCAAATTAAGTGATAATTACCAGATGGACATTAACTAGGTTTTCTATTCGAGCTGCAATAAAGAATTAAACAGGAAGGATATATAAAATAGTACAATTGGAAAAAAAAAAAAATTAAAAAACTCAGTTGCTTTACTTGAGAAGAATATCTTTTATAGGGTTTTATAAATTAAAAGAAAAAAAGAAAAAAAAAGGAAAAAAGAAAGAAAGAGAAGGATGTTTTCTTCAGTTTGTTAAGGGTTGTTTACATTAATGAATAGTTCTAGGCTACCGCCAAGCAATGACCGCTGATGTGCCGCTTAATACAAATTTGTCTTTTTATTTTTTTATTTTTATTTTTTCATATTTTTCTAACATATTTAAATATTTAAAAAAATATATATCAATACATTAAAAGTTACTTTTTTAATCATTAAGTAAAAAAAATTAAAAAAAATAAAATAAAATATATGAAGGCAAACTCAAGCGACATACTAATATTTCTTTTACATTAATAAACTGACATTCCTGTTTGCTTTTGCTTCAGTTCTTTCAAAGAGATGACAACTTCCAAAGAGATGCGTACCAAATTGCACTATTTCTGGCAGTCCTCTATTTTGTCGTTCAGTTTTTGAAATTAACATTATAATAACAGCTCCGAGGACACTCACTTTTGTAATTCTGGTTGTAATTATAAATACCAGCACTGTATATTGTTGTATAAAATTAATCTTGTATTATTAGAATCACACTTCAGCTTTCTTGTGCAATTTTAAGGTTTTCTTGCAACAATAGCATGATCTACTGTACAGACATGATGTGTGCCAAGGATCCTGTTTATGCAGTAAGTAACTCACATTCCATATACATATGTACTTATAAATGTGTATTCGGCAAGTAATGCCATATATATTGCTTTAATTATATATCATTTGCAAGAATGAAGAGTCCACCCTCACCCCAACATCACAAACCTCATAAAAAGACAAATAAATTTGTCAATCAATAAACTATAGTACAACAAATAAATGAACGGTCTGCCAAACCATAAACAAATCAATATAAAAAGCTTTCCAGCATAGCAATCAGTAATAAAGAGGATGTTAATGTTCTCCTAATAATCTTAGTGGAAGCTGAGGAAAGATTGTGGGCGCCAACAGAATACACAACTCCAGAGTCATCCTTCACCTTAATGCCTGAAGAGCCTAAAAGCAGAAAACAACCAGATATGAGAAAGGCCATATATTTCCCTTGATATGATGAAAAATGTAACTTGATTGACATTGAGATATTGTTATCACTCATTTAAGATGCAATTTAGGATCCACATTTAAAAGGCAATTTAGCATCCACCGCCAAAATTGGTGAAGCCCTATCATCCTCCAGTCCAACTATATTGGTGTAGGCTTTATCTCTATTTTTTTTTTTTTATAAGAAATTTTTTTTAATCCACATAATTAGACATAACCCAAGTACACAGGTAGAATACAAGAGAGACACCTAATTACAAGCAAAGAGCTGGAAAGAACGGCATAAAAGTCATTAAAACTAGTCCCATCGAATATAATAGCCCAGGCCCAAAGTAACATCATATGAAAGAAAAAATCTCTAATCCCTCCCAGTGAACATTCCCTATTGTCAAAACACCGACCATTCCTCTTATTCCAAATACACCACATAAGCCATAATGGCACCAACTTCCAAAGAGCTGCAATTTGTCGATTGTCTTAAATCCTCTTCAACAAGCCAAAAGATTCACCACCCTCCTGGGCATCTCACCCAAGCAATGCCAAGCCTAACAAAAATATCATCCCATAAAACCTTAACCACATCACAATGAGGAGAAGGGGATCTACCGACTCTCCATTCCTTTTGCACATAAAGTACCAATTCATTATAACAATACTGCACTTTCTCAGCTTATCAATGGTTAGAATTTGCCCATGAGAAGCCAACCAGCCAAAAAAATCCCTTGAGAGGCACTTTGCTTCTCCAAATACATTTCCAAGGAAAATCAATAGGAGAATGGATCGACATAACCTTGTACAAAGATCTGACTGGAAAATTCTTATTTCCAGGATGAGTCCAAAGCAACCTATCATCCCCTCCTGACTTTATATTAAGTGCGTATAACAAGCTGTAAAAATCAGTGATATCCCCCACCTCCCAATCCTTGACAGCTCTAATGAACCTCACAAGACCATTGAAGAAAACCAGTAGAATATCCATATAATCAGCCACAGAAGCACCTTTATCCAAAGCAATCCTGAAAAGAGAAGGGAAGACATTCTTCAGAGCATCCTCTCCACACCATAACTCATGCCAAAATCTGATCCGAATGACCCTAACCACCTAAAATCTGAAATTTCTGAAGAATCCCACCATCCATTCCAAATAAATTCCCACACTCCCACACCATACACCCCACCCCCTCTTTGCTGCATTTGATCATCAACCTCCCCAGATACTCCCATATTTGACATCAATAACAGTCCACCAAAAGGAAGTTATTCAAAGTTCTCAGCTTTCTAACCCCCATACCTCCACAAGATAAAGGAGAACAAATTATGTCCCACTTAGGGGAGGTTTGGGGAGTGAGATGAGAATTTTTTATTTTAGATGAAAGTTTAAAATATTATTTTTTAATATTATTATTGTTTTGGGATTTGAAAAAGTTGAATTGTTTATTATATTTTGTATAGGGATTTGAAAAAGGTGTAATGATGAGATGAGAATTTTGTGTTTTTTCTTGGAATCCAAACCTGCCTAAGCAAATGGAATTTTTTTCTCATCCTCCAAACCTCCCCACAAGAAAGCACAGAAGATCTTTTCCATTCTGTTTGCCACTCCTGCAAGCAAAGGAAATAATGATAGAAAATAAGTTCGGAGGTTAAATAAAGTGCTCTTGATTAAGGTGATTTTTCCCCTTTTGGACAACTAAATCCTTTTCCAACCAATCAATCTATGTTCAGTCTTCTCAATAACCCATCCTATATTGCCTTAGAGTTATAAGATGCCCCCAAGGGAAGACCAAGATATTTCATTGGCAAAGGCAACACCTTACAACCCAAAATATCAGCCAATTCCCCTAAATTATTAACCAAACCAACAGGGACCATTTCAGATTTCGACAAATTCACCTTCAGGCTGGAAACAACTTCAAAACATAGCAAAATTATCCACAACAAATGAATCTGATCAGGATCTGGCTCACAAAGGATCAAAGTGTCATCAGCAAAGAGAAGATGAGAAACATTTATGCTGCCATTTGAAGAATCACCCACCGAAAAGCCCAAGATAAAACCCATCTCCACCGCCGCCTTCAGCATTCTACTCAACACATCCATTACTAAAACAAAGAGGAAAGGAGACAAAGGGTTCCCTTGTCTCAAACCCCAAGAGCTTTTAAAGAAACCTGCAGGGGTGCCATTTACCAAAACCGAAAATCTAACAGTAGTAATGCAATCCTACATCCACTTATACCACCTCTCCCCAAACCATACCTACCAAGAATATACACCAAGAAATCCCAGTTGACATGGTCAAAAGACCTCTCCATGTCCAGTTTACAAAGAATACATGGCGCTCCAACTTTGATTCTACTTTCCAAACATTCATTAGCAATGAGGACAGAGTCAAGAATTTGTCTTCCCTTGACAAAAGCATTTTGTGACTTCGAAATGATATTCCTCATAACCTCACTCAAGGGATTAGCTAGAACCTTCGAAATGATCTTGTACACCCCACTCACGAGACTGATGGGATGAAAATCCTTCACCTCCATAGACCCAACCCTTTTTGGAATAAGAGCAATGAACATAGCAATAAGAATTTTCTCAAATTTCATAAACGAGTGAAACTCAAGAAAAACCTTCATTACGTCCTCCCTAACAATGTCCCAATAAGCCTGAAAGAAAAAGTAATCTGGTCCTGGGGCTTTGTCTTTGTCCATCGCTCTAATCACTTTGAGCACCTCATCCACTTCAAACATTCTCACCAACTAAGCCGCACTAGACTGATCGATCGAATCAAAATTCAACCCATCAACCTTGGGTCTCCAAAGATATTGCTCCATAAGGAGCTTATCATAAAAATGAACAATGTGATCCTTAGTGTCGGAACAGCCCGTAAGAAAACTATTTTCTGAGTGAAGAACCTCAATGGCATTATTGTATCTAATGTTACCAACAACTAATTGTACACTTTGTTGCCTCTATTTCATATATTCTTCTTCATTATTTGTCTTACCTGTAATATATAGGGTTTGAAGTTCGGGTTTCAAATTTTCTTGGGGTAATGATATACCTACAACTATTTTAAAACTAAACAATCCATCAATGCAATCATGCTACTTCATTAAAAATGAATTTTAATTTTACAAAACTACTCTACATTTTATATAGAGTAAAAAAGAGTTGTAAGTTGATCATTTTCCTTTTTTCTTTTTAAATGCTGAGTTGTTGTAGAATGTCAGTAGATGAAAATTTGCAATTAGGTTCTAATACCTCGTCTAGAAATAGCAAAGCTTGCCTTAATTGGGACAACTTCTAAATCAGAAATTAGGGGCTTTAGAAACACTGGAAACAAGGCACACAAAGAAATGAGGAAGGGACAAAATAGAGGGGTTGGAAGTTGAAGGGATTGGAAACAAGGCTGCAGTTTCGATCAGAAATTACCTTATTGAAACCACAAATTAGAAGCTTCTAGGAAGAGGGACCAATGCTAAGATTTTATAGCCAATTACGGCTGGCTGTCTCCAAGGGTTATTCCTTATAAATCCTACCAATGCTGCCAAAAGAACTCACTATCTTTTCTATCAAGACTGCCGCCTCTCAACCACCTCTGCTCCTAATTTCTTCATCAAGAAACTCCAGGAAATGAAGTAGAAAGCATCCTCTTGTCAAACCCACAAACCTAGGATTTCTATTTTGGGAAATAAAGCTTACTTTTAAATTTAAGGTTTCTATTTGTAGAAAGTAGCTTTTTGATATGGCAAAAATAAGAACTGCCAACAGTCAAGATAGCTTCAGTAGAAGCTCCTCGAATTCCTTAAAAAAAACTCAAACCATAGCCTTTCCAGAAAACTTAAGCACTCTCCACTAGATTAAAACCTAATTTCTTCAACCTTTCACCAAAAACTCAAGCCAAGTTTCATTGAAGGTGCCACCAGTCCCTCTATTCTCAACCCCTATGCCATAGAAATTAAGTGACTATATATCACTTTCAGAGCTGCTACACCTTTGATGCAACAAAATCCATCAACATTTATACAAATTTTCCTTTAAACTCTCCCAGAAAAAGATTTTAATGCTTTTTAATAATTATGTCTAGGTAGGAAAATGTAACGCCCCAATGGAAGGCCCAAACCACATGGCCTATACTCCAAAAGGACTAGTCAATGATACAATTAGAGCCCCCATTGGAACATTATAAAGAGCAAGAACTTCTTATTCCCAAGTAATGTGGGATCTCATACACTACCTACCCTTATCCTTATCAATCCTTATCATATGGGGGTATCACAATCTCCCCCCTCCCGCCTAAATTCCCGATGCCTTGTCGGGCTAGTCTATCATATGTGGCAAGACTTAAGTCCCACATTTCTAGTTGGGATAGACTTTGATACAATTTGTAACACCCCAATGGAAGGCTCAAACCACATGGCCTATACTCCAAAAGAACTAGTCAATTATACAATTGGAGCCCTATTGGGACATTATAAAGAGCAAGAACTTCTTCTTCCCAAGCAATGTGAGATTTCATACACCACCTACCCTTATCCTTATCTATCCTTATCATATGGGATATAACAGAAATCCTTGTTGCAAACCCTAAGCTATGATAATGTTTTCTCTTGTTGCTATAGAGGTACTAAGTAATTTTTATCAACTTGTCTTGAAACCCTTCAAAATTTAATATTCGATTCCGGTCACATCGAATTTGTCTAGGTCTATTGCCATTTCCATTGCCCTAAATAAAATCCTAGAAGAGAATACTAGAGGTTGCAAATCATTGTGCAACCTCTAAAAAAGTTAAGGTGAGTCTTTCCTTCAAGATTCCATCAAAATTCAAAGTTTCTCCCATCTATTACAAGCGTGAATTGTCTGTTAATTTTAGTAAATTAGTAATACTACTTTTTTGATAAGTAAATTAATAATACTACTTAATGTTAGAAAAATAGATGAAAGTTAATTTGAAAATAGATTAAGTGCTACCCAAAATACAAAGCAGATAGGAATTCTTTGTACAATAAAACCAAAGAAGAGACTTGGGACAGCACCAGTTCTCACGATACCTAGCCAATGGGTTTGTCATCTATAGCGATCCCTCGACAAGGGACTAGGTTGAATTCTAACACAGGATACAAAGGTGATTGTGTATGCTTCGTGCCAACTCAAGAATTACAAACAGAATAACCTAACTCATTATTTGGAGCTTATGGCTATCATGTTTGCATTCAAGATATGGAGACACTATCTCTATGGGGAGCATTGTGAAATTTACACCGATTACAAGAGCTTGAAATACTTTCTTTACCCAGAATAAGTTAAACATGAGGCAATGTCAGTGGTTGAAACAACTAAAAGATTATGTCCTTGTTTGATTACACAAATGAGATGAGAAATAAGTGAATAGTAGTGAGATAATTTGTGAATAGTAGTGAAATGATTTGAATTAAGATTTTTATGGGGTTTTGGGAAAGGAGAGAGAAAAAGTTGAATAAAAAAATTATAAAGTTAAAAGAGGGTTCAAATATAATTTTTTAATATAATTTTTGTTTTGGGACTTGAAAAAGTTGAATTGTTTTTTGTGTTTTGTTTGGAAGTTTGGGAAAGTTGTAATGATTAGATGAAAAAGTTGAAATTTTGAAATTGAAAAATGTTTGTGTTTGAATGGTGTTTGTGAAACCAAGCCAAGCCATGACTACAGCATTTACTACTACTTGGGTAAGGTAAATGTAGTAGACTGTCACACCCAGCCCAGAAATCTGTATGATTTTTCAAAATTTTCTGCTTATTTATTTATTGTTTACATATGAATTTTAGTTTTTGATTGGATCCAGATTTCGTTTTTGGTAGAAATGCGTCATTTAAGGTATGAAAACAGAAAACTTGCCTAACATGATCCCCAGACACTAGGAAACTTTCTAATCTGTCACACTCGGCTTGTAATGTCAATTAAACCCTAGAAAACCCACCATGTCTTGCAGCTGCCGACCCTTAGGACTAAATTAGGAAAGTTTCATGATTTCACGCTAGGGAAATTTCCCATAAATCACCTAGAATTAAGCTGCAATAATTAGGAAGTTCCCCCCATTAAGAGGCTACCGAGATCTTAGGATTAAATTAGGAAAGATCTTCCTTTATGGCAGAGGTTGACCAGAGTTTTCAAGCTATCACCACAGCTTCCAGCATGTAATGAATCCCACTGGAAGAGTAGATAAGAGCACAGAAATGGTTGTATGAAATGCTTGTAATGAGGAATGCAGTGAATGTAAATGACTATTGGGTGAATGAGTACATGAGAATGCAAGGGATGTTTGATAAAAAGCTCAATAGAGCCACTGGTATTGTGCTACGGGTTCTTCGAGGGACCCAACCTCCATTACATCATTCTCTAAGTAAAATCTTTCAGAATATTCATCAATGCCTCCTCAGTGCTCTGCTTCCCTTCATATCCATGCAGGGATAACTAACTGATCTAATAAACTTGCAACACATGTAAAGTAGAAATAACCAACTGCTTACTTAAAGGAAATATTACAATGACTCGACAACAAGAATTAGAAATAACGACAAGTATAAACGACAGACTCCATACTTAGACGGCAGCAACTGAAAATACTTCCAAAATGCTGTGTTTAGAGTTTCCCTCCATTTCTTGCCTTTTCCAAACCCTTCTCTAAAAGAGGTCATAACAATCTCTCTCCCTTAAAGAACCTTGTCCTCAAGGTTGAGAGCACTGATGCAACTTCTTATGACTAGACCCTACTGTCGGTGTAAGCTGGACTTAGTCTTGTAAGCTGGACTGTGACAAATACTCCCCCTTCAAGGCACCTTGCCCACAAGGTGCGATTGAGTTGCCCAAAATATTTTTCATAACTTCAAAAATCTTAACAGTGAGTCCTCGCCCAGTGATAAGGGTGTTCAACAATCTAAAGGTAGCCACCGTGATATCATACATGGCAGCCAAGGTAAAATTATCCAAAATTTAGAAAGTAATGGCAGAAAGTAGAATAATAGAAAAAATGGTAAAATTTCAAGATTAGTCAATCTTCCAACTGCAATTGGAACGCCATGGAGCTCATTGAAGTGAGCATCAAGACAGCGTAGAGACACCATATAGCATTAAAGTGTGTTTGAAAAAATTCTGCAGTTCCGCCATTGTGCGCTCCCTATCTTCAAAACAATGCTCGTTTCTTTTTGACCAAATACACCACATGATGCATAATGGAATCATTTTCCACACTGCTGCCACTTGAGGACAATCCTGAATCTCCCTCCAACAGGCCAATAAATCCACCACCCTCAAAGGCATCGCCCATACAACGTTGACTCTTCTAAAGATCTCATCCCACAGTACCTTTGTCACCTCACAATGTAATAGCAAACAAGAACGCAGCCTTGGGAGGTGCTTTACTCCTCCATATGTTTTTCCAAAGAAAATTGGGTCTAGTTTGAGCCGTAAGTATGTCATTGAAAGAGCATACCAAGAATTTCCTTTTCTTAGAAGGTCTCTATTCCATCGTGTCTTCAGCTAGAACAGCAACAGTGATGTTATACAGCAAGCTAAAGAAATCCACCAGAGCAATCACTTCCCAATCTTGTGCCTCCCTAGTGAGGTTGATGTTCCACTCCTGTGAACCATGTCTAACTGTCCTCATGTTAGCCACCATAACTTCCTTTTCTAGTGCAATTCTGAAAATATTAGAATAAGCATCCTTAAGAGCCGTATCTCCCACCCACACATCATTCCAAAAGTTGATTTTGTTGCCATCCCCCAAACACAGCCTAGTATTACTCAAAAAAGCCCCCGACCCTTGCCATATACTTCCACAACCCAACACCATAAGCCCCCCTCCCCTCATTAGAGCACCGGCCTCCCTTGCACTCCCATATTTCGCATCAATCACCCCTTTCCATAAGGCTTCCCTCTCATGATTATAACGCCACAACCATTTCCCTAATAGAGCCTTATTAAAGGACCTAACATTACGGACCCCCAACCCACCATCTCTAAAAGGAGTACACACTTTATCACATTGAACTAGATGAAATTTAAACTCATCACCTAGTCCACTCCATAGAAAATCGTGTTGGAGTTTCTCAATCCTAAATGCAATGCTTGCTAGAGGGGAAAATAAAGACAAGAAATATGTGGGAAGGTTAGATAGAGTGCTCTTAATAAGTGTGGTCCGCCCCCCTGTTGATAAGTATAACGTATAACATTTTCCACCCGGCCAGCCTACGCCCTAATTTCTCTAACACCTCCTCCCAAATTGTCTTAGCTTTGAAAGCACCCAATAGGGAGACCAAGGTACTTCAACGGTAGCGAGGAGACCACACATCCCAGTGCACTTCAAAACAAAGTAAGATAGCCTTCAAAGATTGAATATGTTCTGCGTTATCCTCACAAAACAACAACGTATCATCTGCAAACAAGAGATGAGAAATAGTGATGGAGCCATGGTTAATAGCCCCCACTGAAAATCCTGAGAAAAAACCCCCCTCTACGGCAGCCGACACCATTCTACTAAGAGCCTCTATTACAAGGACAAATAAGAGTGGTGATAGTGGATCGCCTTGTCGTAACTCCCGCGAACTATTAAAGAAACCCACAGGACCACCATTTACCAAAACCAAGAAACGAGCCATTGACACACAATGCATCATCCACCCCCTCCATCTTTTTCCAAATCCACATCTACTTGACAAATAGAACAGAAAATTCCAGTTGACGTGGTCATAGGCCTTCTCCGTGTCCAATTTACATAAAATACCCGGTACTCCCTGCTTGAGCCTGCTGTCTAAGTACTAATTAGCTATAAGAACTAAATCCAATATTTGTCTACCTCTCACAAAAGCATTTTGAGACTTAGAAATAATCTTATATCCATAACTGTGCTCATCCTATTGGCAAGTATCTACATGCTGCCCACAAGACTAATAGGCCTAAAATTTTGCACCTCTCTTGCACCAACCTTTTTAGGGACAAGTGCAATAAAAGTAGCATTTAAACTTTTCTCAAATTTTCCAAACGAGAAAAATTCTTGAAAAAACCTGCATAACATCCCCTCTCACCACCTCCCAACAAGTCTGAAAAAATGCCATAGTAAAACCATCTAGGCTCCGCGCTTTATCCTCATTCATTTTTCTAATTACCAGTCATACATCTTCCTCTTCAAATGGTCTCTCCAACCAAGCCATACTGTTTTGATCAATTGCCTCAAAAGCTAGACCATCTACTTTTGGCCTCCATGCATAAGGTTCCGACAACAATTGTTCGAAATGTCCAGCAACATGATCTTTTATTACTGTTTGATCCGAGGATAAACCTCCATCTATAGTCATGGACTCTATGGCATTAAACCTCCTATGTGAGTTTGCAACTCAATGGAAAAACTTTGTGCATTTATCCCCTCCCTAAGCCACAATGCCCTTGACTTTTGCCTCCACGAGATCTCCTCCATTAAGATCAACCTTTCTAACTCTGAGACTACTTGGACTTTGTGATCATTCTCATCCTCTACACCCTCCAAGCTTTGTAATTCTTGAAGGAGATTCTTTTTTTGTAATGTTACATTACCAAATACCTGTTCATTCCATGTCTTCAAATCCATCTTTAAACCTTTCAATTTTCCAGCCAATACCTTGCTCGGAATGCCCTGCAGTTGATATGAATTCCACCATTGCCTAACCAATTCCACAAACCCCTCTGTTTTTAACCACATATTCTCAAATTTGAAAGGTCTTCTACCCCAAGAAATTGCATTTCCCACGAAGGAGATATGAGGAATCTGTCCAGCCTTGACCAGACTTGGTTATTAGACCAAGTATAATCACCTCCCATGAGAGGTAGGTCCACGAGTTCTAGCTCAAATATTAAATTCGAGAATTCCACCATAGCATGATTTTGTCGCCCCTCCCCCGATCTTTCGCTGGGAAATCTTGTCGCATTAAAATCTCCACCAATACACCAAGGAACCTCCCACCAAGTACATAAGCCTACAAGCTCATTCCAAAGCAACCGTCGCTCGCAATCCAAATTAGGGCCATAAACCCCAGCAAAGGCCCATACAAAACCATCTACAAAATTTTTAAAGGAACAAGATTTTCATGCGTGTTTATATGAGTGTTTAAGTAAACAAGATTTATACTTAAACACCAACTGAGTTTTTTACAGGGATTACTTCATGCAGCTGTTTTATACTCAAACTCTACATTATAATTTTTTTGATCATAAGGATTGGCAAGAGCCCAAGAAACAGAACGTATACAAGAGCAATAACTAGGCATGATGTTCGAGCGATACAAGAAATTCATGAATGCCCATGTCATTAAAATCAATTACAATCGACCAATGGAACAAAATATTAAAAAAGAAAGTTCTAAGCTCATCCATTGACCGCTCACGACCTTCAAAGCTTCTCTTCTTCCTTTCCCTCCAAAGACACCACCATAGGCAAATTGGAACCATCTTCCAAATTGTGGCAATCTAAGAAGTGCCTTGAAGGCTTCTCCATGAATATAAAAGATTGATCACCCTTCTTGGCACACCCAAGCTACGCCCACCCTAGCAAAAAAAGTCATTCTACGAGGTCGTGGCAATCTCACAATGTATTAGTATATCATCAACGGACTCCCCACTCTTTTTGCACAAACAATACCAATCAAAAACTATGATTCGGTGCTTCCTTAAGTTGTCTATTTGTTAGGATGTTCCCCAAGGAAGTCGTCCATACAAAAAATGTTGCATTTAGGGGGCCTTTGTCTTCCAAATACTCTTCCATAGGAATGGATTTGCATTTTGCATATTCATTGATTGGTAGAAGGAGCGGACGGTGTACTTTCCTTTTGACGCCAAACAAACTAATATAGGAAATAGAATTCGGAGGATGCGTCTATATGTGATATTCCATTGGGGAGTTCCATTAGATTGATCTAGGAGGTTAGCAATCAAGGCTTCCTTCATTCTCACTATACCATAGGATTGGCGATAAGGTTCCTTTAAGTGCCATTTTGCCACACCATATGTCATGCCAGAATTTGATTTTGAACCCATCGCCCACCTCAAAAAGGGTATAACTAAAGTTTGTAGTCCATTATCTTTTGACGTGCTTCCAAAGCCCACCCCATATGGTCCACTCACCTCATTCAAGCACCAACCTCCCCATGCTCTACCATACTTGAATCTATGACAATTCTCCACAAGGTTCCCCATTCTAGGTAGTATTTCCATAGTCATTTGTCCAGCAAAGCCGAGAAGCAAAAATAATGATAGGAAGCAAGTCGGTAAATTGAAGAGGGTACTTTTTAAAGTGCGACTCTACCACCTTTGGATAAGTACATCCTCTTGCAACTAGTGAGTTTCCATTTTTTCTAGCATATCATTCCAAACTTACATCAATTTGTATGGATCACCCAACGGGAGGCTAAGAAATTTCATTGGCAAATGAGATATCTTGCATCCCAGGATGGAAGCCATACTTTCCACATCATGAATATGCCTCACCGGTAATACATCTGATTTGGCCAAGTCCAACTTCAATTGAAAAACAGCTTCAAAGCATAGATGAGCCCTTAAGGCTCGAATATGGTAATGGCTGGCCTCACAAAATATCAAGGTATCATTGGCAAAGAAGAGATGAGATATATTGAGAGAACTAGTATTTGCCTCCCCAGATGAGACGCCGAATAAGAAACCACCCTCAACATTACAATAGAAATGTTATCCACTATAGACATGCTTACCCAATCGACCTTCCATCAATGTTGTGAAGGATTAGAGGCAAACTCTCTGTTACAGCCAGCTTGGTATTTGGAAGTACTCTCTCTTTAAGGAAATAAAAGAAAGAAAGACCCGTACTACAAATGCACAATACAAGGGCAACGTTGCGTTGTAACTTTTATTTCCTTTTAGCATCTCTCTTAATTTCCAGAAACTGGAGTCAGTGACTCAGCCATAGAGAACATCATACTCTGTTTTATTATTTAAATTCTATCCTAAGACAGATTATGCTGGTATAGTACATTTACAACAACTTACAAACTGTAAGACAATATGGAAGGAAGGATTACAATTTTTTTAACTGAGATTTAAGTAACATTAATATTCTACACCGAGAAGAGCTTTATTTGGAAGGTCTTGCAGTGGTTGTTCTGTCTTCTACGTTATGTAAACCTTGTAAGATGGTGTCTTCCGTGTTTAAGTTTTTATTGTTAAAGGATGCAGTCTTTCCAGATTTGCTTCATGTGTTGCTGTTGTCTTGCCATTATTCACTTCTTGTGTTTTGATTTCATGACCTTTGACTTTTGTATCACCAATGGGCCAAGCAACCAGATGTGTCTTTTTCCACTCCTTTCCTCTATTCAACCAGGTAAAACATCTTTATCTTATAAATACACGTGCACTCTTCAACCTTATCTCTGACATGTATATTAATTTAAGAAGGTGGTGGTCCAAAAGGAATGGAGGCCATTGTCTTCAAAGTGAATAGCGGGCATTGGATTTTCTGGTGAAGTGCTTGGCAGAATTGGGACCAATTGTGATGTTAGTTGCTAAAGACTTGAAGAGGGGCACAGGGCAGTTTAGAGGCCAAATACTTCATGTGCAATCGATGGCTTGGACAAGGTTGAAAGGGAGCGTAGAAGACAGAAAAATAAGGGTATGAGATAAAAGAGCTTGGGAGAGAGTCAGCTGTTTGGTGTGCAAGATCAGATCCTGTCAAGGCTTTGGATTTATAGTAGTGTGATGAGGTCATAACGGTAAGCTCAAAATAATGACAATTGAAATGAAATGATCCAAGAATCATCAGTTCCAAAGAGAAGAAGAGCAACAGTTCTAAAGATACTTGAGTTGGAGAATGACCAGGCTAGAGATCAGAAAATAAAATAAAATGATAAAAAAGGTAAATGAAATGTGGGATGGACAGAGTGATGTGGCACAATAGATTACATAGTTGATGCTTTGAAAGCTATATAGTTTGTAGATTTCATGTTAAGCTGTTTTTATGATTCAATAATGAGCGAAGTTTTTATGATGTCGGATCGGGCACAAACTATGGAAGTAAATAACATTCCTAACCTACAGCAGGGGTATTATATAGATACCCTCAGCATTAACTACCAAACTCTTGTTTGATTCAAAATCTTTAAGCCTTATGATATACTATCCACTTGAGCGTTCGACTCATTTTATTTTCATATTTTAAATATTCCAGGTGAAGAAGTTGAGAAAGAGCTAGCAAGCCAGAAACAATAAGTGTGGACCATAGCTTAGACGTGTCATAATTAGTGTAGAACACATAGTATTACTTATTGAGTGATGATGATGTAGAGACATCGGAAATATTGTTTACCTTCATTTCATTGAACCTTGTTACATTCTGCATTATGGTTTAGTAATAACTAAGTTATGGTTAATGGGGAATTGATGTTTATGGATCTCTTATTACCCAATAATATGTAATGATATAATGTAGCATTCCTAACCCTATGGGAATTGAGCACTACAGAACTTCTACCCACTTTTTAGGCTTCTCTCTACCTCTCATGTCAACTTGAAATTACATCACTCTTTCTCATAGATGCATTTATAAATTTTAATTTCACTTGAACAAACCATCTTAAGACGGTTCATCTAAAGCACAAATCAATCATCTTAGGGGATGAGAAAACAAAGAGAGAGAATACAGAATACTTATGGACAAGTCATAAACTCTCTTCAAGGAGAAGGGAGAAATGATACTTTTACCACGCGAATATCTCTCAATAGAGGTGCAATCAAGATGAAGAGAACTAATATATGGGAAGAAACCATAAACATAAAATCATACAAAATTAAATCACGACACAGTACTCACAGTTGTATTCAGTCCATCCAATCGCCAGCTCTACAAGATCATATAAAACTAGCTTATTTGAAAGCACCAAATCTGCAATTTGAAACAATGGGATAAGTTATTTAATATAATCTTAATGCATACGACACAATATAATTTGATTCCATTTCATTTTATGATTTATTATATAGGGAACCATTAATCATGAATCATTCCATTATTTGTTAATGAAGATAAAATTCAGTGCCTAAAGAGAATAGATATCAACTTTTGTACAGAATTACAGCTGATTGCAAACTAAGGAATTATTTGTTGAGACAACAGTATAATTTCAAAAGATATCTTGTGACAATTACAGACAAAGAAGTGTGTCTGGGATTGAAAGCTTTTTGGATCTCTGGTTATTTTCTAATAAGAAGATAATGATATAATCACTTTCCTCAGAGCTAGAAATCCAGGATCTATATAATTGTGATCCTCTTTTTCTCAATTTCTGGTAGAAACAGAAAATCAGAAGAACTCTTGGCTGGAAAGAACTACATATTTATAAACTTAATCCAAGATAACTAGAAACATTAACCGATTGATTTATATGTAAATGTAATTCTAGACTGCACCTCCCAAAAGAGTCATTTGGCTTCCATCCTTGGATTGTATCCCACTATTTTGCCATCCAATACACCACACAGCATCCTGCAAAAGACGTCATGAAAAACATTACAAACTCCAACTATCAAAGGGAAGCTGAAATCCTTTTTTAGGTCAATTACTGACATTGGTAAACAACCCAATGCACTATGATTATGATTCAATCATGACAGCCATAAGCAGAAAGCTCATATTCTTCATCGTCGATAAATGATTTGTTGGACAATACTCAACACAACACCATGGCAACTCATTTTTTGACAAGTTAATAGTAATTCTAGTAATTGACATTGGACATAATTCAATAGTGCTAGTTTTTCTAGTAGTGAACAAGGAAGCAGTATACTAGGTATGTGTATATTCAGGGTCCGTTTGGCAACATAACTGTTCTAAAGTATTCTCATATATTTATTTCTCAAACATCACTCAAACATAACACTTTCAATTTCAAATCTTCAACTTTTTCATCTAATCATTACCTAATCATTATAACTTTTCCTAACTCCCAAACAAAACACAAAAAACAATACTACCTTTTCAAATTTCAAAACAAAAATATATTAAAAAATTATATTCAAACAATTTTTTAACTTTATAATATTTTTATTCAACTTTTTCTCTTTCATTTCCCAAAACCCAATAAAACATTTTAACTTAAACCAATTCACTATTATTCACAGATATACTAAAATATTCTAAGCATCCAAACGGGCCCCAAACAGGCCCTCGGATAAAATGGCTTTCTTTTTCTTTTTTGAATATAATTAATACCATGCTTTCCCGTTGAGAACTAGAAAGTTGACCATCAACCAGATGATATTTTATAGGCCGTTATCATTATGCTAATTAATAAAGAGATGAATATAAAAACATTCACCCACCATGTTATACTACAAGCATTTCAGTATTATATATGTAGTTTGATCTAGAAATCTATGTAAAACCACTCTTGAGACAAACGTCTTATCTATCTTTCTTGATATCTGCTACCTTCAAGACTAAGATATAAAATCAACATTACTCATCTATCTGATGAAAAAGATCAACTTTACAATCAATTATAGCCGAGCATTTAAAGTTCAGCATATGGAGAGTAAAGTCACAAGAACTGAAGCATTTAAGATAAAAAGAATCCAGCAAATTGCACCTAACGATTGAGGATTTCAATTTAAATTTTAACTCTCACATAACTTACTCGAATCTCGAATAAATACTCATGGGGGTAAACTGTCAAAGAAAGGGAACGTTCAAAATGAAACTTGACTGTTGGGAATCCATCATCAACACTGCAGGAATACAAGAAAAGAGAAAATCAAGCTTGTCTCTACAAAAGCCTCAAAGTATTAAACAACTTGAAATACATTCATGAAGTTGACACAACAAAGAATCTATTTGCAAGGCTACTTATTGAAAAATCCAATGCACCACTGATGTGGAAGCCTTCTACATCAGCTAGCATGAAAAAGTTTTTTCTATAACTCTAATGTGTCCCACAGCAAGTGGTGTGCTGACACACCAGCTTAAAAGTTACAGAACTCTAAAACAAATTGTAGCTTTATCAATACAATAAATTTGAGTTTGTAGTTTGTAATAAATGTCAAGGTCTATCTTGGAATTACTAAACTATAACAAATTGTAGCTTCGTCAATTCAATAAATTTGAGTTTGTAATTTGTAGTAAATGTCAAGATCTATCTTGGAATTACTAAACTATAATTCATTAACTGGTGCATTATCACATAAAAAGCAAATTATTAAACTCAAAAATCATTTCTGATGGCCTTTGTATATGGCTCATACATTAGTAATAACAAAAAAAAAAAAAAATTAAAGACAAAAGAAAGAATGATTAAAACAATTACTAAGCTCCTCTCAAATCGATATTTATAAAGGATAAAAAGAAAAGATTGAAAATTAATAAATTGGGAGGCACTGGAAAGACAGGACCATAACAAAGCAAAGAGACATGCATTTTAAAGATGTCACAAGTACTAGTTTAAACACTTGAATTAAAAGAGAAAAGAAAAGGTAAGGAGAGTTTGAGATTCTGTATAACTTTGGCAGAGCCAAGACCCCACCTGAAGCCCTATAGAGATGCCTCTACCACTACACAATGCCAGCACAACTTTGGCAAAGCTTTTATACTCCATTTCTAAATCATAATCGTCCTCATCCTCCAGTTCTAATTGCTCGAAAATAATCTTCTGCAATAGCATATTACCAAATCCTAATTTCTTAGAGTTATATACTTGGCATGCCAGCATGTATAATCTTTCTCTTAATAGAACAGCAGAGCTCTTCAATGGCAAGGAGAGAGTGTATGTGGATCAAGCATTGTGTATCCACAGTCCAATTCTCGATCATGGTGAATTGAACCCCCATTAGTTTCTTTAACAGCTCTTGTGGATTGAGACAAGGAGACTCGTTGTCTACTTCCCTTTTGTTACCGTTATGGGGGCACTTAGTCGGATGTTGGAGGATGCTGTTGGAGGGGGCTTTCAGTTGGTTGTACTACTAATGGTTTTATCAATGTTTCCAATTCTTTTGTAAATGATACACTGCTTTTTTGTGCGCCAAAGCATGGTCACATTCAATCATGTAGAGTTCTTTTTCTTTTCTTTTCTTTTTTCATTTCTGAAGCTGTCTCCGACCTAAGTGTGAATCCTGCAAAGTCCAAGATGGTTCCGATGGGTTCTATGCATAATACAAGAGGCTTGGCTAATATTTTGGGATGCAAGGTATCTTCATTGCCAATGAAAATACCTTGGTCTTCCGCTGGGAACCACTTGTATAAGGCGAAGACAATTTGGGATGGCGTTATCGAGAAGATTGAGAGAAGGTTGGTGGGTTGGGAAACGGTTTACTTGTCAAAAGGGGGACATTAATCAAGAGTACTTTTCCAACCTCCTTAAAGATTTGCTCTTACTTTTTCCTTCGCTTGCAAGTGTGGCTAATCAGATTAAGAAGTGTTTTCGTACTTTCTTGGGGAAAGGAATCGAGAAGGAGACCAAGTTCCATTTGGTTAGGTGGGATATGGTTTGTTCCCCGATCTCTCACAGAAGATAGGGGATCCGAAAGGTGAGGATTTTTAATAAGGCTCTCCTTGGGAAATGGTTATGGGAATCATCATGGAGGGCTATTATTGATTCCATATATGGGAGTGATTGGGGTTGGTGTCTAATGAAGTGAGAGGTGCGCATGGTATGGGGTTGTGGAAAAACACCAGGAATGGTTGGGAGGGTTTCGTTAGTCACCTTAGATTTGTGGTGGGCAACGAATCCAGAGTCAGATTTTGAAATGGCATCCGGTGTGGTGATATGGCCCTTAAACATGCATTTCCTTCCCTTTTTCGGATTTCCTATGACCAGGAGGCTTCAGTGGACCTTTTCAGCAGCTCTAGTGGTTCTTTATAGTGGAATGTTCATTTTTTTAGAGCTGTCCAAGATTGGGAATTGGGTGATATTTCAGATCATTTCAGCTTGTTGAACACTTCAAGCACTAGTAGTGCGGAGGTGGAAAGGTTGTTTTGGACTCATTCTAGGAACAATTTGTTCAAGGTCTGATCCCTATACAAGGCTATGTCATGTCAGAACCATAATCCTTTTCCTTGGAAGCGTATTTGGAGTAAGGTGCCTCCCATGATTGTTTTCTTTGGCTGGACTGCTTCCAATGAAATTTTTTTTACCATAGACAATCTGAGAAAAGTGCGTACTCATTGCTGTGGATTGATGCAATGTATGTAAAAAAGTGGTGTATTGGTGGATTATTTATTACTTTATTGTGAGGTGTAAAGGGCTTTATGGGATGAGATTTTTAACTTGGGTGATACCCAAGAGGGTGGTGGATTTTTTTGCTTATTGGAGAGGGCTTCAGGGTAACCCTCAAATTGCTGTAGAGGGAAAAATGGATTTATGTCTCATGTGATGCATTTGGCTTGAAAGGAATGGCCAGAGTTTTGAAGATCGAGAAAGTTCTTGGAAGAACTTAGATGTTTCCTTTTCCATACTTTATTCCTATGGGCCTCTGCTATTTCTTCAATATTTCTTCAATGGGGCTAGCTTTTATGAATTTCTTGTATCCATTTCTAGCTCCTATCATGTAAGTGGGTGTTATCTTTTGTATACTTCTTGTATACTTGGGCTACGTCTATTTACTTTGATTCAATGAATTTTATTTTACTTATCAAAAAATATATTATAAATATCCTTACTATTTTTATTATATGTTATTCTTAACCCTCTCTTCTTTCATTTGGGATCTATTATGTAAAACCTTTCAGTTTCAGAAATCTTATGATTCATCTTATTTCATGGTCATGCGACATTTAATACAGAAATGAGACGGTTTTAACCCCTACACTACCAAGAGATAATTAAGCTTTTGTTACTCTTATAATAAAAAATTGCAAAAGAGTCTCTTCAGTTGACGCCTTACTTTCCAATGTACTTGAAACAAGTAAACTGGTCTTCAATGGTATGTAATTTCAATCCATGCTGCTGAGCCATAATCTGAATATAAAAGGAATATGAAATAAATATGCACGTAGGTGTGTAAGAATCTGAAAGGAAAGGAAGCCCTCAAATTAATGTGAGTTAAAGAATATCATGTACCTTAGGGATTAGGGTCTCATAAACCACCTCAGGAAGATAAGCCAATGTTGTACCACTATCAATTATTGTTCCTTTCCGAAGTCCATTTTCAAATGTATCTGAAGGAAGCGATAGAACATAACCACCCACCTCAATATCTTTCAATACAACATTGTAATGTGCCCTATGATTGTAGATAAGAAAAAAAATTACAACAAATTTCACAAGCCAAAACTTAACTTCATTAAAAAAAAAAAAAAATACTTGAATAAGAATTTAAAAACTAAGAAAACATTCTGCAAAGAAAGAAACACTTTATAATCTTTATAAAGAATTAAAAAATTATAGTAAGCTTTATAATGAACTTAAATAGTTAGGTTCCTAGCACATTTTTTGATAAGTAAGAACTTTATTGACCGAATGCAACTAGGCGAAGCCCATGTACACCGGAACTATACAAGAGAAACACCTAATTACATTCTAGAAACCTGAAAAGAAAACAAAAACTCATGAACATGCCCTCCCTTAAGTACAATAGCAGAAAACCACTGAAGTAAAGAAGACAAAAAATTTCCAGATATCCTCAACATCTCGCTCCTTGTTGTTGAAGCACCTCTCGTTCCTTTTCATCCATATGCACCACATTATGCACAGAGGAATCATCCTCCATGCGGCTGCCAATTGAGAGCTAATATGATGCCTGTTCCAACATGCTAGTAGATCCACCACTTTCATTGGCATAACCCAACTCAACCCAGTTCTACTAAGAACACCAACCCATAACGCCCAAGCCACCTCACAATGTAAGAGTAAATGATCAATTGATTCACCATTTTTCCTATGCATGAAGTACCACTCCATAACAATCATACCATGTTTCCTCAAATTGTCAACCGTCAAAATCTTCCCAATTGCAGCTGTCCAAGTAAAAAAGGCAACTTTAGACAGCACAAAAACCCTCCAAATACTCCTCCATGGAAAATAGATATGTTGTTGAATAGTCAACACCTTATAATATAATTTAACTAAACACTTTTTGCTCCCCGTATGTTTCCACAGCATTTGATCCCTCTCATTACTACCTACATTCAGAGAATACAAGAAACTGAAAAAATCTGCAATCTCATCAAGTTCTCAATCTTGTACTTTTCTCGTAAAAATAACATTCCAATGCATAGTCCCATTAGCACAACACAACACAACACAGTTGGGAAATAAATTGTGCTCGAACATTATACCTTAATAAGATTAAATTAGGAGTGGGTCTGCAGTGAAAAGTGAAGGCACAATAAGTCATGTCATCTGGACACAAAAGCATGCCCAACGCCACGTGGAGAACGCTCGTTCAAGGAAGGAAGTATGGAGAGTTGGCAAACTGTAGGGGTGCATGGACCATACCTTGGTCACCTGTCTCTGTCATTCTATAGACAAGACAAGGACGAAAGACTCCTATCCAAGCATATCTGGAGTCAAAGATAAGTCAAAAATGACATATGACAATCCCACTATATATAAAGGGGACCTAGACGTGGGGGCAAAATCTCACTTTTGAGACCTTATTCACTACAAAGCTATAAGAAGGCAATTACTGTGGAAAGCAAGGAGTAGAGAAGCGACGAGAGAGCTTCAGACGTATGAAGGTAGATTAGGTTCTAAGAAAGTGTTGGGTAATGTGAGGTGAATGTTGTGTGTGAGGGGCATTGCATTACTTCTGTAATTCTTCCCCCTTTTTCTACCAGCATAACTATATATTTCAAGTACTATGTTTCTAACTATATTTACTTGCTGACTTTTGATGCTTTCAAAGTTTTCGACACTTTCTGCAACTGATGATGAGACCCAATGTGGTAACCTGGATACCAGTGTGTGCGTGTATGTGTCTGTGGAGTCAGCGAAAGTCTATATTCATGGTATGGGATAGAGAATTCCCTGGGACCATTCCACGAAGCGTTACCAAGTACATCACACGAGAAAGAGAATACCTCATGGGGAGTGGGATGGAACGATGTCGTATTTGGCCTCACTTAATAGTTAGGATATGGGATCCCTTGGCGTATCACGTGCTGGTGTCTTCGAGTTGGTTATGGTCGGGTAGAGTAGCATCCCCAGGGCGACAAGTTTTAGTGTGTGCCTACTACAAGGTTTCCGTCTTTTATATATAAAACAAAATTCCTACTTAAGTAGTTTTATTGATGTCACTATTGTCCACTTAAACTAAATCTAATCTATATCTTACATTGGTATTAAACATACCAAGGCGAGTCAAATTGTCATAAACAACCAAGATGATTCACAACAACATTAACCAATTTAATACTTTGTGTAGATGGATTGAATGCTAAAAAATCTCCTGGAAAATTAATTCTATGTTCAAACTTGCAGTAAAATTGGGAGCACAATGTTTCACGCTTCTTAATCTACTATTCCTTTCCTCTTTCAATTGATCCAAAGTTGAGATAGGTCAAATCAGTGGTATGGTAACCAACTTGTTGCTTCCATTGCCACCATAGCCACAAAGCTTTTTACTCGAGAAGAGAACATAAGTAATTAACTCATACCAACAAAAGCTTCTTCTTGCAATCTTTAGCATACAATAAGCAATAACTGGATGAGTGATTTGTAATCTCTACCTCTTCCAACCATTTGCAATAACTTCATTCACATTAAAGTCAGCGCAGAATTAAATCAAGCAAAAGGTAAAGAAATTCTGAGTCCCCAAGCAACAGAGCAAAGAACGGCAGTAGAAGCCGAAATAGAAAATAGATAAGAACAAACTAAAAAAAGGTAAACTCGAACTTTCCAGATTAATGGCATCACTATCAAAACTGATCAATTCTCATTAACTAATAATAGTGAACTACTACCAGCCAACCAATAATGGTAGCTATAAATATCACAAGTTTTATAGAATGTCCAGTAGCATCACATACTGATTTGGTACCAATGGCGTTGTATTCACTTTTGGATGCACCACTTGGCCAATGGCAAAGATTCCACCACCATGTATATTATCCAAGCAGTGTGCAAACATTTTTTTCAACTTTCCAGCTGAAGCAAGCTGTGAAATCATGGATGAATTTGCCTGTCCAAAACCAAGTATGCCATCAAGAGCTTCCGAAGATGAACCAAGCTCCCCTGATTGTTTAGATCCACACCTATCACACAAGGAAGCAAGTTTATAATATCTAGAAACAGCACTGCTAGTGTACACAATGCTCCAAGAAGAAATCATTTTGGACAAAAGTAAAATTCCACAGCAGAACTTGACTGGAAACTTGTGATGAAGCTTGTAAAGAGTATGTAGTAGTGAACTAGAACAAGGTTTTTGAGAAACCAATCAGCACTATTAAACTTTACCTCAATAGAACTTGGACCCTAATTTAAAATCTCAATGTCAGTTTATCCCCTCTAATCTCTATTCCACCTTTAACTGAGCATGTAAATAACACATGCCTGTAACAAAAATGTTTTGCCACCAGGGCCAATCATGTCATTTATATGGTTTTGTCTAAGTTCACTGTTGTTTTGGCTGGAAGGGACAAGATGACACTAAGGCCTAGTTTGGGTACTAAGAATACCTCACTACTATTTATTATTTTATTATTATTTTTCACCTACTTTTCACTACTATTCAATATTTTATCATTACCTTTTCATTAATTTTTCACAATTATTCACAAAATACCTAAAAATACCTCACTACCCAAATGCAACCTAAGACTTTAAGATTGGGTCCAAATTGCATTGAATCAAAGTTTGTGGGTGTAGCGTAAGTGAGAGAATGTTGGTAATTCGTTAAATGAAGTATAAATACTCAAAAAAATTAAGAGAAAAAAAATGAAAATATATTGGGTGATATTCAAGGTTTAGAGACAATTATATTGAAAAATAGCAGAATAAAAATAAAAAATTTTAGCAGTCAAGAAAAATATTGGCCATTAAGGGTGAAAATTTTACCATCTGAACTGAAAAAACTGACCGGACCGAAAAAAATTTTCGTCGGTTTTAGTCCTTTGTCTGTGAGGAATTCGGTTTTGAGTCCAGTCCCAAGGTGTGGATTTTTTGGACCAGACAGAACCGAAACCAACCAAATTAGATTGTTATAAATTTTTAAAATATTATATATATATAAATATATTATTTTATATAGTAGTTGTATTAGTTCATTATGTAATTTTCATCTAATCTATTATCATTGACCATGTAAAATGTTAAAATAATATATGCTATCAAATAACTAATAAATCATATGATAATATATGTTATTATATATACATAAATTTTTTTTATAAGTAAATTATATGTGCACACATACTCTACTATTTACACTTCATTAAAGTAATTAGGTAATTTTTTTTAAGATACCTAAGTTGCAAGTAAGTATGAATAATCTATGGACAATAAAAATTATTTAATATTCATTAACCATATATAAAATGTTAGAATTTTAATATAGGTCATTATGAATACTAAAGTACTAAGTTAGTAATTATTAACATCATAGATATAATTATAATTAATTATTTTTTTAATAAGTTAGTTACATAATCCACATTAAAGAGTTCACTTAATTCTAATTTACTAATTTAATTAATTTTTTGTATTAATTTATCTGCCGAAAAGAGGAGAAAAAAAATGTTCTTAACTCATATGGACTGAATCGGACTGATTGGACCAACCAGACCGATAGCTAATTGTCCGGTCCGGTCCCTAGGGATAATCAGGCCAATCCGGGCCGGCAAAATTAGGGACCGAAATTTTTGGTCAGTGACCCCCCTGGACCGGACCAGGCCGATTACACCCCCATTGGCCATATATCTCAAATAGTGCCAAGATATCACTTTAGCTGAACTCTTATCAGGTCACTTATAATTTATATTCTTGGATGTGAAAAAACAAAAGATACTATCATTATAGCTAATGTTCAGCATTTTACATAGATCCATGCCCCAGATATGCTAGGTCATGAATACATATGATAGCTAAAATTGTCCATTATATGGTGTTGAAGCATAATATTAGAAACAAAACCCACCCAAATACGATACTCCCATTTGCTGGTGCTGTTTGAAGGTTTCCAGTCACTTGATCAAGTAGCACATTATCCTCCACGAAGTATCCAGAAGTTGAGCTTCCATCTCCATAAACAACATTATATTGGCAAGCCAAGCCAGGCCTGCAACCAGCAAGTGGACCATCGTATGTGGAATTGCAAAAATCTTGATCACAAGTAACCAAACTTGAAGTAGAGGAGCTCTTTGGATCGTATAGTGTCAGTTCTATCTGTAGTACAATCATTGTAATAATAATGTAACGCCAATAAAACAGTCAATATAATTTGGGTAACTCGATACAAAATTCACACTTGAGGAAATATAGAGTAAAATAGTTCTGATCCATAAAGACCTTGATACTCGATTCAAGATTTAAAGGTACATACACCGAGACCGCTTTTCTTAGGGCACCTGCTGCAGCCGATACAATTCACCCAAAGAATGTCACTTCCTGTATCAACTTGCACATAATATTGCTTTGATGGAGACCCAATCCCAATTTTAGCAAAGTACAGCCTACAGCACCCCAAGTAAACCATATAAGCATGCAAAAGGAAATAAATAAAAAATATTAGTGTTTTATCCTTTTATTCTTGTAGGTGATATGCGTATGTGTGTGTTGGGAGCCCGGGGGTGGGGGGCATGTGGGTCCATTTTGTGAGTAAAATCCCGTGATAGCACGAACAGAAATAATGAAGAAAAAAAGTCCTAAATTTTTAATGTTTGTCCAAAGAGATTCAGTTAATTCAGCCTTAAGCAACTACTAAGCTCAACTAGACTGAATTTTTTATTCTCTCTGCACCAAAACAACAGACTAAATAAGAAAGAAACGCCAAACAAACCAATAATCTTCCAATAATGCAATAGTTGTATCTTAAATTAACTAGAGAAAACGATATTCATAAAGGCACAAAAGAGAAATATAGAGATTGGATCTGAGCATACTTCTTTTTTTATCACCAAGGATCTCAGCGTACTAAAGTAACACAAGCACATATAACATCATTTTTTATCATTTTTGAACTTTATGTCTGATATAACATCATATCAGACATAAAGTTCAAACAAATAGCAATATCAATCATTATTTATCGGAATTAAATAATCAGAAAGCAAAAAACGTAATATTCTCAAGAAACCAACTACAAGAAAAATCAGCAACAAAGAAAAGAGCTTTAGAAAGCTCAAATCGCATATGCAAATGAATTTTCAATTTAACTTGAACCATCGCACAAGAAATCAGAAAGAGCTGAAATAAGCATTACAGTAAATCAGAAAGAAAGCCCATAATCTATAGTCAAATGAAGTTTGCACAAACAAAACAAACTATCACCATTAATGGAAAACACATAATAGCGCTGCAAGAAACCCAGAATGCATATTCAAAGAATTCAAGGAAAGAGAGAAATCAAGGAACCAACCCAGTTTCAGTAGGCTGACCATTGCCACCCAATTTAAGATCCACGTCAAAAAGTGTTCTACCGTGACGGCGTACATCATGGGCTTTGAATGCACTCAAGTTCCGTTCCAGGCCTTTAAACTTGTGCTCTACCGGGAACACCACATTGGCTCTAACAAAATCAACAGCAATGAAAGAGGAGGAAGAAGCCAGAAAAAGGAGCACCGAATAAGCCAACCGCCAGAGATCCATTCCCACCGACCTCAACTCCTTCAAAGCCCCAGTTTGAAAGCAACTAGGCCGGTTGAAATTCCGCGCCCCGTCAAAGGGGTAAAGAGGAAACCAGTGAAGTAAAGCTGTGACACATGAACTGGACTAGTTTAGATTGATCATTCTCTCGTAATATCTTATTATTATTTTTATTTTATTATATTTAAAAATATTTTACTACCCAGACATAATCTTAAGACACAAGTGAATTCAATGTCAAACGATATTACGCGTACGTGACTTCTCGTAGAAAATATCAAGGCCTGGCCTGGTTTACGTGGCGTTTGGGTAACAATAGTATTTTATCTTATTTTATTTTATTATAATAATTTTTTAAAATTTTTACATAAAATATAATAAAAAATTTAATTTTTTAAAATTTTAAAATAATAATAATATTAAAAAATAATATTCTAATAATATTTTATTCAACTTTCATCTTAACTCACTATCCAAACTATACCTCAGACATATAGATCATTCAATCTATTTCATCTAGATCCTTCAATCTATTCCATCTAGATATTCAACTATCGTAAATATAAATGTTTTTTAATTTTAAATCTTTTATTTTTTCTAATTATTATTTAATTATTACAATTTTTTAAACTTATAAACAAAACAAAAAAAGTCATTCAATTTTTTCAAATTCTAAAACATATTAAAAATTATTGTCTAACAATATTTTAACTTTGTAATATTTTTATTTAATTTTTTCTCTCTCCTTTCCCAAAACTCCATAAAATATGTTAACTTAAACTATTTTTAATTTATCTCATCTCAACTCAAATATCTCACTATTATTCACAAATTATCTCAATTTATCTCATCTCAACTCACTATCCAAATAAAATCAAATGTCTTATAGAAAAAATAGGAATTTTTGGAATAAATCTTAAAACACAAACTGATATAATGATACAAAAACGCTTTATGCAAGCGCCCGGTGAAAGCGGTGTGCAAGCGGTGACATGGCGTAAGTTCAAAACGACTCGTTTTGAACGTTTGAAAACTCGAAACTCACCCCCTTTCCTCTCTCGATGAATTCAGTCCCCATTCTCCCTCTCTGTGTTTCCCTCCCCCACGAAGCTCCCTTCCTGAGCACGAAATTCCTAACACGAAGACGAGTCCACCACAGCAAACCAGTTTCGTCTTCCGGAGGACCGATTCCACTGGCGTTCACTCTCGTCTCCTACAGGACCATTCCACCGACGCGTTACTCTCGTCTCCCACAGAAGCTTGTTGAAGATCGTCTTCAGGTTTTCTTCTTCTTCCCACGAAGCTCGTGTTTGGTCAGTTCCCCTATCCGAACCGAAACCCTAACCCTAGATCCCTGGTCCATTCTTGTTCATCCCGAAACCCTAACCCTAGCCCCTCGGCCCCTTCCTGTTCATCCTGAAACCCTAACCCTAGCCCGCCCATTCCTCTTAATACCGAAACCCTAACCCTAGCCCCCTGGCCCCTTCCTGTTCATCCCGAAACCTAACCCTTCCTGTAATATTTGTAATATTGAGATTTGATTTATTTACTGTTGTTTGCTATTTTTCATTGGGCAGATTCGAGAATTGTTCTGTGAAGTTGTTCTCTACTTTATTGGTTTTGAAATAGTATGAGATTCATTTGTTCATTTGGTAATTGTTAGGTCAGAGGTAATTACATGTTGTATTTATTTACTATTGTTTGCTATTTTTCATTGGGCAGATTCGAGAATTGTTTTGTGAAGTTGTTCTCTACTTTATTGGCTTTGAAATAGTATGAGATTCATTTGTTCATTTGGTAATTGCTAGGTCAGAGGTAGTTACATGTTGTATTTATTTACTGTTGTTTGCTATTTTTCATTGGGCAGATTCGAGAATTGTTTTGTGAAGTTGTTCTCTACTTTATTGTTCAAAAGAGATTCTGTTTTTCATATGGTAACTGCTAGGTCAGAGGTAATATTGTCTGTCTATTGAATTTATTAGCATTATGTTGAATTTTTCATGGGGGCAGATTCACCATTGTTCTTCTGTTTATTGTCTATCTATTGTGCCGTTGACAGTTACTTTGATTTTCAACTTTCTCATTCTCTTAATTTACTTATTCTAATGAACGCTGATTCTGGTAGTCTATATTGGGGTTTTTGTTTATTTTCTCCTTTTAATGCTATGGTAGTCTATATTGGCATTCCCTTTCCACTGTGATTATTGTTCATGTTAGAATGTTGTAATCAACTTTGTCTTCTTCATCCTCTGGTATACGTACTTGTCAACCATTGTGCTTCTGCGATCTTCAAGCTATATTTAGATACTCAAATACTCCCAGAAATCCAAGACGACCATTCTTTAGTTGTCCAAATTACAACACAAATGTAACTACATCACTTTTGTTGTAAGTTGAAATATTAATCAATTTATTTTCACATGTTACAAGTTACATGCATCTAACATTTTTTTATATATGTTTGCAAATATCATGGATTACCTTATTGCAAGTATTTCAAGTGGGCAGATGGTGATCAGTACATAGAGTTGGAATTAGAAGTAACAAAAAATGAACTATTAAGGAAGGAGAAAGAGGTCGATGAGAGACTTTGTGACATTGAGAAAAGGGAGATTGAGCTCCGTAAGAGGGCGGATGAGATTGAGAAGAGAGCGATGGTGCAAGATGGTCGAGATGAGGAGTTTACTAAGAAGGAGTTGATGATTCTTAAAAAAGAAGCTGGAATAACACGTTCACGCACGCTTCTCTGGCTGTCTTGGGCTTTTCTAATTGTAGTTTGTTGTTGCTTAGTAAATTGGTAGTGGTTGTTTAGTGACATCATTTAGCTCTGTAAATTTCTTTTGATAGCTATGTAAATTTCTTATGTAAACTATATCAAATTGGGCAAATTTCCTTGTAGCCAGTTTATGTTCACTGGTAGATGGTGTTAGGAACTTAACCATCATCTTGAACTGTTAAATGAATTTGGAACTCTATTTATTATTACATAATATAGGTTTGTTATTATTCTTATGATTATGATTCTTGTCCATCTGGTTGTTTACGTTGCTTGATAGCATGATAGTATTTCAATGACAATTATTTGGTTGAGAACAAGCATTGGCTGAACAGGATTATAACATTATATAAACATTGGCTGAACAGTTTGAGGGTTCATTATAACATTATCACTACTATATTTTCTGTGCAAACCAGGATTGACAAATATACCATTCTAAGTTCTGTGCAAACCAGGATTGAGCAATTACATTTTCACTGCAAACTCAAATGGTTACCTTTTTGCTTAGCAAACTTATCATTGTGGCACTTGAGCCAACATACATTATCATATTATTAGATCCACCAAATACACCTAATACTAGTAATCAATTATATTCAATAACCAGTTCATATTGACAAAAAGGGAATTTGGACATAAACAAACACCAAAATACCATCCAACCCAGATTGACACACGCACACACCTACACCAACAGGACACTATGTTAGAACTTATACCTTCTGTAGTATTTTGATGTAATTGGTACTGTCTAATTTGACATAGCCACAAAAATGCCCATTCGCATAATAACATCATCCAACCCATTGACATAGCCACAAAAATGCTCATCCGCATAATAACATCATTTAAATTGACATAGCCACAAAAATGCCCATTCGCATAATAACATCATCCAACCCATTGACATAGCCACAAAAATGCTCATCCTCATAATAACATCATTTAAATTGACATAGCCACAAAAATGCCCATTCGCATAATAACATCATCCAACCCATTGACATAGCCACAAAAATGCTCATCCGCATAATAACATCATTTAAATTGACATAGCCACAAAAATGCCCATTCACATAATAACATCATCCAACCCGTTGACATAGCCACAAAAATGCTCATCCGCATAATAAAATCATTTAAATTGACATAGCCACAAAATTGCCCATTCGCATAATAACATCATCCAACCCATTGACATAGCCACAAAAATGCTCATCCGCATAATAACATCATTTAAATTGACATAGCCACAAAATTGCCCATTCGCATAATAACATCATCCAACCCATTAACACAGCCACAAAAATGCCAAGTTGTGTAATAACATTATTTAATCCAGTTGTGATCTACCCAATCCATGCTCCTCGGGTTGTGATTCAAACCCATGCTGCACCGGTTGTGATCCATCCAGCCCAAATTACATCTGTAAAGAAGTGTAAGCGGAATGTTGAACAAAATAAAACTATCTGAATCCTTAAAAGGTGCAAAACTGAAATATAAAGTGAAAAGTTGTGTAATTATTACACTTTCTTGACTTCCGATTAGTGTTTCCACCGGCTGGGGTCGACTATTGTCATGAATCACGTTGTCTCGAACAAGCTGTTGATGATTACTGAAATAGTGAAAAATAACATTATTATTTTGACTGTTACTTCTGCCATAGGCAAGCAACAACTGAAATATAATAAAGATAGTTAACCCACATATATACCTGCAGTTGTCTAGGTGTTGTGATATATACTTCTGTTGGACCAAATAAGTTCCTGCACATGTTCGGGACTGGTGTATCTTCTTCATCTCGCTAATATATAACACAACAATGCTTGAATATCATTTGATATAATAACATTCTATAACATACATATCATGAATATATCTAATACCATTAATGTTAAAACATGCACCTATTTACGTTTCCCTCTGACAGGTGCTTTCTTCTACTTGGCTTTAACCTTCCGCATGTCTTTCTCCATCCTCGATGCTCTCCTCAGAGATGAGGGTCTTCCTTTCCCTCGCACAACATTTGGACTTAGTACAGGTTTTGAACTACCAACAACATTTGTGTCCAATGTCGTAAAACAAACATTCGAACCTGCCCATCCAACGTAGAACTGTTAAGTAGGACATAGTATCAAAAATTTAAATAAAAAATGTTAAAAAATTAGTTGGCGTACAACCTATTTGGGTCATAGATGGGGGGTGTTGGTTCTCACGGTACAAGTCAATCATATCATATAACTTTCTTTTGCATCTTCAAATTGCTCATTGGAACCGGCTGCATATGTTATCATCTGATAACATATATTCAACAAACTTGAATATCTATTACCATCTGGCCTCTGATCCCCAGCATCATAGCTACTATGAATTAACGTGTATCTCCTCTTGATATCTTTCCTCCATCGATCTAAAATGTACCGGTCTGGCAATGACTTTATACCGTTAGCTTTGAAAATGGCTAAAATATGCCTACACAGTATCCCCCTCATCTCAAATAACTCACATGAACACTTTGCATTGCAGTCTTCCACATTGAAGTTCACTGAATATATAACTTGTTTAGTGAACTCTTCAACACGAACTTCATCTTCTACCAGGTATGTTTTCATTACACCATCCAATCTGAGTATAGAGGGATCCATATCGAGCACACCCATTACTTGTTGTTGGACTTCCCTAAATTTAGCGTTCGTGTATAACTCTTGAAATCTCTTCTCAATTGGAGATCTAGATATGAAGGGAATGGTGACGCTAAATGTGTGGAAGTCTGCATTGTTTTCATTCTCAATTTTCTTCCTGAGCGCATTGTCAAACTGGTCGACAAACTCTTCCAAGTTTGTCTTTGCATGTACATAACCATAAAAAAAAAGTATTCATACTTTCACTGCCCTGGGTTGTACTCATTCCAGCCCAGAAGTGCTCTTTTAAGAATACCGGTACCCAATGCTCGCGCTTATCATATAAACTTTTCAACCATACATTATCATGTAAGTCATATGTGTTAAGTAACCCATCCCAACATTGCTCAAACTCCTCAATTGTTTGAGTATCGTACACACTCTTCATTAGATGACTTTTTAGTCCGCTTTTGTAGACAACTTATGACCCAAGCTTCTCGGGAACCTTCTTCAGTATATGCCACAGACAGAATCTATGTCGAGTTTCTGGGAAGACTATAGCAATTGTATTTTTCATTGCCCTATCTTGGTCAGTAATAATACACTTTGGAGCTATACCATCCATACACTGCAACCAAGTCTGGAATAACCTTATAAAGGTCTATGTATCCTCACTTGAAATCAACGCCGCTCCCAAAAGAATAGACTGCCCGTGGTGGTTTACACCAACAAATGGTGCAAACGGCATCCCATATCTATTCGTGAGGTATGTGGTGTCAAATGTGACCACATCACCAAATTACTGGTAGGCCGCCCTACTGCGTGGATCTGCCCAAAAAATATTCTTCAGCCTCTCATCATCATCTAAGTCCATCAACGCAAAAAAACCATTATTCTTGTACTGCATCCTCAAAAAATAATCTCGAAGTGCTCCAGCACTACCTGCACCAAGTCGTAGATGACGTGCCTAGTCAATATAATTGCGACAATCCTTTTCTAAAAATAGAAGGTTCTCGAAGCCACCTGCACCAACGACAAGCGATCCGAAACTCTTATTCATTCGGATGCCAGCTATATCGTTAGTATCTAGGACTATTTTTACAGTCTCACTCACTTCTCTGTTACATCGAAAGAAGCATGACTTTTTTGGACTAGGTCCGTGATTATTTGTATTATTTACTGTTGTTAACCGCATCTTACCCTCAACCTTTAAGGCATTAATTCTTGCCTTACGGTCCGTCTTTCCAGTAGGGCGTGGCTTGGCGACGTTCAAACTCTTAATCCTGGCTTTTCCTCCACGGGCACAACCAAGAGTGACATATCTGATACTTTGATCATCTCCCCTCTCACTCCTTTGTATCATTACCCCAAACCCGCATTTCTTTGCATAATCCTTATAATAGCAATGCAAAGCTTCAAAAGAATTAAACTCCATCCCCGATTTAGGCTCCTCAATTATATCATCACCATCCGATTACACTAAGTGGGTGACCCGGTAGTTACATCGTCGGTTACTGGTGAATCTCCTCTATCCTCTTTACTTTCTTCATCAAACATTGAGTTTGTACATGGCATTTCAGTTTTCCTACAATCGGGTCTATCCTCTAAACAACCCATTGAGCTTGTTGTGGAGTTTGTAGCGATGTGAGGAGTCGGTGGTCCCACCCCATATTGAAATGGGTAACCAGCATTCTAATTAAAACAAAAAATAAAATTGAGAGTAATTAAACTCTAAAAAACCCCTCACTTACATAACAGACAAGAATGACGTTGAAAACCACCTGAATGTTACTGGGATCTTGGCTGCCATCTAGATATGACAGAAAATCTGGTGACCATGTAGGCATTGGTCCATAGTAACCATCCATGTCATTTGGAAAGTTTGCTACACCCATTTGAGGGATGTCCTAACATAAAAATAATAATGAGAATTAGGATGAGAAACATTTAGCAGCCCCATTGAAATAAGTTTTTGAAATATGAGATAACATACTGAGGTTGGGGTGTTTGAGCTAGATGGTATTAGCGGAGATGGGTGTTCGTCCCCTTTTCCAATTCCTTGTACACGTTGTTCAAAAACAAAGAGGCAAAAACACTTTATGAGTTGATAATTCCTCTGTAGTTAATGAAGAATAGTTCTTATTCATAAAAAATAATAATGGGTTTATATTCAGCTTTTGCTCACTTCTTGATATTACTCAATGAAATTTTTATGGGGTCGAAGCTTGTGCATAATTCTAATTCTCAATTAGATTTGATATCAATTTGCAGAAAAATTATAACCTTTTCAGTGTAAGTTTTGCAATGGCAGGGACGGGACTCTACCAACTTTCACGCCAAATAAGGTAAGTTCGATCAAATTATTATGATCTATATGAGTTCTTTCATCCTTGTTGAAGTTAATGGTCTATATAAGTTTTGCAATTTGCTTATAAATACTGCTAGACTGTACATGTGAAATCAATGAAACTGGCTGTCTAAAGAACCAGTTCATATTTCCCTCTGAAGCATTCTATCAAATACTTAGTATTCTTCTTGCTTTATCATTCTCCAACACTATAATTTTCCACAAAAGTTATTCATTAAACTACCAACAGAACATCATCTGATCAAAGCACAGCTCCAACATGAAAATTGTGAGAACGGTAACAGGAACGAAAAATGCTTTACCATTGTACCCGTTCCACTTGAAATCTACCGTAAAATGCCCAGTTCAGCTCACAGTCCCACTTGAAGATTTGAAGACTAGAAGACAACGAAATCCCAGAGCTTTTGTGCAGTTGTCGAAGCTCATAGCTCTCACTCCTGCAATCAAACAGCTTCAGTTCGTAACCCACATGGTCCAGGAAGACATGTGACAAAGACACACCCGGCCGAAGATCACCCACGGGCCACGACGGAGATCACCCACACGACGAAGATAACCCACGCCGAAGCTCACCAGCGACGGAGCTCACCCACGACAGAGCTCACCCACGACTGATATCACCCACGACGGATATCACCTACACGCCAAAGCTCACCCACGCCGATGCTCACCCATGACGGAGATCACCCACATGCCGAAGCTCACCCACGCTTATGATCTGAAGAACGAAAAACACCGCCCGAACCCAATATTTTTGGTCGAGAACTAAAGCAGGAATTTTCTTCTGTTTTTGTTTTGCTTTCTTTTGTTTTCATCTAATTTTTTTTATATGATGTGGCGTTTACACGCCGTTTGCATTCGGCTACTGCATATAGAAGTAGTGCATAAAAAATGCTGGGTACAAGCAGCATGCGTAACTACTATGCAAACGGTGCCTAGGTAGAAAATGAAACGGTTCATTTTGGATTTGGATGAAATGGCTCGTTTTGGCTCACATTCTCCCTCCCCTCATCTTCCCCATTCTCCCTCCCTCCAAATCGAGAGCTCTCATTCTCTCTCTCTCATTTTCCCCATTCTCCCCCCATCTTTCTTTAAACCTGTTCACTCCCTGAGAATCGTTCCCTCCCCCAACTCCCTTCGAAGACCAGCTCCCTCCCCTAGACTTGCCCTCCCTTTTCCCTCCTTTTGAATCGTTCTCTCCCCCAACTCCCTTAAAAATTTCCTTTACAAACTTAAGGATTTTATTTCAGATTTGGACTGCAAATAATAATAAAAAATACTAAAGAACGACATCGGAGACATGCGTCTATATTGGGCATCAAACATGTGCATTGTCTTCTAAATTTTAATGAAAATTTCTGGATGTAACTGCTTGGGTGGCTTGAGCACCAAAACTCATGTAATATATGGATCATGAATCGCTTTCTACGAACCAGGTTGCTCAAGCCAAGAAATATTGGTTATTAGCCCACCTCACTCTTCCTTAATTACATGCCCTTTCATAGCTCTGCAAGAAAGTATTACTTTTGGATCTTTCTTCCTTTTTCTCAGCTTATAATTCATCTTGATTTACCTAGAATCTACCCTAGGCCTGAAAAATAGAGAAACCCACCACTTTTAACTCTTAATTTGCAGTCTTGAATTTGGATGTTAACTTTGTGTTTTGCGAAGACAAAGGAACCTCTGTGGTTGGAGAGTATTTTTGTTTGAAAGTTAGAAATGGGAAGACTAAAGACGCTAAGATGAAGATGAAGAAACGTTGGAATGAACCGTTTTGAAAATGACCACGAAGAAGACGACCACGCAGAAACACACGAAGCCAAAGCACAATGTAAACAAGCTCTGAATCTCTGTTTGAAGAACAAGCCTCAGACCACACGAATGTAAGATAAGTTTTGCATATTTTGCCTGCCTGATGAACAAGCCAAAACCCATGCAAAATATCTATTCAGATTTCTCTTTCCTGCATTTCTTCTCATAGCCGACTGCGCACTGTTTGCGCAACCCTCCGTTTGAAGAACAAGCCTCAAACCACACGAATGCAAGATAGGTTTTGCGTATTTCATCTGTTTGAAGAACAAGCCAAAACCCACGCAAAATATCTTTTCAGATTTTTCTTTCCCGCATTTCTTCTCATGGCCGACTGCCCACCGTTTGCACTGCCCGACTGTCCCTAAAAAAACTATTCAAAAATAAATTTAATGATATTATTTTATATTTGCATTAGATATTAAGATAATCCTCTTTTGGACACTGTGAGGGAGGGCCCTTCCCAGAAGGGCTTGAGCCTAGACCCAGGAAGGACGAGCTACGAACCCGTATAAGGAAAGGCCTAAGCCTAGCACTGGTCCTCTGAGCCAAGGGACCAGGAACTAGCATCTCCGACTCTGAAGGCTTTCCGACACGAGCTCGAGAGGACCAAGTAGAGCGTCCCAGGCTCGGAAACTCGCCGAGCCCTATCACAAAGCACCAACAAGATGTTTGATTACACATGGACGATAGCACGTGCCCGGTCATGTGTTCGACAAACCTGAAGCACGCCGCAATCAAAGTCTATGACAGGGACCTGGCGCGTAGCAGCACATCCCCCGTACAGAGAACGACTCGCCCACAATCTGACACCCTATACTGGCAAGAGGGTGGCTGCAGGACAGACCTAGTATGGCACACGATCTCCTTCAGCCGCCTAGACCGCTGACTAACACAATAGCCGACAAGGAAATGAGTGGTAGCAGGTCTGACACCTGACACACCACGATCCTCCTCAGTAACAGAATCCGAATCAGGTATAAATAAGAGCTATGCCTTCTGCGGGAAAGGACACTCTCTGATAACTCATCTTCTTTGCATTTCTGATCTTTCTCCTCAAAATTATCACTGACTTTGACATCGAAGCGACTCTGGAAATCACCGGAGTCTCTTCCCTTCTTAGTTGCAGGTGACGTGAAGCTTGGGCCTTGCGGTGTTGCTCGGACTGCGAAACACGACATCAACAGGAGCGCCTCTGTGGGGTTTATTTTCCCATAAAAGTGTGTACTTCCTATGCCGGCAGCAATGCGGTCCCAAACTACGAGAAGGGAAGAACGCGAGGAAGAAATATTGGAAGCAAGACTCGCAAGCATGGAGTAGACCATAAGAAAGCTAACTAAAGAAATAGGACCGCTCCGCCAGGAAAACGCGACCCTCAAGTTTGCCAACGAGGAACTGGTGGGGCGAGTAAAACCGAGCGGCAACAAGCACGAAGAAGAGAGATACAAGATGTACCTCAAAATTCGAGAGCTTGGGGACAAATGTGCATAAATGGAGAAGAAGATAGACACCCCATCAACCATAGACCAGCTACTTGTCAGTTCTGACCTCCCGTACAGCAAGGGAGTCATGGATGTGCCACTCCTTCCCAAGTTCAAAATCCCCCAGATGGAAGCATACGATAGATCCAAAGACCCGTTGGAGCACCTGGAAACATTCAAGGCATACATGACCTTGAACGGCTTTCCAGGAGAGCTCATCTGCCGAGCCTTCCTGTAACATCCCAGATTTTAGTGTATTTTTAATGAATGAATTATTTAATTTATTTGGTGATTGATTCTCTTGTTTTAAATTTATGGGAGTTTTAAATATTATTTTATAATATTTTAAGTTGTGACAATTAATTTTTATGGTGTTTTCTTAATGTTATTTACTGTTTTGCATTTAAAGTGATCTTTAATTTAAATTGGTTTGTTTTGGGGTTTTAAAATAATTATTATTTTATTTAAATCTTTCACTGCGTTTGGATTATTTTATTTATCTAGTAGTTTTAAAATCCTCTTCATTGGATCTTTTCGAAACTCAAGATGAAAAGACTGGATCTTCTTTTTCTCCATTATCTTTTCCTTTTTCTCTTTCTTCTTTTCTTCTTTTTCTTTCTTCTCCTTCGGATCCCCCCAGCCCGATACCCCTCTCTCTCTCTCTCTCCTCTCCTCTCCCATGCTCAACTCGGCTTCATCCTCCCTGAGCCGCTGCCGGCCGTTTGTGGTCGACACCGCCGGCACCATCGGCTTCCCCACCTGCCGGCGAGTCACCCCTCCAAATCCCAGACCACGCCGCGCCGCCGTTAGCTTCCAGAAGTCGTGCGAAGCCGCGGCCTTCCTCCACCCATTTCGCCGCCGTCCGGCCACCACATCATCACCGGCCCACTAGCAAACTTTTAGACCCAAACCCGGCTCCGATCCGTCGCCAGAACCGCCCCCACGAACACCCACTCCAATTTGGGTTTCTTGGCCTTCCACCGCCGTTTCGGCCGCCACCCACGGCCAACCTTCGATACCATTAGCTTCCCCACCTTCCATAGGCTCTACCCTATCAATTTTAAGTCTCCGTTTGACCCCGTTGAATTTTGGGTTTACAGTGTATTCGGCCACAGTGTTTTTACACTGCTGCGTTGCCTTCTAGTCGCTTTTTGCACCTCTGCGAGCCTCCTAAAATATTTTAAAGCACTGTAAGTATTTCCTAAACAATTCTTTTGAGATTTAATTATATTTTTACAATTAACTGCTATATTTATATATTGTATCCTGGTTGGTTCCGGACTAAGTCCGAGGAGTTCGGGGGTGGATGGTTGAGTACGGAGTAATTGTTTGATTGGTTATTGTGTTGTGATTTGGGTGTTGAAAATTGTTATAGTGGTTTGGTTGGTTGTGATCTGGTTATTGTTGAGAATTGTGTTGTGATCTGGTTGGTTGTGATATTGAGGTTATGTTTGGTTCATTGCATATGCACGCATGTTCATGTTTGTAAATTGAAAACGGGGTTTTCGTGTATTGCATTCATGATCATGTGGCTATTTTGAAAACTGGATTTTCATGTGTTGACTGGATTTGTGGGTGCGTGTGTATCACGACCCTAAGCCGAGATAGGGCATTATCTAGGTGGAGCTCCTCTGGTCACTCGGGAGCGGAATACACTGAGTGACGTCCCTTGGGTTGTCGTCGGGCGACAACGGGATCGGACGTTGGACGTGCCGACTCCATGGCCCTTCTGCTGGCGGGGGCTAGAAGATGACCTGGCCACGAACGCACCGGGTGCGAAACTGGGCATCGCTCATAAAGCAGCCAGGACGTGCGGATGGTCCATAGGGGAGGCCATGGTGCATATGGTTTAATTGGATTAATTGGAAAAATGGCTGTTTTCTGGGAAAATAGCGTGAGTATGTTTTTGTGTATCATTTTCTGGAAAAAATTATGGATATTGATTTTTGGGCCATTTTCTGGGAAAATGGTGGAAATGTTTTTATTGGAAATATTTTTGGGCCAAAAGAGATTTTTGGTGTGTGTTGCATATTGCATCATATGCATGCATGGTTAGTTGCTTAGATATATTTTTATCTCAGATTTTGGTTAGGTTATAACTTACCTGTGGTATCATTTAATGGTACTGCAGACTTTGTTGTTGATGATGCAGATGCAGAGCCTGAGGATCTGGCTCCACCGGAGGAGTGATCTGGGATCACTCATGCTAAGTTTATTTTTCAGCTTTGTATTATATTTTATTGAGACATTTGGTTTGTTTTTAAACGCTTTGTATTTGGATATTTGTATTAAACTAAAAATTCTGGTACTAGTTGACTTAATTACTATCCGCTGTGTATTTTATTTGTGCACTATTTATTTGTTGCACACACTTGACACTTGTCATTGGGATGCGTGACCGAGTTATAATCATCATGACGTCACGATTCCTGAGGCTTTTTGTGTGTGGGAGTCAGGGCGCCACACTTCCCACTAACTCTAAAGGTAGCTAGCTGCCCAGACCTGGTTTGGGTCGTTATCATCAGGAACCATAGAAAGCTTCGAGGAGCTCGCCTGCCTCTTTATGAAGCTGTTCCTGGCCAGTCATAAGAGGAGACACCTAGCAGCTTATCTCCTAACTGTCAAATAGCAGGACAACGAAAATATGAAGTCGTATCTCTCACGATTCAATCAGGAGCACATGACCATAGATGACCAAGACGAGAAGATCATGTTAAAGGCACTTTTGAGAGGAATCTGACCACTAAATCTGTTTATGTCCGAGATAGCCCAGAAGACTCCTACCACGCTAAGGGAGTTCATGAACCGAGCAGATGGGTTCATTAATATTGAAGACACCCTTGAGGCCCTGACTACCCCACGATGATCAGAGGTAGAAAGGGCTGGCATGAAGACGTCAGGACAACGACCTAGTCACTACCAAGGAGGGAAAAGGAGGGGAGCGCCGGATGCAAAGAGAAGGAGAGAAGCACCAGCTCGGCCCCAGGGAGGGGCCCTGCCCACACAAACTTGGCAGTAAAAGGGAACCAATGCTCGAGCCCCAAAAGAGAGCGACCCCTGGAGGTGGAGAATCGCCCGTACTGTGAGTATCACATGATTAACCAGCACAATACCCAGGATTGCTATGCCTTGAAGAGGATAAAAGAAGAAGAGCAGAAGAACTGGGTGCGCCAGTCGAAAAATCAAATGGATCAATGTGGAGGTAGGCGCCCGGGCTTCCGGTAGGGAGAGAGCCCGATGAGGCAGGGACCGAGGGACGGGAGTCGAAGAAGCCCCCTAGTGGAGGACAGACAACAAGGGGAAATCAACACAATCACCGGAGGTTACATAGGAGGCGGAGCCACTTTGTCAGCCCGAAAGGCACACGCTAGGAGGGCACGCTACAAGGACGTGTTCAGCACCGAAAAGGGCGTGAGTAGGCTGCCACGGGGAACATGAGGCACCACGATAACTTTCGACGAAGGGGATGAAGAAGGCGTCCTCCACCCATATGACGATGTGTTGGTAGTGACGATGCAAATGGAAAATTTCAAAACCCAGAGGATCCTGATCGAAAATGGTAGTTTTGCTGTCATCCTTTTTTAGGAAGCATTCATCAAAATGGGCATTAGTCCAGATCGATTATGCCCAGCTCCAATGCCACTCAAGGGATTCATTGGAGACATTGTCCAACCAATGGGGGCCATTACTCTTTTGGTCCTGGCAGGGAAGGCGCCCAGGACTGTGACCACCATGACCTAGTCGTCAAGGCCCCATCCTCGTACAATGTCATACTAGGACGCCCCACCCTGAATAGTTTGAAGGTGGTGACGTCCACTTACCACCTCAAAATGAAGTTTTCCATTGAATCGGGAGTTGGCAAAATCTGCGGCAAGCAGGTCTTGGCTCGGGAATGCTACGACCAAGAGTTGAGGCACGAGATCAAAGTCATAGCATCAATTGAAGGGTCGGAAGAAGCATTCAAGCCAGGTTCATTTCCAGTCCTGACCGAATGGGACGAAAAAGTTCGCGATGAACAAGCCCTCCAATAGGCCTCACCCAACGAGCCTTTGGAGCTTGTGACAGTCAATCAACAGGAATAGGGGCGACAAGTCTGGATCAGGACTAAGTTAAACCCGAAAATGAGGGCAGCCCTGGTATCTCTCCTCATCGAACACTGAGACATGTTTGCCTGGAGCCACGAGGACATGCCCAGGATCGACAACTCCATCATGGAACATCGACTTTGTGTCGACCCAACGGCACGAAAAGTCAAGTAGAAACAGCGTAGCTTCAGCGCTAAGAAGTATGGGGCTATAGCTGAAGAGATAGATGGCCTACTTCAGCGCTAAGAAGTAGGATTCCTTCAAGAGGTTAACTACCCGGAATGGCTATCTAACGTGGTTTTGGTGAAGAAGGCCAATGGGAAGTGGTGGGTGTGTGTGGACTTCACTGATCTGAATAGAGCATGTTTAAAGGATAACTTCCCCTTACCATGCATTGACCTAATAGTGGATTCGACGGCCAGGCATCCCCTCTTTAGCTTTATAGATGCTTATTCTAGGTACAATCAGATCAGAATGAACCTGGATGGTGAAGAAAAGATAGTGTTCATAACGGACCGAGGGCTCTACTACTACAAAGCGATGTTCAAACGGCAGTATCTCCAACGGGCTACCTACCAATAGTTAATCAACCAGATGTTCAAACGGTAGATTGGCCAAAATATAGAGGTGTATGTGGTGATCTGTTGGTCAAAAGCAAAGAGTCTGAACAATGTTTGGCAAACCTGCAATAAGCGTTCTCCATTTTTTGGCAATATCAGATTAAGCTCAAACTATTGAAATGTGTGTTCGGTGTGGAGACGGGTAAGTTCCTGGGGTACATGGTCTCGAAAAGGGGGATCGAAGCAAATCCCGAGAAGGTAGAGGTTGTGATGGGAATGCCTTCTCCTCGTAACCTTCATAAAGTCTAGCGGCTGGCTGGGCGAGTGGCTGCCTTGAATCGGTTCATCGCCCGATCAATCGACTAGTGCCTAACCTTTTTCAAAGTGCTAAGAAAGGCTCAAAATTGGGATGAGACTTGCAAAAAGGCCTTCGTCGATCTGAAGTTGAACCTGAGTCAACCCCCACTACTAAGTTAGACAAGGCCGGGTGAGACCTTGACTGTGTACCTGGCAGTATCTCCACATGCCGTATTGGCTGTGCTAGTCTAGGAAATGGAAGAAGGATAACGGCCTGTCTACTACACGAGCTGAGCCTTTCATGGTGCAGAAGCAAGGTACCCCTAGACGAAAATGCTGGTGTTCGCCTTAGTTGTCACAGCCAGGAGATTAAGGCCGTATTTCCAAGCCAACCCAATGAAAGTGCTCCCCGACCTCCCTTTCAAGAAGGTTCTACAGAAACTAGACACCTCGGGATGACTCGCCAAATGGGCAATCGAGCTAAGTGAATTCGACATGGAGTACCAGCCCTGAGCCATTATCAAGGGATAGGTATTGGCAGACTTCGTCACTGAATTCACTAGTTTTCCAAAAGAAGTGCCGAGCGCACCCCAATGAAAGCCTTGGCAGGTCTACGTAGACGGCTCGTCCTGCTGGGCTGGCAGAGGGGCAAGGGTGCACATCATCACCGAGCAAGGAGAGGAGCACAACTACGCAGTCAAGCTGGCCTTTAAAGTGACTAACAACGAAGCTGAATATGAAGTGCTACTGATGGGAATGTCGATCGCACGGTTACTAGGAGCTGAAGAAATAGAGGTGAGGGCCGACTCCCAGGTTGTGGTTAGCCAAGTGCTAGGGTAATTCGCCATGAAATGAGAAAGACTAAAGAAGTATCTCCAACTGATTTGCAATGAGCGAGACTGCTTCTGCTACTTTGGCATTCAACAAGTGTCAAGGGGGGAAAACCAGAAGGCAGATCACCTGGCAAGGGCCGCGTCAGCAAAAGAGGAACTTTCACTTCCAGAACACAACGTGCTACAAACGGTTGATGCCCCATCCATTGGGAGGGAAGTGTCTGTTACAATCACAGCACCTCCCGATTGGGCGACAAACATCCAGATGTTCTTGCAAGAAGGGTAACTACCCAACGACCAAGAAGAAGGGCAGAAGATCAAGAACAAGGCAACTCGAATCACCCTGCTGGAGGGAGTACTGTATAAAATAGGTTTCTCCAGCTGCTCCTTAGGTGCCTCTCACTAGACTAAGCCCAGTACGTGTTAGTAGAGATCCATGAAGGAATTTATGGAAGCCACTTAGGAGGAAGGGCTTTAGTTGCAAGAGTAACCCAAGCTGGATACTACTAGCCCCGTTCCCTCAGGGATGTAGAACAATTCGCCAAGAAGTGCCTAAAGTGTCAAGAGCACAGACTGGTTCCGCTCTGCCAAGCAGGGGAGCTGACATCAATCACGACCCCATGGCCTTTCACCCAATGGGGGCTAGACCTAATCGGCCCCTTCTTGGTAGCAAGGGGAGGAGCCAAGTTTGTCATGGTTACGATCGACTACTTCACTAACTGGGTCGAGGCGGAGACACTCGCAAGCATCACCTCCCGAACCATCATGAAATTCCTGTGGAAGTCAGTAGTTTTCCGATTTGGCATACCTCCGAGCTTTGTATTGGACAACGGGAGATAGTTCAACTGCACACACTACCAAGAATGGTGCGCAGAGCTCGAGATTAAGGTAAAGTATTCCTCGCCAGGGCACCCTCAAGCCAACAGGCAGGCCGAGACAACCACCAAAACCCTCATCTCTACTCTCAAGAAAAGGATCGGGGCGCACAAAGGAGCATGGGCTAAAGAAATCCCGAGCGTATTGTGGGTATACCGTACCATAGTCCACCGACAATACGCCATTTGCTCTCACATACGGGAGCGAAGTGGTCATTCCCGTAGAAGTCAGGATGCCCACATTCCGTATCCAACACTTCAACTTGGACACAAACAACCAAAGGTTAGCTGAGAACTTGGATGTTCTGGAGGAAATGAGGGAGGAAGCAACGATACAAATGGCGAGTAACAATCGGAAGGCAGAGCAGTAGTTCAAAAAACAAGTCGGTCATGATCCTTCAAGGTAGGTGACATGGTGTTACGATAGACAGGAATAACTATCCCGGAGGAAAGGAAGTTGGGGCCAAGATGGGATGAACCTTATGTGGTCACAACAAGCAACCGACAAGGCTCCTATTGCCTCAACGACAGTCAAGGACACGAGCTACCCCACCCCTGGAACGCCGAGCACTTGAAAAAGTACTGTGTAAAAGTGTAAGCCCGCAATTTGTAGGAACCTTTACGAATGAATGAGAATGTTAAGATGGTTTCCTCAGATCTCCTATTGTCTAAACAAAACAACGCAAGAAGACGAGTCCCTTGACTCACTGCAGGGTAAAGGACCAAGTCTCAAGATTTGGCCTCGACATCTCGTTTAACAAAACTGAGCCTTTACTGTAACACCCTGCTCCTTCCTTTCTTCTGATGTAAGCAATTACGTCAGATGCGTTAGCCTGCCCACTCCTCTCTTTAGTGCCTAATAGTCCCGTTACGCGTGCCAGACCCCGATGGCTTGTTTTTAAAGATACCATGTGATTTCTAAAAGTTATCTTGTGTTTTAAAGTAATGTGTATTTTTACATGGAACATTCCTATCACTATCTAAATAAAGAATATTTTAAATAACTCAATTATAATATCTTTGAAGAGCTCCAAAAATATTATAATTGTAGGGAATCATTTTATATAAATGATTCCAGTTATTTAAAATATTAGGTGATTTAAATAATGATAGAATCTTTATTTATTTAATAGTTTTACTCTTTTAAATATTTTAAGTAAGATTTCATCATTTTATAAATGATGAGGGAATATTATTTTAAATAATATTATATCTTAATTCCTCTTAGTGCTTTTAAATAAGTTAGCTTTTACGCATTTTCAAATCAGTATTTAAGGGTCATCGTACACCATTTTTATAGACCCCCAGATGTCAGGTTTTAGGATAAAACCCCAACCCCTCTCTCTTTCTCCCTCACTTTTCCCCCAGCTCTCTCTCTCTCCTCTCTCCCTCTCGGCTTGCGACGTACGCGGCCTCCCTCTCACGCCCGAACGCCTCAGCCCCCAGCCTGGCGCCGCCGTACACCAGCGTGCCACACGACCCCCACCACAGCACCGCCTCCCTCCGGCGAGTCTCCCAGCACCGGCCTTGCTCCCTCACGCTCTCTCCTCTTCCTCCCACGGCGATGAAAGCCCGAACAGGCTTAGGAGCCACAATGCCACCGTGCGCCGTCCTCCAGCGCCACCACCTCTAGGGTAGCTTCCCCAGCCACCGACCAGCCTCCTCTAGTGATCTCGGCCTCCCTCTCCCCGCCGATAGCCTTCTATGCCTGAGCACAAGTGCATTACGCACGGGTTCACTATGCGAGCTCCTAGCGCCGCCCTGCGCGGCGATCTTGGCCACCGGCCACCACCACGAGACTCCTGAGGTTTTCCCCTTCCTCCTCCAGCAAACCCACGGCCAATAGGCCTTTCCTCCACCTCCCGGTGTCTCCCGTAGCAACGCACAGGTTTGGCCCGATCCGACGCCGTCCGCCGCCACCCTGTTAGGGACCCCGGTCTTGTCCCTAAACACTAAGTCCACAAGCTCACCTTGGTAATGATGGTGACCGAGTGTCAAGCCTTCTTGCTTCACCTTGCACGTAAAATGGTGATGGTGGATTCCTAGGTTGATGAAGGTGTTGCGTTTAGTGATGAAAAAGATGTTGAGTTCGAGTGCTCTAAGTGATGATTTGGTGGGTTTAATGTAACATGGAATGGATTGAAGGTTGCCCTTGATATTGGGACAACTTGGATGATTATTAGGGTTGAAATGGTGAAGATAGGCTAAGGTTTGGATGGTGGCTAAGGGGAATTTCGAGATTAGGAAGTGATGGGCTAGGGTTGGAGTCTTGGATGAGTGGCTAGGGTTTGGAAGAGATGTGGATGAGTGGGATTAGGGTTTGGGAGATGGAAGATAAGTTTAGGGTTTGGATGAGGTGGCTAGGGTTTGAGTTGTAAGATGGATTAGGGTTTGGAATTAGGGCAAGAATGTTGGGCGGCTAGAGTTGGTCGAGTATGGCTAGTGGGAGTCTTTAGGAATGTTTCCTAAAAACTAGGGATATGATTTGGGCTAGAAGGGTGGCCGGCCAAGAGTGTGGAATGAGTCAACTAGGGTTTCCAAGTATTGAAACCCTAGTATGGCAAGTGGAGTGGGCGGCAAAGACCAATTCAAATAAGGCTAGTGTAGCCGAGATTTGAATTTGAATTAATATGGTAAGAGAGTTTCGGCTAAGGTAGGAATGTGATGATTGAAGTGGTCAACTAGCTTTTCCAAATTATGGAAACACTAAGATGGAAAGTGGGTTGGCCGACCAAGGCTAATTCAAATAAGGCAAGAGTGCCAAATTTGAATTCAAATTCAAATGGGAAGTGGAAATTCGGTTAGGGCTAGGTGGAAGAAGGGGATTAATTATGGAAAGTTGACAAACAAGGTGGGTGGTCGAAATTGAGGATGGAATGGATTGAATGAGCCGAAAATGCAATGATCTCCAAGAACACAAGATGAACACTCAACAACAAAAAGATGAACTTGAATGAACAATGAAGATAATTCAACAATTGATTCACAAAGTGCATAAATGTTGAATAAATCTCAAATATTGATAAATAACAAGATCAAAGATAAGCACAACTTGGATTCACGAATTTCACCAAGTTGTAAGACAAGATAGTTGGATCACTCCAATTCACAAATTGCATGGAATGATCCTCTCTTTGGGATTCACGAATTTCACCCAAAAAGCCCAAGTGCTAAGCACCGATGGTGATCTCTCAAACAATAGTTCTCCCTCTAGGGTATTTGCCAAAAAGATGTGAAAGAAATGACTAAGGGTCCTATTTATAAATGTTACAACTTGGAAACCCCCAAAAGGTCCTTTTGCAATAAAAGAAATAAATAAAATAAATAAAATAAATAAAATAAATAAATAACATAAATAAGATAGTGGCATGGACCACATGGCCGTGGCATGCATGAGCCAATGGTTCGGCTAAGGGGTGCATGGGGGTCGAACTCTGGCTTGTTCTCATGCTGAAAATGCAATTTTTTAGGTCTGGCTTGACTGTGGCTCGACCCTGGCTCGAGCCAAGTTTCGCTCGACACTCTGCTCGAGCGAATACAACCAAAGAGCTCCACTCGAAACTCGCTCGACAGTCCGCTCGAGCTAGTGTTTGCTCGACTCAGCTTCAGCGCAAACAACCAGAGAGCTCCGCTCGACACTCGCTCGACACTCCGCTCGAGCGATATGTGTGCGTATAGCCAAGGTGCAACTTTAGAGGCGGTTTTACTTGGGGTCCTAACAATCCCCCTCTCTTTAAGACTGTCCTTGCCCTCAAGGATAAAATTTGAAAACTTCCATTCCCTCTCCTCATTCTCCCCCTTGGTCATCTCCATGGCAAAACAATGTGCCCCCCCTTTGTCCAACTTTTCTAACATTGAGATCTCACCCGACTTGACTTCCTTGGATGCTAAAGTTACCCAAACATTCTTTTTTGACCCGAGCTTGAATTCCATGGTCCTTTTGTTGTAGTCAAGTACTACCCTTCCAAGGCCCTTGAGCCATGGATTGCCCAATACAACATCAAGCTCTACTAGAGGAAGTATATGTAGGTCCGCCACTATTCTCACTCCTTGAACATTCATCTTTACTTCCCTTACTAGCTCTTCACATTTCATCTTGTCCCCACTCGCCATCCTTACCTCAAATGGCTCTATAGAAATTGGTTTCAACCCAACCTTGGCGACAATGTTGGAGTTGATAAATTTATGTGTGGAGCCACTATCTATCAACAAAGGAACTTCAACTCTTCCTACCCATGCCATCACTCTCATGGAGGTATGCTTTTGGGTCCCGGTCATGGAATTAAGAGACAACTCGGCCTCCTCATTATTTTTATTAACTTTGGCATCTTCTTGATCGGACTCTTGGCTAGATGACTCCACAAAGTAACCATCATCCTCCTCATTGTTCCTCTCATCAATCAACATGTACACTTGTCCCGATCTACAATTGTGCCCTCTGCCCCATTTTTCACCACACTTAAAACAAAGGCCTTTTTTAATTCTTTCTTGGACCTCTTCTCTTGTAAGCTTCTTCACTTCAAGTGGCTTAGTTTTAGAAGCACTCACCATTTCCTCCTTGCCTTTCCAAGGAACATTGGTTTGCAAGGGTGTAGTAATCTTGCTCCCCATCTCCTTAGATTGGCGTTTCTCCATATTAGTGCTCTCTTCTAGGATCTCCGCCATCCTCATTACCTCTTGAAGCCTTGTAGGTTGCTTCAATTTGATCTCTTTAGCCAACCATGGCTTCAATCCATCAACAAAAGTGCCAATCAAAGCCTCCTCCAACCATCCTCTCACTAAAGTTTGGAGTTGTCTAAACTCCTCAATATAAAGGTGCACTTTCCCTTCTTACTTCAATTTAGCAAGTTTCCCATGATGATTGATGGTGGGCGACAGGCCAAATTGAAACAAGAATTCCCTCTCAAAGGCCGTCCATCCCAAACGCCTTTCATCCTTCTCATATTGGTCGCGGATCCATCTCCACCACTTACTTGCTTTTCCCTCCAAATAAAAGCAAGTTGTAGATACCCTCTCATGTCTAGGTACCTCATAGGAACGAAAGTAGTGGTCAACCTTGTCCAACCACTCATATGGATCTCCCCCATTGAATTTGGGAAAATCCACCTTTGGCCTCTTTGGTCCCCAGTCATAAGCCCGGTTTCCTCTTCTATCATGGTGGTGGTCAACATCATATCTTCGGCCATGGTGGCCTCTTCTTCCATCATAATGGTCTCCACGGCCATAAGGTCTCTCATGCTCAAACTCGGCCTCAAAATCTTCTTCTCTTTGTGGCCTCTCAAGCCTTGCATCTTGGTACCCTTCTCTCACACTAGGTGTTCTAGTGCGTTGGTCTACATTGGGGATCCATCTCTCAACAACCACTCCATTGTTTTCAATTCTTCCACCTCTTCTAAGCTCATGTTGTGGTAGCTCACGTACGGAACCCGTGAAGCTTGTTTCGGCCCCATCAACAAAGGCATCATGCCTTTGCATATTCGGACTAGGAGGTGGCCTTTGACCATTAGTCTCCACAAATCTTCTCTCAAGCCTCTCAAGGCTTGCATTGGTCTCCCGCTTCATGGTCTCCATGGCCCTTCTATTCTCTTCAATGTCACGGTTGGTAGTATTCAAGGACATCCTCAAGTCAGCCAAAGTAGTTTTGACCTCATCAAGGACATCATCAATCCTTGAGTTATGCCTCTCCAAAGTTTCAAAATGTCCCCGGTTAGAAACGTGTGGCCCCTCGGGCTCTTGATTATCTCTTTGCATGATGCTTGCAAACTCTTGACTTAGAACAACTTGCAACTTGGCTTGCAAACTGAAAATTCAGCACCAAATAATCTTGGACAGCAACTTGGTTCACTTGGACGCTTGCTCACGGCTTAACAAGTCCAACCTTGGGTCCCCCACTTTTTAGGGTGGTCGACCCCTCTTGCACAAGTTTGTCCAACCTTGGTTCCCCCACCTTCAAGGGTGATCGATCCCCTCAAGAACACTACTCCGACCTCTACCTCAACCCCCAAACTTCGTATTTCACAATTCACAAAAAATAAATGGGATCCAACGAGGGTCTCCCCCAACCAATTCACAAAGTTTTGGGTTAACGCGTCGTTTACCTCTTGGAGAAGTGGAACTTCTCAGAATACCAAGCAAGAATCCTCTCAATGAAAGCACCAATTAATGTTAGGGACCTCGGTCTTGTCCCTAAGCACTAAGTCCACGAGCTCGCCTTGGTAATGATGGTGACCGAGTGTCAAGCCTTCTTGCTTCGCCTTGCACGTAAAATGGTGATGGTGGATTCCTAGGTTGATGAAGGTGTTGCGTTTAGCGATGAAAAGGATATTGAGTTCGGGTGCTCTAAGTGATGATTTGGTGGGTTTGATGTAACGTGGAATGGCTTGAAGGTTGCCCTTGATGTTGGGACAACTTGGATGATGATTAGGGTTGAAATGGTGAAGATAGGCTAAGGTTTGGATGGTGGCTAAGGGGAATTTCGAGATTAGGAAGTGATGGGCTAGGGTTGGAGTCTTGGATGAGTGGCTAGGGTTTGGAAGAGATGTAGATGAGTGGGATTAGGGTTTGGGAGATGGAAGATAGGTTTAGGGTTTGGATGAGGTGGCTAGGGTTTGAGTTGTAAGATGGATTAGGGTTTGGAATTAGGGCAAGAGTGTTGGGCGGCTAGGGTTGGTCGAGTATAGCTAGTGGGAGTCTTTAGGAATGTTTCCTAAAAACTAGGGATATGATTTGGGCTAGAAGGGTGACCGGCCAAGAGTGTGGAATGAGTCAACTAGGGTTTCCAAGTATTGAAACCCTAGTATGGCAAGTGGAGTGGGCGGCAAAGACCAATTCAAATAAGGCTAGTGTAGCCGAGATTTGAATTTGAATTAATATGGTAAGAGAGTTTCGGCTAAGGTAGGAATGTGATGATTGAAGTGGTCAACTAGGGTTTCCAAATTATGGAAACACTAAGATGGAAAGTGGGTTGGTCGACCAAGGCTAATTCAAATAAGGCAAGAGTGCCAAATTTGAATTCAAATTCAAATGGGAAGTGGGAATTCGGCTAGGGCTAGGTGGAAGAAGGGGATTAATTATGGAAAGTTGACAAACAAGGTGGGTGGTCGAAATTGAGGATGGAATGGATTGAATGAGCCGAAAATGCAATGATCTCTAAGAACACAAGATGAACACTCAACAACAAAAAGATGAACTTGAATGAACAATGAAGATAATTCAACAATTGATTCACAAAGTGCACAAATATTGAATAAACCTCAAATATTGATAAATAACAAGATCAAAGATAAACACAACTTGGATTCATGAATTTCACCAAGTTGTAAGACAAGATAGTTGGATCACTCCAATTTACGAATTGCATGGAATGATCCTCTCTTTGCGATTCACGAATTTCACCCAAAAAGCCCAAGTGCTAAGCACCGATGGTGATCTCTCAAACAATAGTTCTCCCTCTAGGGTATTTGCCAAAAAGATGTGAAAGAAATGACTAAGGGTCCTATTTATAAAGGTTACAACTTGGAAACCCCCAAAAGGTCTCTTTGCAATAAAAGAAATAAATCAAATAAATAAATAACATAAATAAGATAGTGGCATGGACCACATGGCTGTGGCATGCATGAGCCAATGGTTCGGCTAAGGGGTGCATGGGGGTCGAACTCTGGCTTGTTCTCATGCTAAAAATGCAATTTTTGAGGTCTGGCTTGACTGTGGCTCGACCCTGGCTCGAGCCAAGTTTCGCTCGACACTCTGCTCGAGCGAATACAACCAGAGAGTTCTGCTCGAAACTCGCTCGACAGTCCGCTCGAGCCAGTGTTCGCTCGACACTCCGCTCGACTCAGCTCGAGCGCAAACAACCAGAGAGCTCCGCTAGACACTCGCTCGACACTCTACTCCAGCGATATGTGTGCGTATGGCCAAGGTGCAACTTTAGAGGCTGTTTTACTTGGGGTCCTAACACACCCACGGCGAGCGACCACCCTAGCCGGCATCCTTAGGCCACCACGAACCCAATGGTACCACCCACGACCCCGATCTACCACCCACAGCCCCACAGTCTCTCTCACTCTCCCACGGCTTCTCCGCCCCTGTAGTGCACGGCCAGCCACTGTAGACCACCGTGCCGACCACCACCGAGCCTCCACGGCTCCACTAGCAACCTCCCCTAGCCTAGCCCAAGCCTAAAGCACCACTTTACGTGGTAGGTAATCACTGTACGTGATGGACAGTCACTGCATGTGACTGACCGCCACCGTACACGGCAAGATCCGTCGTGATACATTCATTGCCATCATCATCAAGGCCACCTTAGGCCCTTCCAAGACCACACCTAGCTATCCAAACACTTAAACAGTCACTGTACACAGTGTAGCCACCCCGTACGTTCCTCCGGCGTGTTCGCTGTGATGGTCAACGAGCGACGCACGGGTTATCCCGTCGATGGTATAATTCTCTATCTCTCACTATTTATGTTAGATGCTAGCTAGTTGACTAGATTGTGGACTGTGCTGCTAGTATTATAGGGTTTCTGTGTAGTATTGGTGATGTGATGGGCTGTGATGTGAAGTGCTGGGCGTAGTTGGAAGTGTGCTGTGTAGTGGTGTGGACTATGGCGTGAGGTGTTGGGTGGATTGGGAAGTGTGTCGTGAAGTGTTGGGATCTGTGCCGTGTAGTGTTGTGGACTGTGCTGTGAAGTGTAGTTGTTGTGCATGTGCGGTAGTAGTGACATGGTGTAGTGCCATGAGTGGAGTACACGTAGGATGTACTCCATGTGGTGGAGCGATGCACCATATGGCGTGAGTGCCATAGTGGTGATATGGCGTAGTTCTGTTAATGGAGTATACGCGGGGTATACTCCATGTGGTGAATGGAGTGCGTGTGGGATGTACTCCATGTGGTAAGGCGATGCACCGTATGGCGTGTAAGCCATAGCGGTAACGTGGCGTAGTGTTGTGAATGGAGTACACGAGGAGTGTACTCCATATTGTGAGACGATGCACCATATGGCGTGTGTGCCATAATGGTGATGTGGCGTAGTTCGGTGAATGGAATATACGCGGAGTATACTCCATGTGGTGAGACGTTACACCATAGGGCGTATGTGCCATCAGGTCGTATGGCGCTTGTCCATACGACCCGATGGCCAATGAAAGGTATGTGGGTCTTAGATGATAAAAATGGTAAGGTACGTGTATTGTCTGGTTAGACACATGTGCCGGACGGATTTACCATAAATAATAGGTAATCTGTCCTATGTATGATGACATGGTACTTAAGCCTCAGGGTTGGTTTAGAGCCATGTGATGTGTACAGATGGTCATGAGAAGTAGAGTGAGCTAAGATACATGAGGGTAATGATGAAGGTACTGTCTAAGAATGTGATGCATGACTTAGTTGGTCTAAGACGTGCATCGGAATGTGGTTAGTAAGAAGAACAGGACAAAAGTCCTAGTGTCTTAATCCTAAGATGAACATGAGTTCATCCTAGTGAGTAAGCACTCGGAGTAGAACGTCAAGGATGAAGGAAGTAGAGACCGTAATGGGTCTCTAAGGGTTTTTATCATAGTAAGAAGCATGAAAGAGCACGGTATAGAAGGAGAGTGTTCTCTAAGTAAAGCATAGCTCTATTTCTAGTCAGTTGCTTATGCACTAGATAGAGAATAACGTTAAGGTTATGTATGCATGTAGGTTGCCATCTGAAACGCGCATGAATGGACTTTACGGTATGAATGGACTGTATAGTATGAAAGTAGCATGGAGTCCAGGTAAGTGTTACATTCATACTCTTCTAGAGTTTTCAAAAGATATGAAAAAGTAAAAGAAATGTTTTTCCTTACGAAAATGAAGAAAAGAACTGGTCTCCCTTTTCAAGGGCAGACGTTTTATGAAAAGTAACGTATTTAAAGTATAAGTATGTACGGCCCCCTTTGGCAGCCCCTTTTCACGCACTCAAAAGTATTATGTGTATGCATGTGAATGGATGACTATACGTAGTATCTATTGTATGTATTTTCAAAGAAAAGACGATGAATGAAAAGATGTTTTCGGGCTCTCACCCCAAAAGAACATTTTCTCAATAAAATAATGTTTTCTCACGAAAAGACGTTTTCCACGAAAAGATGTTTTTTCATGAAAGTACGAACGAAATGAAAAGAAAGGAAAGGCATGCTCATGCACATGAAATGAATGAAAGCTGCGGTTCTTTAGAGCCGCCATGAATGAATGAACGTAAGAAAGAACGAAAGAAAGGCATGAGCGTGCATAAATGTATGAAAATACGTAACGGCCAAAAGGAGAAGGGCACGGAAGTCTAGGCATGATGGTTTTAAATGTAAGAAAGGCCTTTTTATTTTAAAGATTTATATTTTCCACGGTTTTAAACTCCAAGCTTATTTTATTGTAAAAGCACATTTTATTTTATAACGTAGAGTCTTGCACCCTGGGAAGGACTGTAAAGATGTTTTAAATCGGACGAAAATTTCCGTCGTATTTTTTAAAATATTTTGTAAAAATACCCACCACGAGGACGGGTGTTACACTTACGCTCGCAAGAAGACGAGTCACTTGACTCGATAAAAGCCGAGTACACTCGCAAGAAGACTAGTCCTTTGACTCGATAAAAGTTGAGCCCTTACGCTCGCAAGAATATGAGTCCCTTGACTTGCTACGGGGTAAGGGACCAAGTTTCAGGATTTAGTCTTGACCCCCCGTCCAACCAAATCAAGTTCTTACACTTGCAAGAAGATGGGTCCTTTGACTTGATAAAAGTCGAGTACACTCGCAACAAGACGGATCATTTAACTCGATAAAAGTTGAGCCCTTACGCTTGCAAGAAGACAAGTCCCTTGACTCGCTGCAGGGTAAGGGACCAAGTCTCAGGATTTGGCCCGACCTCCTATCCAACAACGTTGAGTCCTTACACTTGCGAAAAGATGGGTCACTAGACTCGACACAAGCCAAGCCCTTATGCTCGCAAGGAGATGGGTCCCTTGACTCGCTACGGGGTAAGGGACCAAGTCTCGGGTCCAGAGCCCAAGACTATGTCTCGAACCCTAGCCAAAATTGCTAAAAAGAAAGGGGAGGAAGGGAGAAAAAGAAAAATGAAAAAACGATAGTAGTTTCCAAAAAAAACTTTCATTTATTGATTCACCAAAAAGTATAAATTACAAAGTGAAACGCACCAAAAGGGGGGGGCTATGTTGTACAAGGCACTACATAAAGAGGGGGGTAAAGTGCCGGAAGATCGAGCTATCACCGAGATGAAGGAAGGGAAGAAGCGCCTGGAAAGAAGGGAAGATATCCTGGTTTCCCAAAATTCTTGACGAAAGCTTCCTCCTCAGGACCTGGAGGGAGGGACGTCAAGGAAAAAGTACGCAAGTCCAACTCGGGATGGTGCAATAGGTGCTAGTGCATCCTCTTAAGGCCGTCATGGTAGCCATATGACCAAGCCGCATCTCGGATGGCGTTGGCATTTGCGATCCTAGGCCAGACCTCCTCCCAGTACTTGGCAACGTTGCCCAGATGGGACTTCAAGTTGGCAATCTCCATGTCGCGGGACAGGAGGTCAATGTTCTTCTGGGTTCCCGACTGCACGAGCTCGCCAATACCTGCTTTCACCTACCGCAACCGCTCCTCAAGTGTTGGGCCTCCTGAGAGTGCCTGAAGTTCCCGAATAAAAGCCTCAAACGTTGCCCAGCTGCTAGGGCCCGACCCCATCGAGATTCCTCCAACTCCGTTCTAGTGGACTTCGTCTCCTCCTTGCATTTCTCCAGCTCTGCTTCCTGGGTGACTAAGTAAAGCTCGGAAGCAAGGTGAGCCTCTTCGAGCCGTTTCTTCTCCAATGTCGAACAAAAGAAATCCTGGTTAGCATCATGTAATCGGCTCTTGAGCTTCTTCTTATTCTCTTTTCATCTTGCAGAGCCCATCTCCAGGCATAGGTTCTGCTCCTTCATGAACTCCACCTTGTTGATTAGGTCTTTTCGCTTAGTCTTCAGGTCCTTGATCTTCCGAGCCGCCTACTTCAATTTGAAATACCCGAAACGCCCCAAGGACTCAAGCTCTCGGTTGGCCTCCTCCATCTATCCCAATTCCTCCCCGATCATCATGGCCAATTGGTCCACAGCCTACAAGAAGAAAGAGGAGAAAGAAAGTTTTGAGAATAATAAAAAGAGTTAAGGTTGGGGCCTACTTCTGTTTCGTCCTAGAGAGGGATGAGCATACCTGGGCAAATAGGGGTCACAACATCTTGCCTACTCACAAGACGGCATCTACACGAGCTTTCTCCACGGCCGGGGCAGGGGCCTGCATCCTCTCCGCCCCGGAAGAAAAGGATGGGCCAGTGATTGCTAACTTCCAGGAAAATTCGGGAAGGGATCCCCAGGTCTTGTTGCATGGCCCGGGTGCAACAGGAGTTGAAGCCCTTGAGACATCGTCATCGTTTAGATCAATGACAAAAGGAGGATCCTCAGCCGAGCTTCGAGCCGCTATAGGAGGAGCTTCAGGACTCAACCCCTCTCCTTGCTCACCTCCTCTATCTCTTTCCTCTTCATCCTCTGTCTCTTCATCTTCCCCACCCTCGTCTTGGAAGAAGAATCAAGCCCACATCCCTTCTGGGCTTGTGGCTTGAGAAGGGCTGGGCTCTGCCTCCTGTGACCCAGGCTTCAGGTTCGAGCCACCTTTATTGTCCACAATGTCTCCATGAGCCAAGGCTCGGGAGGGGCAGGGCTCTTCCTCTCTCGACCTAGGCTCTAGGGTCATCTCGTTGTCCCCAAGAGTTGAAGCTCGGGAAGTGCTTGGTTCATCCTCCAGGATTGTTGCGTCCCTTTCGCCCTCAACATCTCCTTGAGTTGAGTCTCGAGAAGGGGGGCCTTACATCCCGAGGTTTGGCCAGCGAACCTACCCATGGGATCCCATAGACAGCCTTCTCATGAATGGTGTCCTCAAAGGAGGTAAAGGACTCGAACGAGCTAGGCTCGTGAGGAAGGGGTCGCTCGAGAGAGGAGAAAAATGCTGCCTGAAGGTCACAAGCTTCCAATTCTTCTACAGAAGGAAGCAACGGGTCCTAGAAAGATTTGGTGGGATGAGATCTGGTTGAGGTAGAAGGACCGACGGTAAGACCGAAGCCTCTGGGAATGACGTTGTCCCCCATGTCAAGGGAACAGGAATCTCTACAAGAACAGACTCCCAAACGCCTCGCGTTCGGGAACGACTTCCAAATTCCAGGACCTGATCACCTAAAGGAGTAGAGCCCCCGGCCTCACCACTATGCAGGGAAAAATCATGGTGCACCTTGGGTTGCTTGGCCTAGCAGGTAGAAGGACGCGAAGCGTGTTTTAAACGAGTGGGTCGGGATTCGGAAGGTGGGACGCTACCTAATAAATTTCGTCTAATAGCGTATAACTAATTGGGCATCATCAAGTAATCGTGGATGTTCTTGTCAAAAAGGACCACGTCATTCTGTGACTCATCCAGGTGGGCCCTCACCTAAGTAGTGACCAACTCGTACCAAGCCTTTTCCCTCTAGTTGAAGGTAAGTTCCAGGCTCTCCGTAAACGGGGTGTACCTCCAACAAGCTTGAATAGGGAACTCCTTGTGAGCAGCTTGCCCTTCAGGATACTCCCAGTTTAGGCCCGATGCGAAGAAGAACTTCCGGGACCATTCCTTTATGCTTTCGTGATGCCCCTCGAGCGAAGCTATCTTCCGGGCTAAAGATCGGGCTTGGAAGCTGAACTCGTTACCCGGACGTTGAACGAGCCAGTATTCGTAAAAAAAACTCCCAGGGGTCAAATCTGGATATTCCTTGGGGGGTTTTGCTTAGTACCATCTGGTAGATGATGCAACTAGAGATCAAGAGGTGCCACGTGTAAGGATGGAGCTGCGTTGGGGCTAGTCTGAGGTAATGTAAAACCTCTCGGACCGGGCGACAGAATAGGAGGCGGAGACCGTTGGTGAACATCAACTGGAAGAGCGCCACCCTTGTTGCAGTGACGTCAGGGTGCACTGCATGCTCACTCCGAGGCACTTCTAGAATCACAGAGTGGGGAGTCTTGTACTTAGAACGGAATGCCTAGAGGTCGGCACCAATGATGTAGGAAACCTAGCTTTTCCCGCCGTGTGCCATCGCAACGGGAAGAAGCGGAGGAACTCAAAGAAATGGAGGAACTTCAAGAAACGAAGGAACTCGGAGAAGTGGAGGAGGAGTATGAAGAGAGAACGAGAAAGCAAGGAACTCAAAGAAACGAGGGAACTCGAAGAAACAGAGGAACTTGGAGAAGTGGAGGAATTCAAAGAGAGAACTGGAAAGCAAGGAACTTGTAGAGATAAAGGAACTCGAAGAAACGAAAGCACTCTAAGGAAGAAGGTAAGAGAGGAAGAAGAAGGAGAAATGGGGCTTATATCGCAGGGGTAGGATGGGCGGCGAGCGAAAAGTGAAGTGGCCCTGACAATGATGATGCCAGTGAGAGCTACGCAGATGCCAGCAACTGAGGTGACGGTTTGGATGGCAGCCATGACGTCAGGCGAGTGGGAAGCACGAACCAATGAGGCCTCGGGAAGTGAAGATAGGGGCAGCTGACACGTCTAATCAATCTTCGGGAGACGAGATGCTTGCAAGAAACAAGGAAGAGCATTTATTGAGCATGGTACTATCCTGAGGAAGCCGAACCGATAGGAGCTAAACAGGCGGGGAGTAGCGGAAGCTGAACGGCCCAAATCAGGATTGAAAGCATTATGAATTCTCATCACGTGCACATGATAAGAATTCATGGGGTACTGTGAGGGAGGGCCCTTCCTAGAAGGGCCCGAGCCCAGGCCTAGGAAGGACGAGCTACGAACCAGTATAAGGAAAGGCCTAAGCCTAGGAAGGATAAACTGGGAGCCCGGGCCAAGGCTCCAAGAACTAGCATCTCTAACTCGGAAGGCCTTCCAACACGAGCTCGGGAGAACCAAGTAGAGCGTCCGGGATCGACAACTCGCCGAGTCTTATCATAAAGCACCAAGCAGGACATTTGACTACACGTGGACAGTAGCACGTGCCCGATCATGTGTTCGACAAACCTGAAGCACGCTGCAATCAATGCCTATGATAGGGACTCAGCGCCAACGACATGTCCCCAGTTCAGAGAACGGCTCACCCATGATCTGACACCCTATAATGGCAGGAGGGTGGTTGCAAGACAGACCTAGTACGGCGCAAAATCTCCCTTAGCCGCCTAGACCGTAGACTGACACAGTAGCCGACAAGGAAATGAGTGGCAGCAGGTCTGACACCTGACATACCATGATCTTCCTCGTAACAAAATCTGAATCAGGTATAAATAAGAGCTATCCCTTCTGTGGGAGGGGACACTCTCTAATAACTCATCTTCTTTGCATTTCTGAGCTTTCTCCTCAGAATTATCATTGACTTTGGCATCGAAGCAACCCCAGAAATCATCGGAGTCTCTTCTCCTCTTAGTTACAGGCAACGTGAAGCTTGGGCCTTGCGGTGTTGCTCAAGCTACAAAACACAACATTAACAGACACAGTAGTTCCAATTTCTAGCTTTGAGCTTTTTACTCCATTTACCTCAGCTTTGATAAAATAATTTATTCTATTAAATTTCCGTTAATAATCAATTAAAATATTATCTCAGTACTAATAATGAGTGTAGGTGTCATTTTGAAAATAAAAATAAATAAATACGAAAAAATCAAAATTGAGATCTTTGGGTGATCTGGTCGAGACTCCGACTGCCTGCTTGCCTAGTTAGCGATCTACGTGTTGCCTTGTTTGCCGAATCCTAAAAAGGGGCCTAGGAGGCACTTAAAGGTCACATTGTTTGCAACCAAAGCTCAAAGTCATCCTCAAGAGTGCTTGGGTTCAGCCTTGGACAATCTAGGCTATGCTCAAGTCGCACAAAGGCATTATTTGAGACAACCTAAGTTGATGCTTGATTTGGCACCCAAGCATCTCTTGGGCATGACCACATCATCCAAGTTTCAGTCCAAGCATTTGCCCAGGGTAGCCTCAGGATTCAGGCCTTGCTTAGGCAACCCCAATGTGGCCTAGGTCATCACAAGGCTATACCCTGGTTGTCTCAGGTAGCGTTTAAGCTACCTAGGTCTATGCATAGTTGAGGTTTGTTAATTTTAGTTGTCTTAGACTTGGTTTGGATTCCTAGATGAAACACAAACAACTCCATCTTGTTTCTTATGATCAGGACATCTTTGTATCCAAACGATTATTCCACCGAGCTAAACTCATCCCATTTCATCTCTCTTTTTCTTAGTACTATTCATTCTCAATACTATTCATCGAGAAGATAATATATTACTGACAACCCAGATTGAGATAGTGGCACATTGGGAGTTTTGTTGCACGTAAAAGATGGAGACGATGGCTTGTTGGGCGTGTGTGGAGGCTTGGGTGTAAGCTTCCAATAGGTGTGTCTGAATTTCCCAAAATGAGATACGATCTGACCATGCCGAATAGTGGCCGGAGATCCGAGGAATCGTTGTTGCCGGAGAAGGACTTTCTCCTACTGAGTTGAAAGGAATTGACGTCGGATTTCAATTTATGCCCCTAACTCTAGTGGCCTTGCACCACTACGACACTCGTCGCCATCCAAACACGATTCAGATAGTTCATTCTTTTTTGTTTTTTTTTTTTGTTTCACTCTGAAATTTGTGTTCTATAAATGGGTAGTTTTGCGTTGAGGTGGGTGAGTGGGGGGAGGTAGAGGTGTATTTATAAGGGAAGAGTATATAGGAGGAAATGATTGGGGGAAACTAGAAGTAGTTTTTGAATGGTTGCGTTGAGGTGGGCGAGTTGGGGGGGGGGGGTAGTGGCACACTAGGAAATGAATAGGGAGATGAAAAGTCATAAAGAGAGAAGCAGGGGAAGGAAGAGAGAGATAAAAAGAGCGCGAAAACCTACCTAAGGCACGTGGTGATGGCGCAACACAATGACAAGGGCTGGACGGCGTGAAGAGGCAATTGAAATAAAAGGGAGAAATAGAAGGTAGTATGGCTAGGCGAGAGAAATAGAATGATGTATTTTGTAATAAAAGGTATAAGATTATTGATGGGACCCATCACTTTATCAAATGCACATAAAAAATTGAAATCATCTCATCTCACTTTTACATCCAAACACAAACTTTTACAAAACATTTCATTACATATTATATTAACTAAAATATGTCACTACTATTCACATATGATCTCATCTCATCTGACTATTCAAATGAAGCTTTAGTAATTGGTGCTTGTGTGGCAATTTAATGGATTGTTGACGAAATGATTTTTTTTTTTATTAAAGCGAAAAGTATAATGATTTAAACATGATAAAATACAGCATAGGAACTGATCAAAGGACAAACTAATATATTAAAAGTACATGTTGTTCATATTTTGAAATACTTAATAAAATTCCCAAATATTGTCCAGTTCTTTTTTCTTCCTTGTGCTTTTCCTTCTCTTTGTTTCTCCTCTCTCTAGCAAAAGCTTTTCTTAGATTATGTTTGTTTTGAGGTTAAGCGAAAAAAAAATAATTTTAAAATAGTAATTTTTCCCAATTTGGTAGAGTTACAAAAAATGTTATAAGAAATATTATCAAACATTTGTCCACTTGTAACTTTCGGTTATTTAAAAATAATATTATTAGATTATTATATTATATGGTTGTCAGTCTTAGTTGATAGTAAAATATTATATGAAAATTATATTACTATTATTATTTATCGGGATTAGTAAGAAAACTAGGATTTGAACCCTTAGAGAAGTTAATTTTTGAATTTTGGAGCTAGAAATAGAGTTAGTGACAACGTTGAATTATAGTAGGGCACAGAATTAAGACTGAGATCCTTTGGAAGGCCCAAACCGTGACCCATTACCATGAACCTGAACGTAACCATCTCGAACGCCCAAGCCAGTTGCAAGAGTAATTATGTCAAACATAATGCATGGGATCCTATATATACATTTGTTTCTTCCTTCACGATCAATTCTAATAGTTTTCCAGCTTTTTCACTCTCGTCTCCTTCTTCTCGCCGCAAAGCATCTCTAGAGATCGTGCATCAGCCGTGACTTGAAAGACCAAATCAACCTTGCGAGAAGAGCAACGCTATGAGGTTTGCTAAGAGTTTATGTTTCACTATAAAGTTGTTGTGTTCAAGCGTTGCTAGATCTCGTTCGTGCACCACTCAAGGATCATTGATAAGTCTTTCACGTTGCGGTACACTGCATCACAAGTTCGTGACACACATAGATAACGTCGCATATGCTCTGTTTTTGTTAATTGAAAATAGAGGAGGACAAGGGCTATGGTAATGCACCCCTACCATACTAAGCCGCCTCGTAACTTTGCCTTTAGATGTTGCTGATCATTGCTCAATCACCAAAACGAGGAAGAAAAATCATTGCATCTTGACCCCACATTTACGTGCACCCTTACATAGTTTTTCCCAGTACTCACTGCGAGGATCGCACCAAAGTAAGGGAAGAGATCCACTCCTGAGGACAAGGGGCTGGCAAAGAAAAGGCAACTGGGCAGACAACGTGTAAGACCCGTCCTTGTGGTGGGGGCTTTACAAAATAGTTTTGGAAAACAAGAAGGGAATTACTGAATTTTTTAAAAGTTTTTCCTTCCATTTCAAGGATATAAAAGATTCCATAGTTAGAAATTGAAATATGTTTTATAAATCTAAATAGAGTTTTGCAACGGAATTCATTCAATTAATATACAAAGTCCTTTTTACAAAACATGATTTCGTAAATTATATAAAATGCCTAAGCTTTTGTCACCTTACCTCTTTTCTAGGCCGTGTCTGTCCTAACGCTTCGCTCTAATTTCATTCCTAGGTGGGGCACATACAAGAGTTGAATACTAAGTAAGCGTTACTTCATATTGTAAAAATATAGTAACACAGGTGTGTATTCATGCATTTATCATTTATATTGATATTTACATAAAACATTTCCCACCTTGTACATTCTTCATAAAGAACTAAAATGTTTCATACATCTAATAAATTTTATCACTGTCTTCTAGTCGGTACACACTGTTACGCCCCGTGTGATGGAGTTAGTAGTCTTTTAGACCCATTTCGGCTCGTGGCCATGGGTTGGGAATTCCTCAATCAGAGGGTAGCACTAGGTGCACTACCAATACTACTTATCCTGCATTACAATTTGCCCTTCATTTAGTACCATCATTCATTCAGTTATGGTCGTTAAGTAGTTTCATACATTAAAACATTCATTCATTCCTTTCAATTCTTTTATTTTCATGCCTCTCACTCATCAGTCCATTTCATTTCATAAAACTTCATTTAATAACATAAAGCATAAAACCTCATCATTATGTTTCATGGAGTATAAATACAATAAGTACTACATATAACATCCATTCATATGCATACAACTATTCTTAGGGTGCATAAAAAGGTTGCCAAAGAAAGTCATTACATACATATACTTAAACATTAATACATTAGCATAGATCCATAAAGCATCATTTCATTCTAAGAAATTATTTCCTTTTCTTTCATTGTATAAAAGAATATTTATAAAAGCATTTCATTTCATTCTTTAAGGAAAAAAATTCATTTTCATTTCATTTATAAAACTTTACAAGAGTATGAACTTAATACTTACCTAAACTCCATGCTATTTTCATTTCATACTGTCCATACATGTGCGTGTCAGATGACAACCTACATTTAGGGGTATAACCGGTTCGGTTTTGTAATAACCCATCCTTTCACTCTCGATTGGTCATAAGTCATGTCTATGTGTTTTAAATACTGAAGCCGTGTTTTTAAGTATAGTGGTTGATTTTAAAGTATGTCAGTGTTTTAACGCCATCGAATATTTTAAATGTCCTGAAAATATTTATATGGGGTATTTCCAGTGTTATTAGACCAAGCTTGATTTTAAGTAAGACAATTATAATATTTTTGAAGAGTTTCAAAAATATTATAATTGTAGAAAATCATTTTATCAACATGATTTTAGTTATTTAAAATATTATGGAATTTGAATTATGTTGAAAATACTAATTTATTAGATGGTTTTATTCTCTTAAAGATATTAAAGAAGATTTCATCATTTTATTAATGATGAAAGAATATTATTTTATAAACTAAGTTTAGTTTAAATAATATTCTATCTTAATTCCTTTCAGTGCTTTTAGTTAAGTTAATGTTTATCCATTTTTAAATCAGTATTTAAAACCCACCGTTAGATGGTCTTGAAGACTCCAAGATGAAGGGTTGGGATTAAAACCCTAGCTCCCTCTCTTTCTCCCTCACTTTCCCTTTCCCTCTCTCTCTCTCCTCTCCCTCAGCTTACACGGTTTCCCCTTCCCCCTCACCCGAGTCCTCCCTCTTCAGCCCCATCATCGCCTTGCGCCACCAGAAGCGACACCAACCACCTCACCGGCCTACCTTTACGCTGGCGAGCTTCCCCCACTGTCGAAGTCCTACATAGCAGCTTCCTCTTCCCCCATGCCTGCCCTTCTCTCCTCTCAGGTTCCTCACCTCACACGGCCATAGCACGGCCGTGAGCTAGCCCCACCTCCACGTCGGACCACCACGAGTCCTCTCTAGACTGCACACAAGCAGCCTCAACACACACGGGTTTACCATACCCACGGTTGAGCTTCGCCTCCCACGGCCACCACACCACCACCAAGAGCCTCCTCCCTCACCGGTGACCTCCCTTAGCCACCCCCATGGCCAGCCGAGCCTCCCTCCTCGCGCACACTCTCTCACTCTCTCACGTGTGTTCCTCCACCTCATGATCAGATCCGTCGCCTTTAGCCACCATGCCGCCACTCCATCACCACCATGCCCCTCCATGGCACCTCCTAAGCCCTTCCATGGCCAGCCATAGTCCCCAGCCGCTCCTAGCTTCACATGAACCATCACCCTCTCGGATGCATTGTACACTGCTAGATCCACAGTGTTCCGCCCCTTGTCGCTACCATGAGGCCTTCCAAGACCACACCTAGCTATTCCCACACCCAAACAGCCACCATACACAGTGGACAGCCACTGTACACTGCCTTAGCCGCCACCCACGGACTCCCCACCATGTTGGCCACCCTCGCATAGCCCAGATCTACCCACTAGAATCCTAGATTCGGTCCCCGAGATAGTCCCATTGTAAGGTCATGGTAGAGACCGCTACTGCCCAAGCTAGTGGCTTGTGACGCCACTAGCCATGCAAAACAGCGAGCAACGCACGGGTTATCCCGTCGATGGTATAATTCTCATTCCCTTATCCTCATTATTATGTTAGTTGGTTGGTTAGATTGTGGACTGTGCTGTTAGTATTTATGGAGTTCGCTGTATTGTGGAGTTTGTTGTGTAGTGTGATGTGAAGTGTAGCAGTGTACGTGAAGTATTAGGCATAGTTGGGAAGTGTGTGGACTGTGTTGTGAAGTGTGGTTATGAAGTATGTGCTGTAATGGTGACATGATGTTGTGTGGATTGGGAAAAGAGTACACGTGGAGTGTACTCTTGTGGCGTAGCATGGAATAGGAAGAGTACACGTAGAGTGTACTCTGTGTGGCGTAGCATAATGTGAAGGGAGTACACGTGGAGTGTACTCCATGTAGTGGAGTGATGCACCATTGGCGTGTATGCCATAGTGGTGATGTGGCGTAGTATGTGTGAAGGAATTACACATGGAGTGTACTCCATGTGATGGAGTGATGCATCATATGGTGTGTATACCATAGTGGTGATGTGGCGTAGCGTGTGAAGGGAGTACACGTGGAGTGTACTCCATGAGGTGAAGCAATACACCGTGTGGCATGTCACAAAGATAAGGATGATTGCGTAGTTGATTGATGAGTAGTGTCAGGAACTTTGGAACAGTGCCCCGAAGTAGTTGTAATGTGGCCTGTAGTATGAAGTGATAGGTGTCATCGTGTAGTTGACTGATGGCTGGAAGTATGTGTGAAGTGACAGAATAGTGTAAGAGTAGTGCAGCGGAAGCATGACGGGGAATGTCACGAAGTGACATGGTTAAACAAGAAGTCATGCTTGTGATCAGTGAGGAGTTAGTGTAAGAATGATATAGTAGGATGTCAGGTGACATGATAAGGTCACGGTGTAGCTTGAGAGTAGTCTTGAGCTAAGTGACATGGCAGGAGGTATAGTTGTGAATAGTGTCATGTCGTGTCAAGTATTGGAATGAACTGTCAAGAAGGACGGGTAGCTTGAAAAGTCATGCTAGCCAGGTCAAGAGGGACAGGTAGCATGATGCGAAGAAAATGTTTTAAAATGTCCCTATGAACTGATGCTTTATGGATGTCATGAAAAATGATGTTTAAGCTCATAATTTTAAATGACGCTTTTCCACGAATGGACTGATAAATGAAAAAGACTGAAAAGGAAATGTTTGAATGAAAGTAAGAAAATGGCTGAAAGGAAATGAATGCTTTAATGTATGAAAATACGTAACGGCCATGATTAAATGAAAGGGTACCAAGGGAATGGGCAGATTGTAAAGCCGGGTAAGTAGTACTGGTAGTGCACCTAGTACTGCCCCCTGATTGAAAGGGATTTCCAACCTGTGGCCACAAGTGAAATCCAGGTCCAAGGGAAAACCACTAACCCCAACACACGGGGCGTAACAGTGTGTACTAGCCAAAGGAAAGTAATATGAAAAAATGTATGAATGCATTGAAAAGGCACTGACGGGAGAAATGTTTTATGAAAAGAAAATATTTTTTAAGAAAAACCCCGCCTAGTGATGTTTTCCAAATGAATGTATGTCTTATGTATGTAAGATAAATATGGAGTGATAAATGCATGAATAAAAACCTATATTAGTATATTTTAACTATATGAAGTAATGCTTACTGAGTATTCGACTCATTTAGTTTTTATGTATGCCCCTCCCCCCCATAGAAACTAAATGAGCAGAATGCGTCAAGACAAACACGGCCCAAGGGGAAGAGCACAAAAGTTAGGCATGAGAGTTTTAATTGTATGAGAGGCATTTTTATTTTAGGATTGATGATTTCTGTTGTAAACCTCTTTTATTCTCAAAACATATTTTATTTTATAATGTAGAGTCTTACATCTTGGGTATAGAAGCAAAAATTTTGAAAGGATCAGTAACTCCGGTCTCCTTTTCTCTAAAACTATTTTATAAAAAGTCCCACCACAAGGATGGGGCATTATAGGTTTGGTCCGATTTTGTACATTTTTCAGAACCAAACCAGTATACATCGATTTTGAAAATTTAAGAACTGATACCAGACTGATTTACTACCGAAATTGAAACTTCTCGAATTCTTCAATTTCGGTTCGGTCTAGTTCAATTTTTCTGGTTTTACGGATTATCTATGTTACTAATGATATAATGTTTACATATACTATACCATTAGTCTATTTATATTATATTATAAGTATATTATTTTATAATAATCAATGCGTACTAGTATAGTATTGAATTTTACTATAGTTTATACAATACTAATGTATATATCCTTGATATATATATATATATATATATATATATAAGTAAGTTTATATTAACAACTTAATATTAATGTTTATATTTAAGTTTAAAATTTTATCTTACATCAAATGTTATTAAAAATTATAAAATTAATTTTATGTTATATCACAGGTTATATTAATTTTATGTTATAAGATTAATAGCGTAACACCCCGCTTAATTAACCCTTGATTAATTCTTAAGTACTCTAGATTAGGCTTTAACTTGTGGGTTAATTACTTACATTAAGGTTGATAGTAGAATTAGCGTTAATCATGGTGCTTAGTGTAAATAAGGTAAGGATTAGAGAGGCAAGCTTATTAGTAAATTTTGGTGAGGCTTTTTAGGACCTTAGAGCATTCATAAGCCAAGCCCAAGAAAAACTTTTAAACCAAGCTTTAAGGAATTCAAGACTAGTTATAGTCCAACTATAAAGAAGGCATAAGGCCTTTGGGCCAAATTTGATATAGAAATGACCCATAGCCCAATTAGGCCAAGTCAAATCTTTTCAAATCCAATTTAGTGGATCTTGAGATTTTCTTTTTAACCCTACAAATCTATAAAATGAGGCTCTCTCATTCAAGTCCAAGAGCTCCTAAACTATGAGCTCATACATTTGGCCATTTTAAACCCACATGACCCAAAACTATGTTTGGGCTCATTTCACCATTCGAGACCAAAATCTCAATACACCATACCATTGGTTTCCTTAAGCCCAAATCACACTCAAGTATCCAAATTAAGTTTTGAAAATTGGCTAAGGCCATTAACCATTATACTTGAGGTTAGTGCACTTTAAGCCATGTTTTGAAGCATAATCATGCTTAATCTTTTTTTAAATTTTTTAATTTAACTTTTGTTGAATTAATACTCCCTTAAAACTTGATTAAGACCCTATTAATGACCTAGCTAAACCATCCCACATGTCATTATGAAAAATTTCATAACATGCCCGAACCATGCTTCAATCTGTTTTGTGCATTGCCCTTTGTAATACTTGGATTGTTTTGCCCTTAGGCCCAACATTTTTGTGGTTTATCCTCAAGGTTAATATGTTCCTTAAACAACTCATGAGACCCTCCCAAACTCAGTTTGAGCCTTGGATGAAATTGGTTGCATCAACCAACTTAAAGAACCAAACCGGGTGCACCTTGGTCTAGTTTGTGTAGGAACCATTTGGATTGAATTTGAACCAGCCTTTTGCCATAGTTTGCACCACCACCCCATGCCACCTCCTTCTTCACCCAATCACCAAGAAGTCCCATGACCATCATGGAGGATTTTGACTCATTTTTGCTGCCCAAAATCATCCAAAACCGAACTGATTTTCTGCCACCACAAAACCACCTCCATCCACCTATTTTCAAGGGTTGTTTGATAGTTTTTCTGCCACCTAAATGATGCCCCACAGCCAGACCTTCCTTCTAGGATCAATGTAGCAACTTTGGAGAGAAAATCATGGTGGTTTTAGACCATTATTCCTCCTGCACAAGCTGACCTAAGCTCATGCAAGCAAATCTAAAAATTTTCCAGATTTGAGCACCTCCCAATGCACCCAATCACCAAGCACCCAAGCCAACGCCCCTCACCCCTTGGCCTCCTATAAATACTTTCCTCCCCTTCTCATTTCATCCACACCACAGCTCCAAGCATCCTCTTGAACTTTGAGAACATTTCCCCCTCTTTGAGATCAAAAAGAGTGCAAGTCAAGTGAGTTTTGGTGAGTTCTTGAGTGTTCTCGTGTAAGGCAGTCTAGAGTGCTTGGAAGGCCACCAAATTTGTAAGTTCTCTTCCTTTTGATCTTATTTATCATTTAAACCTTTTTTTCCAAGTGTTGGTATGAAATTGGGTTGAGTTTCGAGAAGGTTATGATGCTTAATGCAAAACCGGGTCAATTAAAAGAATGTTTGAATGATTGAATGTTTTAAAATAGAAATTTAGTTATGGCATGTACTAAGCATGATTTTATATGATCTATCATTATCCCAACATGATTATGGAAGGCTAAATTTGTGTTTAGAAGCATGCCATGATAGGTTTTAAATCTATCTTGTTTTGATCTTCAAACATGGATCGGTTTTAAGTATATTGGTGACTAAGGATTACTTAGCTTTGATTAAGTGTTGGGTTGAACTTTATTACTCAAGGATTAGCCTTAATAATGTCCTTAAAGATGTTAGTGATCATTAGTGATTAAGGAAAATCTCATATGCATGAATTCATAGGGATCAATAGTTGAAAATACATATAGGCATCAACTAGGATGCATGCCACGGATTGGAACTAATTGGACAAATTCCATTTTGAATTTCGAAAATCCAAGGGCATAGGTGGTTTTATAATGTCATAAATATGTAGTTCATGAAATTTGGTTAAATTTGGGGTTCGTTTTTAATTAATGAAAATCTAAGGCATAAATGGCAATTTTTGAAAGACTAGGAATATTCTTGTAAATACCCAATTTTTGAAACCTTTGATTTTGAACCTATTCATAAGAGTATTAACCCTAACTTAGTATACACATGATTTACCCAGCTACGGCGCTAATTTCAAATTTCTCCAGAAGTTTGTAAGTTGGCTTCTAACTTACACCTTGATAGATTATTTATGAATTATTGATAAATGCTCATTTCATATTTCAATTATCATTTTTAGCATAAATTATCATTTTATATGATACATTGAGTGCATACCTACATGACATATGAAATTTTTATCATTTTTGCATATTACATTTATAAATTTCATTTTTGCATAAAATTTACTATATACGCATATGTCATGAGAAATATTTTTTAAAACATAACATGAAAATCATTTTGTCACGACTCCAAAGGTCAAGATGAGGAATTATCCTGGTGGAACTCCTCTATCCACTTTGGAGTGTTTAATAATGGAGTGATAACCCCTAGGTTGACGAAGACCAGTCAACAGGCTTCAAATGGATTCTTTTTAAAGAACGCCGGAGCGAAGTCAACATGTTATGACACCTAACGCTAGTGGATGTACACGTTATGAATTTTATGATGTTATGTTATAATTACCAATGTATTGAAAATGAGTCTATAGACAACGTAATTTCAACGAGAGTTGTACTACGGTCAACGGCAGATACTCACAGTGCATATGGGGAACTGTGACATTACCACACGTTATGTTATTAATTAAAATAATGATGAAATTTTTATGAAGAAGTTACGTCTTCTCAAAAATGATGACGAAATTATTTACTGATTAAAAACCTGTGTCTCCATATTTTTAAAAGATGTTGAGGAATCTAGATGGGAGACATGCATATTGATTTTCTACAACTCATGCATTGCATATTTATCATTTTTCATGATTGATTTATCTTTGTGCCAGTTAGTTGTTTAACTTACTGATATTTCGAGTAAATTTCACCATTTTATGGGACTTCTATCATTCCACTCGGAATGATAGAAGTTGTGTCAGGATTCAACCAAGACGGAATTGATGGAGCACTGGATCCGCATGTTTGAGGAGGAGCCAAATTTTCTGAAGAAGTTAAATTTAATGTTGATGTTTATAGCCCGAGTCCTTCATGTTATAGATCGCATGAAGAGAATAATATGACTTTGTATATAAGTCTATGCTACATTGGTATTTTGAAAATGATGATTTTCTAATGAATTTGGGATTTTTTAGTTATTCTGGCATATCTTACATTTTAACTTTTTAGTTCCGCTGCGATTATTGCATACTGCTAGTTGCATACTAGAATGCATTGCATATTAACTGTCATGAATGGGGGTATGTAACCTTGTATTGCATGTCTCGACGCTCTAAGTCTCCGTTCCATCCCAAACGGGGATTGCGAGCGTCATAAATAGACTTGAATAAAAAGATTAGAAATTCATGTTATATTAATGAGAACCAACAGTCCCAAGAAATTAACCCAAACCTAGTTCCACTGCAACCGAATCTCACCTATGAAGAGAGACTAGTATGAATCATAGACAGGAAGGAGTATAGATTACGATCTAAAATTGTACTTTGGTGAAGGTGCAATGGGAGATGCGGGAAATTAGAAATTTACTTGAGAAAGTGAGCGGGTCAAGGGGGAGCAGTTCCCATATTTATACGAGCCGTAATAAGTGCATTGTAATGCACGAGAAAAAGGTAATTTGGACAATTCAAGGGCAAAAGCAGGTCTATATATAAACCTTCAATTTACCCCTCTAGACCACAATACTAGAGCTCTTAGAACTATAACCATGGTGTGAGGGAAGTGAATATGCGACGATTCTTGGACGAATGACGAAAGACAACGAGTTTAGAGGCCGAATGCTAGCAAGCAGAGGAGGAACGCTGCCGAGATGAAGAAAGTTCTCGTAGAGCTGGAGCCCTAATAATAGAGATGTTGGGCCATGATAGTACAACCATAGCATCACGAGGGGAGAAACTGATGGATCTAGGTGAGGGTATGTCTCTTCCTCAGTCAGAGTAGACTGAGAACATCAAAGGACCCCCCATCAAGATCACATTCCTTGGAATGCCGTATCGAGAGATGATCATCACCTAATATCGAGGATGAAATTCCTAATAAATAGGGGAGGATGTGAGGATCGTGCCAACGTAAGAGGACAGACCACCTTTTAAGGGCGAATGGAAGGCAAAGAAGAGAGCATTTCCTTGGCAAGTGGAAGACAAAGATAATCTTCCATTGTTGGTTTGGTGAAAAATGAAGAGGCGAGGTTTGTACAGTGCTGCTAGTCCAAAGAGTGGATGAATGACACCATATAGAAAGCTTGTCAGATGAATCTTGTGACGCCTCCAGATCCTGCTTGGAATTTGGCGAACTCTGCAGCGTCAGGATATGCAACACAAGGTTACCTGCCCTTATGCATAATAAATAAATATGCAATACACCTAGCATGCATCTAACAATATGCAATATTTGTAGCAGATAATTTTTTTTCTTTGATCAATACTATGTACCATATAAGATATATCTCAAACATCCAAATATATTTCATAATCTAAAGATAACAAACATTCAAAATTTACAGTGTAAGTCTAAAAGATCTATAACATCGTGAGTACTCTAGACAATTATCTTTAGGTACATGCAAAGACTAATATAACCACTATGTTAGTGCATCAAATAGCTCGTGCAACTCAGCTAAGGAAGTCAAAATACTATCGATAAAATAGAGCATCCAAGCAATGAGCACTGTGTCATTGCATTGCCGCCTAATCAACCTCCTCCAGTCGACCCTCTATTGCATCTCCTAATCCTAGCAAATAATCTACCATTTCGGGAGGAATGATAGTTGGGGCTACCAAGTGAGATTGATTACAAATCTCAACAAGTTAACAATTAACCTAACTAACAGTGTATAGATGCATGCATGACAGTAAAAATATGAATGCTAACATGAACATGAGTGAACATTACGTGACTTGGCAAAAACATGACATGAGCTTACATAACCTGAAATAAAGTGAACTGAACATGACATGAACCGAACTGACTTGAAATAAACACGACGTGAACTAAAACTAAACTAAACTTAAAATAAACATGACATGAACATGAACTTTGAATCTTGTTTCCATAATAATTGCTTAATTAAGCATGAATTGTGAATGCTACACAGGTTCCCTTGAGTCGTGTGCTCCCGTTGATACCGCATCACATCACAAGTATCTGGACCAGCTGTGAGTACGTCAACATATGTATTACACCACGGGTATTTGCACCCGCTATGAGCACACAATGTATGCATCCCATGACAGGTATCTACACCTATATGAGTGCGTATAACATGAAATTGAATTGTGGTTTGGCTCCATTCATATTGGTGCCTAACTTTGCTCCGGCAACCAGTTACTTAGGCATTCGAAGCCTATTGAAGGTATTTTGTCAACCATGAAAATTTGACCCCAATTTAAACACTCCAGTGTGAACAATGGAGTTTCACTAGATATTATCTCATCTTAGCACTTGAGGTCATGGTAAACGTAAAAGACTCAAATGACTTGAAAATACTATTTCTTTTGACGAACTTCAAACTTGTGACATAACATGACATGAAATAAAATGATAGATGACGTATCTTGACATGATGTGACATGTACATGAGACTAGTGATATGATATAGCATGATGCAAAACATATAATTATGGCATAATCGTGACGTGTAAGAGTTAAACATGACATAACGTGGCATAATGTGCAACAAATAAATATTGGAAGTAAATCATGGCATGTCATAACATAACATGTACATATGCATAAATAACATAAAAAATGGTTTCTCTTACCACCATACACACATAGATACCCTAAAAGTAAGTTAGAGACTAACTTACAGATATTGTAGGTGACAAAATAAAGTACAAAATAACGAGAAATGTAATGACATATTTCTAAACGTTAGAAACTCCTCACTATTTACTTAGAAATATAAAATCACTAAATCATGAATAAATCACCATTTTACCCATTTATATGTGGGAAATGACCATTTGTCCCTAATTTAAGGATTTTGCATCCTAACTCTAAAACTCATCAAAATTTACATTTCTCATGTAAATTTTATCTTAAACCCAAATATCTAATTAAAAAAATTTAAAGCATAACATAACTATAAGAACCAAAGCATAGGCCAAAACACACAAATGCTACAATCCTTGATTTTTGTTGCAAATCATTCAAACTCTAGCTTTCATGCTAAAACCAAATCATGCAACGTACAAAAACCCATATCTTATGTTTTAATATCATGCTAGGACATTAAAAAAAATACATATAAACAAATCACAATTTCATTCATGCCAAAACATCAAGTATTTTAATCACGAAGAACAATCCTTAATATTTTTGGTCTATCATTCTTCAAATTAATACCGAGAACTCCATAAATTCAAAAACATACTCTTAACATGTTCATAAATCAATACTAAGAAATATCATGCTTGAACAAACAAGTCAAAATCACAAAAGAGGAAAAACTTATATGAAGAGAGTTTTGTGAGAATTTACTTATAAAGGCTTCGAAAAATTCAAGTATGAAAGTCCAAAAAAGCTGTATGATGTCTCTCCCTAAGTTCTCTCCAAGAAAGTGTTTCAAAAGTGACAACAACCTAAGGGACAAATAATGGACGACTCATATACTGCGGTAGGGGTTGAGAGGGGATGTGAGGTTGACTATTTGATGATGTGTTGTTAGCCAAAACTATGGGCTACAACACACGGTTTTCTACCTTAAAACTGTCATGTGATCAGGTGGTAGTGAGCTGGTTGTTACCTTTCTATCAACTACTATTTGGGGTTGACATGGGTAGTGGAAGCACACTCATAGAAGTGGAGAAACTTCCTCAAGAAACCTTGCATAGACGGAGCTTTTTGATGGGCCTTAGTGAGCCTAAATCGATTGGCCTCATTCAGGGTTTCAATAGGATTTGGTTTGGGATTTTGATTTCTAACAAGCCGAAATACATTTTTTTCTTGGCTCAATGAACATGCTATGATATAAAAAAATAGATGAGAGTGTAATGACATAAATTTTAATGGTTAATGGCATGTGGAAGTGATTTAATCAAGTGATTAAATACTAAATTAAAACCAACTTCATTTAGTGTTTGGGAAACCATATAGGGTTTCGATTTCCACAAGGTATTTGGGGCTTCAATTGGATTTCAAATATTTGGAGTTTTACTAGGATTGAAACCCTCTTGGGTTTGGGGTTTCAAATAGTCAATAAAAACTAACTATACTGATAGATTAAAACATACGTGATAGCTTGATTTGTGAGACCTTTCCAAGATTTTCACAATGTTCCTAAATCTTAAAGAAATTCATCCTTTAAATTTCTGGCATGCTGTTACATCCTCCCGTCCTAAAAAAAATATTTTTTCCTCAAACTCTATGTATGTACTACGACAAATCATTACTATCAAACAAAAGAGAAGGTGTTGCTCACCAAGCCTATTGTCCATTACTAGACATATAGTCACTAGTCGATGAGGGTATGGGTGAGTCAAGTCTATTGTCTTGGTATGCTGAGGCATATAGTAAAGTAAGTCGTCATCGGAGTCCTAAACCATGTTGACCTCCTTGTCATCATTGCTAGGTATATGACCCTGAATGAGAATCATCACAATCCATCCACGTGGTTAGGTGAAGAGGTGGATAACACTCCTAACTACCTCAAATAAATAAAATTGTGTTTTGGACACCTAAGTGGATAAGAAACTAACTATTCTGACTAATTAAAACCTATGCAATAGCTTGATTCATGAGACATTTTTAGGATTTCCATTACGTTCCTAAAGTCTAAAAAAAAACTCATTCATTGAATTTCTGACAGGCTGTTACATATTTCAGTAGAGGGTGTAACAAAGGACTTTTCATCCTGTTTTGGGTGAGCAAACGCGAAGGCGATAAAGGCAGGTGCAAAAGGCAAGAAAGAGGATTGAAGAGGTTGATAGCTCGAACGAAAGGTGAGGTACAAGCCTAGGGTGAGCAACGGTCAAGTAAGACCCATGCAAAGCAGATGTACAAGCTTTTCATGACAACATGAAAATGCTTAGAAGGCAACATTACCATACATAGAAGACCACATTCCATTTGAAATGTCACATCTGGAGTGGGTCTGTATGAAAAATGCTACAGCTTTGTAGACCATATTGTTTGAACCTAGAGGTATGGTCTAGCGCCACGTAAAAGGCTTATACTTTAGGAAGGGCTGCAAATTGGATGCAAAGCAAGCTGTAGAAACATGCGTGCCTTGTCCCATCAATTTGTCTTCGTCATCCTGCAAATGGACAACTAAGACTAAATGGCTCCTATTCGGGCATATCAAAAGTCAAAAGGGCGTCAGAAGCACACTTGATGATACTGCCCTATAAATGGCTTAAGCTAAAAGCAAAAATTTAGATCGTAAAGTGTTGGATCTTCTTTAGAGTTGGAACCTTCAGAGAAAGCAAGTGGCTTCAAGGGTACAATGGAGAGAAGTGGAAGATTAACTCCAACACCGTTGTAGTATTTTTCAAATATGTTAGCTTCTAAGATAGTGCTGTGAAATGTGGGATAAATGTTGTGGGTATGTCATGGGATTTACATTGCTTATTCTGTAACCTTTCTCTTTCTATTCCATGAATAATAAATATTTTCATTCTTTATGTTTACAAATATCTTTACATCGTGACTTTGAGATCTCAATTTGAGATTGAATAGTTTGGATTGGTGATGTTGTGATTTTGGGTGTGTGAGTCTTACCATGCGTCAACCATCATGGACGGGATGATGATTCCTCGAGCCATTCCTTCGAAAGAGTTACAAGGCAACAATTTTCCTATTTATTTGAGTCGTAGTAATTGATATGAAATGCACTAAATAGGGCCATTTAGGCCATTTACGAGTTTAAGAGGTAGGAATGTGACTATAAGTAACCCTCGAACCCATCCATTCTAGTTACAATACTTAGAGATTTTGAAAATTATCACTATCATAAGAGGGAAGAAGACTGCATAGAAAGTAGCCAAGCCACCAAAAATAATCAAACGATTCATGGAGAACCGGCATGAAGCAGCGAGGTTGTTGGAAGAGCAGCGACAAGCTGAGGAGGGAGGAGGGAGGAGGGAGGAGGGAGGAGAACAAGGGCTCGGATTGTAATACATCGCAATGAAATTTTAAACTACCACAACTACGTTGTAGTCACTCGACCAGTGAGACACTTGAAGTAAGGCATTACCTCCTTTCTGGGATCAAAATTTTGAACAACTAGGTTATTCACTACATCTAACGATTCAGATGATGCCATTTGCTAAAAACACTGGGAATCTCACTGTTGCACCATGTCTCATCTACTACTTAGTTTTCAACAAGCAATCCGGATAAAGCACAATGCTCCTCACCTCGACAAGCATTGTGAAGGAACATGAAGCTTGTTATCTCGGTGAACATTACAAAGGACCATGAAACTCTCCCCCAACTAAGCAACATGGAGAGCAAAATGCTCATCACCCAAGACAATACCATGGAGACAAAATTTCTCACCACCCAGGTGAGCATCGCTAGAGCAAAAAATGTACTTGTAATCTCAACAAACACTGGGGGAACAAAAGTGCTCGCCAACTTGGCAAGCAATGTGAAGGAGCATGAAGATCGCCACCTTGACGATTATCTTGGAAAGATAAAGTGCTTACCATCCTAGGTGAGAACTATAGATAGCAATAGTGCTCGTAATCTCAGTGAAAACTAGGACTGTTCTCCGACCCAAACCAAAACAACCATTTCAGACCTGACTCAAAATAAGAGTATTTCGTTTGGCCATTTGGCCGATTAGCCGACCTGAAAATAGCTTTAGAAAAAATGGGTATTCCAACCTAAACCCTTTTTTTTTTTTCTGGAAATAAGCTAATCTGGATATATACTAGAAACATTTGATTACCATTCTATACAAAAAAAAAAATGAAATGGTCTGTTCCAATGCTCTTTTGTGATTTTGTATAGGAGATTGTGATCGTGCACTAATTTGTAGAGTCTATTGGTTTCCGAATTTCAATGTAATTGGAATTTACATGGTAATGAATTTCCTACGATTCATTGTATTTTCAAATTGGATGGCTCTATATTTCTTCTCATTGTTGGACTCTGATTTTCTTGTCAATTACATGACTTTTGGGAATAGTTATAGGCTGAATTGCTTTTAGATGTAATATTCATCTTTTGTTCATCGTTTCGGGGAAGTACATAAAGGGCATGTATTTTTGAATAGCATCAATATCAAAAGGGCCATCTGATTCATCATCAGGGATTAATGAACTTGTACCCTTAGACTTCTAACATGCATAAAAAAGACCACCCATTTCAATCTCTTGTATCAATAGTTGAGATTGAACATTTCTTATTATAATTGCTTGTAGACATATTGCACAAAAATATGTGATTAAGACCTGCTAAAATTATACCACTTTCAATTACTTTCAACCACCATCGGGTCCAATTGTTCATTCTTGGTTACCTTCCTATTGATTTCAGACTAAACAATAAATCAACCAAAAACATTAGTCATACATTGGGGTTTTAGGCATAGATGTTGATAAATTCTCATTACTGTAGTTAAGAGTTGGTTGGGTGTTCTTCATGATGTAGTTGCTTTGGCTTTATCCAATCCAACTTTTTCTTTGGCTTTATCCATCCCTCTAGCACCCATTAATTTGCAAGAGTCATCTTTTACAAGGGTCAAGGTTTAATTAGGAACAATTGAACAAGCAGCTAGTACTAAATGATTATGGCATATTTCTTATAACACCGGAATATAATCAAGTGGTCATATTCATGAAAAAGTTACAAATATGATATTTTCCAAGGCATTCATGATTAGAAATGGAACTACTTTAATTTTTAAACACAAACTCTAATCAGCAATCAGAAATAATCATTTTTTTGTGACTTGCTTGCCTCTTCTAACCACTTAACCAATCATCAAGCAAAAATGGTCTACCATTGGATTAGCTAGTTTTGGTCTAAAAGTGCTTCAAGTAATCTTCAATCGACCTCATTCAAAATATTCTTCAAAGTTATCTCTACATGAAAAAAAAAATTATGTTGAACATATAATTAATTGAAAGAACTATAAGAAAATATTCTTAAAATATGAATCTTATTAGTTTCTAATTTGTAGCTTTTAGCATTTTTCATTACATCTTGTGAGTCATAATTAATGGAGGGAGCCATCAATCAGTTTTGTGTGCAAATAAGAGCTTCAACTGTTGTCAGGCTCAATGATTAACGAAATTAATCTAAGACACAACCTCCAACGCTAAATGCCGACTTAGAAGCAACAATAGATATGGGAAAACAAACACATCTTGAGCTATATTAGCAAGAATCGGATATCTGATTGAGTTCACCTTCCACCATATTAGAATATTAAAGTCTGTCAATCTTTCAACACTTTCTATGAAATCCTTCTCCAATTCTAATTTAGACTCTACCATACCTTTTGATGCTTGATATTGTTGATACATACTGAATAAATCATCTTCATCATAATAAGAAGTGTTGATTTGAGTCTCACCAACGCTTGATTAGCCCCTACTTGAACCTGCATTGGATTTTGAATATTGCTTATACATCCACTCAATCATCCTCCTTAACCTTGTAATAAGTTTAGATGCTCACTCATGGCTAAGAATATTTGTAAAACAAAACTCCAAAACTTCCAACTTGAAGCGCAGATCAATCATAGATGCAATAAACAACATTTTGTTCAATTTCTCAAAATTCCCCCAATACTTTTCATATTTCAACAACATCCTCTCCAACATGGTTTCCAGCATATTACTTGTAATACCCGAGTCCTACTACGTAGGTCCTTACGTCATCTTATTAATTCTAAAGTTAAATATTTTGAGATAAAGATTTTTATTATTACTTTCAATTATTTTATTTTAAGATGAGTATGTTTTATTTTTAAAATATGATTTATTAAAATAAATCAAGGGTATTATTTTAAGACTTTGAAGTATTTCTCTTAAGCCTTTTAATTTTATTTATTTAAGAAATGGTCCAATTAATCCCTACCATTGGATTGGTAGGTGAAAAAAATATCTTTCTATGCTTAAATCTCCACCATCCTTTTCTTTAGCTTGCAAAAGAAGCTTTGACCCACTTTATCTCCATTGTTGACCGACCTCCCCCATGAGCCATTCGGACCTTCTCCTCCTTCCCATTTCACATCGACTGCAAGCCCCTAAGATAAGCCAAGAAAGAGGTTTCCTCCAAGCCCTAACTGCAGCCCCTTCATCCACACGAAGACCCTCTCGGTTTCTCTAGCACCGAATGACTTCTCTTTCTCTCTTCAAGCCGATCCTCCATCTCCTCTTAAACTTAGAGTTCGGCTGAAGCACCTTCAAGGAGGACGAAATTCGTGGCTTGGCTCTTCGGTTTTTCTTCTCCTTCTTTCCGTTCGTGGTTGCTGAGTTAGGTAATACTCTATTTTTCTTCTGATTTCTTGTGAAATATGGAACCATGCTAAGTGGGTTATGCTTTGTATTTGGGGGTTTCGGGTTCCATGTGCAAACCGATTCTTGTGTAGTGATTTCTGAGTTGAATTCCTTTGTTCCTTCTAATTCATGTCTTAGCTAAGTGGTAATGGGATAAAGGGATAATAGGGTTGTGTGTGTGCCGTGCATGTGCCCTGTTTCTAGGTTCCAGCCATGTTATGCTCTGCTTTTCTGTTGATTTCCAGTCGTGTATCTCATCTTGCTTGGTTCCAGCTGTATGTAACTATAAGTTGCTTTGTTTTGTTTATTCCTTGAGATTTATTAAGCCTAAGCCATGTTTTAATTTATCTTGTCTTTAAGTGTTTCATTAATGGAGTTAAAGTTACAATTTTAAAAAAATATCATTCCTTTGAATTTATGGCCTAAGTAAGCCACTAAGAGTTTTAATCTAAACTAGTAAGCTTACCTTGGAAACCTTGAGTTTGCCAAGTACTATACCCATGTTTATGATCTATTTTTAGAAAATAAGAGATGTTTTCCTAAGCTTTTTACAACCTAAGTGTGATTTAATTATATGGTTGAAGTTTGGATTAAATGAAGGATGTTTAAGAGCATGAAAGTACCAAGACTATTGGCGGTCCAAGTGTTGCAGAATTTCTGCTATGCTTTCTGTTTTGGGGCTTAAATCAGCCCCTTTCATTCCCTTGTTCAATTTCACCTTTTGTTCAACCAAAGATGAATTTTAGTATGAAAAACCCATGAAAAGAAGTGACCAAAAATCAACCCTTTGTAAGCATTGGCCCTTTTATTGGATTTACCTTCCAAATGATGTTGCTAAACAATCAATGTCCTCTTTGATGAAAATTTTCAGATTTGTAGCAAATTCTTGTTCTTTCCCTTTTTAAATAATTCCTACCATTTATGCATTTTAATCTATGATTTTCCATCTATCCTTCATGTAGAAAACATTGGCTTTTAGAAGAGATAGCAAGTATGTTAATTATTTTCGTAAGTTCTTTAAAATGTATGGGATGAGGATTTTAATGTTTTGGCCTAAGTGCCATGCATAGTGGGTAGACAAACGGGTTAAGGAAAATGTTTAATTCCAAGTGGGAATTTAAGTGAACATGTGAGAGTATTGACTAGTAAAGCATAAAGTGAGATGGATATTGATGTATTTTTTTCATTTCATTGAATAGGAGTTTACTTTCAAGTTCAAAGAAACTCGCTAGTAAAGCTCGCAGGTAAGTAGTTATGACCATGATTCTTACACCATGCTCTCTTTATGAAAGAATATCTCTCTTGTTGCAAATGTTTCTTTAATGAAAAGAGTAAATGAATATAGTCTGTACAACCCTTTTGTTGATAGCCCCTGTTAAGTACCCTATCGATTATAATTGTATGTACGTATATAAGGTAATGCATGTATGTAGGTTCTAAGTCAAGAGATTCTCACGCATGCTCTCTCAAGAAACTTATGATATTTCCTATATGTAGTATAGCATGAAAGTGTATCTTGTTTATGAAAATGCATGTACATTGAACTAAAAAGGATGATGAAAAGGTTTAAATGCAAAGGAAAGGAATGTCTCATGTTTTATGCTTTAAGTGATGCTTTAAATGAGTTTTAAGATGTCCCTATAATCTTATGCTTTAAATATTCATGAGAACTAACGTTTTAAAATGCTCCTAAGGGAACGTCTTAAAAGGCCCCTGAGAACTGACGTTTTTAAAGATGTTTTGAAAGATGATGTTTAAGCCCATGTTTTTAAATGACGTTTAAGCTCATACTTTTAAATGATGTTTATGCTCGTGCTTTTAAAGATGTTTAAGCTCATGCTTTTAATTGATGTTTAAGCTCATGCTTTTGAATGATGTTTATGCTCTTGCTTTTAAACGATGTTAAGCTCATGCCTTAAAATGATACCTAAGCTCGTGCTTTTAAATGATATTTAAACTCAAGCTTTTATATGACGTTAAGCTCATGCTTTTAAGTGATATTTAAACTCATGCTTTTAAGTGACGATCCTTTCCTATGAATGAACTGTTAAATAAAAAAGATTGAAATGAATGAAAGTACGAAAGGATTGAAAGGAAATGAATGTTTCAATGTATGAAAATACATAACGGCCACATGAATGAAAAATAGTACCCAATGAATGAATGGGCAGATTGCAATGCCGGGTAATAGTATCTAGTAGTGCACCAATGCTACACCCTAACGGAATGGAATTCCAACTTGTGGCCACGGGTGAATCCATAGGTTTAAAAGACCGCTAACCCTAGCATGCAGAACATAACAGTGTGCAATAGCCTATGAAAGTGAAAAGATGAAAAGTATGAAAAGATGTAATGCATGAAAAGCATGTTATGCATGAAAGATGAAAAGTATGAAAGATGTTATGCATGAAAGATGAAAAGCATGAAAGATGTTTATGCATGAAAGCATAGTTATTTCTTAAAGTGTTTATGCATGAAATTCATTTTCAAAGATTAGCAAATGTTTATGTATGCATGTTTCCAAAGGAAAAAGAATAGATGTCTAGTATGTTCAATGCATGGTGTACTACTTATTGAGTATTAGACTCACTTTTGTTTTAAATATTTTAAACGTCCAGGAAATGATGAAAAAGTTGGGGAGCAAGGCATTACTACAGAGAGAGAGGTAGACGCTTTGTGTTTTTCCTGTCGGTGAGGAAAAAGAAAGGAATGGAAAGGAAATAATAGGTATGTACGTAGCGATTCCACCCCTTCACGGGGCGGGGTTGTTACATTACTCCCACTCATAGAAAATTTGTTCAAATGGTTATATTATAAATATTTCTTTAATGAAAAAATTTGAAGTTGCATATACTAAGCCTAAAACCTGCAAAGTCATATCATAAAAAAACTTAAAAAATCATATAAAAACCTTGATGGTTTTCCAACCATGTAAGCTTGGTATTCCTTGTCCAACCTCACGTAAATATGGGCCAAACTCATTGTTTTCATCTTGCAGCACCTCAAACGCCGCATAATATTTGAGAGCTGTACTCAACATTAGACATGTTGAGTTCCACCTAATTGGAACATCAACACAAAGAAGCCCACCACCTAAAATATTTTGTTTATCTGCGCATGACTTGAACTTATTAAGTTTTGAAGGGGAACACTTCACATATTTCACTACATTTTTAATATTCACAATTGATTTATTAATTTTTTGCAATCTATCTCGAACAATGAGATTCAAAATATGTGCACAACATGTTATATGCATAAGTAGGAGTGCAAACAGTCCAGTCTGGCGATGGACAGAACATTTTTGGTCCATCCTCTTTCCCGGACCGGACTGGACACCCATAGGGACCAAACCGGACTGGTCCATTCGGTCCGATCTCTTTTTGTTTTTAATCAATTAATAATAAAAAATTATTTACAATACTAAATTAAACTAAGTGACTTATTAATGTGGATTATGTAATAAACTCAATAAAAAAATATTTTATATGATCAATGATAATAAATTAAATGAAAATTACATTATTGATGATGTTAATTATTACTTTATTACTAACTTAAAATATGTTAATGCATAATGAGTCATATACAACTTTTAACATTTTGTATATGAAGCAATAAGCATAAATAATTTAATTATCCATACATATTACATCCATAATTGAAAAAGATACATACTTAACATACTATTATAAATAAGCATAAAATATTTAATTATACATACTAATATACTATTATAAATTTATAAATTATACATATATTATAATTTATACTATAACTCTTAATACTTAATAGTATTAGTAATACATTAAATAATATATTAATACATTGATACTAAATATATATAGTTATAGACTTATAGTGATTAGTTATTATGAATCATGATTAGTATAACTATATAATAGTATTAGTATTAAATATTAGAATATTAGTAATATAGTATAGCTATATATTAGTAATGTTAGTATAACTATATAACTATAGTCTATACTTAATTATAATATAGTATAATTATATATTTGTTAGTGATATAATTTGGTTAGATGAAAATTATATAATTAATTATATATATAAATTATAATTTTTATTTATTTATTTATTTACATTCGGTCTGGTCCGTTCTAGTCTAAAAAACCCTTGGACCGTGGACCGGACCGAATGAACTCGGTCCTATAAAATTTGGACTGTGGACCGGACCAAATGAACTCGGTCTAGTCCGGTCTGGACCGAATTGGCCGATCCGGTCGATTTTTTCGGTCCAGACCGCCCAATGATCACCCCTATGCATAAGGTCATTGTCTAATACCATACAATTCTTAAGTTTGGCAATTTTTCTCAAATAATCGATGGTCGTAATATTAAAGGATGCATTGTCGACTATGATTGTATATATCTTCTTTATGCTCCATCCAAGTACAGATGACTCAATCTCTCTTCCTATTGTTATCCCTTTGTGATCATAAATTTTGTTAAAATCTATAATTCTCTTATGCAAGATCCAATCATCATCAATAAAATAGGTTGTTATGCACCTATAGCTAAGATTTTGAATTGATGTCCACATGTCAGTAGTGATGCAAATTTTATAATCGGATGCCATGAACATGTTCTTCAACTTTTCTTTTTCTAACATGTACATCTTCATACAATCTCACATAACAGTAATGAAAGAGAGGATTGGAAATCCAGGTTCAACTACGGCCATAAAATCTTTAAAACCTTGTTTTTCTACAAATCTAAATGGTAGCTCATCCACGATTATCATTTTAGCTACTGCCGACCGTAGTTTCTGTTCATTATACTTGGCAAGTCCAACACTAGGACTGCTAGTTATACTATCTACCCCCATCTTTATAGTCCTGGTTGTTTTTTATTGGGGGGTATCCCTTCCAACCCCAATAGTATTACAGGTTTTACATGTCTGATTATGGTACTTCAAGGATGAAGTACATTGTTTTTTAGAATTGCATAACAAAACCTTATCACAATAATCGCACGAGGCTTTGGGCTCATTGGGATCCTCGACATTCCCAATCCTTATAAAGTCTTGTCATGCATCTGATCTAGCTCGTCTTCTTGTGATAGGAGGGCAAACTTGAGGACTAGTTGTTGGGAGGGAGCTATCCAAAGTCGGAGGCAGAGTGCTATCCAAATGAATCACATTGGGCATTGATTCAAACTCAAATGAAGGCATAGCAGCACTATGTTCCATAAGGTTCAACTACAATTTGAGATAAATTATGTTACATGTAGACCATTATATTTAAAAAATTAAAGCTACACTCATATATGAATGTCATAAAATTAAACATAGAGAAAATTTGAAAAGACGTTAACATATTATGAAAACAAAGCAGACAACACATTTTAGCTGACAAGAAATGGCAAATGCCAAAGTAGGACAACACAGTATATAGAGAAATATATTGGAGATTTAAGCACACACATATGACATTTAGAATTAAAAACATCAATAGGTCACGATTGATGGTCTGACCCATATTGTTAAAAACATCATATTAAGATTAACTAATTAATATACTACCAAAAGCCAATTTGCATGTTCCAACTTGACATTGAACAGGGATAATTGCTCTTCAGCGTGGAATTAAAATTGTTACTTCAAATTATAAAGGAGATTAAAATTGCTCTTCAGTCTGAAATACCTCTGGTGTTTGATATTTGAACCAACATTATTGGTCTAACCATAACGTGTATGAGAGATATCCTCGGTTGAGTTTCTTAGTGGCTTGTTGGAATAATTATTTCTTCCCAAAACTTGCATATTTTTCCAATAAAAAGTTTTTCTATGTTTCAATAGAACAAGAAAATTGAGAACAAGAAGAGTGGCAGAAATGAAATCAAGAGCAGAGATTAATTACTTAGACCATTTTCTACTTTTGCTTCTGCACTCAAGAACAAGAAGAGTGGCAGAAATGCAATCAGGAGCAGAGATTCACATCTTTTCACAGCAATAGTACAAGTAAGATGTTGTGCACGTTCTATTTCTTTTATCACACCTCCTTGAAACCAATAGTTTAGGTACACCCATAGCTTGATTTAGCAACAAACACGATAATATCAAAAAGCAACCAACACTTCCAAATTAAAAGAATACCAAACTTATCTAGAAAGTGTGTGCTTCTTTATTGGTAAAATCTTCAATTTTCTTAGACATATATGTTTCTATAGATTTTTGAGATAGGGGAACATAAGAATGTGAACCATTTTCTTTCTCTTCCTTTAATATGCTTTTGCTAATGACTACTTGGCTCACAATTACCATTTAAGAATGGAATTAGTGCATAACAGAGGTATGAGATTTCTAGGTATAAAGGAAAGGACTCAGAGAAGAGGGAAAAAAAGGAAGGACTCGGTGAATCCAAAATCATTTATGTTAGCTTGTCTACACATATTGTCATTTGCATATTCAAATCTTATGGTGCTAAATTCCAACCCATATATTCAAATCTTATGGTGCTAAATTTCAACCCACATATTCAATTCTAAAAATTAAAATAAAAAATAAAAAAACGCTATCGTTTTATAAGAGATATTGTAAAGTGAAACGAAAATATCCAAAGACGCATACACATCAACACAATATCGCAGTTGCAACCACGCAGAATATATTTAGAATCAAGTTGGGTTTTCACCAATCTTGGCCTTTTCAAAGAGTGACGATGATATCAAAAACCATGCCAAAGGCCCTTTACCACCACCATCCAAACCCTAACCCTAGCACCTCATAAAATCAAAGCAAATAAAACAAAATAATTTATATTACCTTCAATCTGTTACTCGATGCTTGTAGAGTGAACTACGAGGGATTGTGTGTTGCTACAGAGAGTGAGACACATAGAGAGAGTGAGAGCTGCGAGAGAGAGACACTGGGATACAGAGAGAGAGTGAATAAGATGTGAGAGAGGGGAAGATAGAGAGAGAGTGAGATGCGAGAGAGAACACAGAGATTGAGCTTCTGAGTTTTGACTAAGACTCGAGAGGAGACTGCCGGGTGTCGAGGACTCTAGCAAGAGAGAGGAGAGTTGGAGCGGCGAAGCTTGGAGACTCGAAGAGGATATACTGAAATTATACATTGTAATGACCCAAACTTGACTAAGCATGGCCTACAGATTTTACTCTTAGTTACTATGGCATTTTGGGAACTCTAGTTATTTCAGAAAGCCTTAGAGTCTTTGAATTGACAACTTGAGCCCAGGAGAGAAGTAACCCTAGAATGCCTTGTAATTTTTGGCCATATTTAGAAATTCAGGCCCAATGGCTTTAGGCCCATAACCCAAATCTTAGTCACTAGTGTCATGTGGCATGTAAGTGCTACATTGTGAATCTAGACTTGATAATGGGATAAGGGGGAGAGAGAAGTGTAGGGAAGCACCAAGAAGTGGCTTGCAGACCTACCCTAAAGGAATTGCCACTTGTCAACATACTAGAAACCTTCTAAAAGAATCAATGGACAAAAAGGAACCTAGGAAGACTAAAGGATTTTCGGCTAGCCCATCTTCCCACATGCCTAAACCCTTGTTTTGGCCCAATTTCGAGTTCCAAAGTAGATATCTTGGGAAGGGAAGCCTAGGTAAAAGAAATAGAGCTTTTCTAGAAAATCTGCATGGGAAACAGAATGGGGGCATAAAGGATTTCGAATTTTGGTCAGGTTTTGCCAAGTGTAAAACATATACTAAGCTTCTAGAAGATTAGATGAAGGGACTCTTATATCAAAGGACAAATAGGCCCTTAGGGTTTCTGCTAACACACTTCCAAGCACCCCATCCACTTACCACTTGTCACTTAGACCATCCATAAATCAATGGCACATGAAAAGTCACCTAGGGAAGAAGCACTAGGAAGATGAAGCATCAACTTGGAAAATGGAAGAAGGAGTGGACGGCAAAGGACAAGGCACACGCCCAATGCCACTTGTCACCCATGCCAAAGGTTGCTTGTTGGAAAAAGGAAGAGGCATGAGATGTTTTATAAAAGTACCATTGAAAAGATATTCACTTGCTTAAAAAAAAGGGAGGGCATAAAAGGGAAAAAGGGGGTTTCGGCCAAGGGAAGAGAAACCCTACACACCACTCCAAGCTTCTTGTCTTCCTAATGGAATCCAATTATGGGAATTCTAAGAGTCATTTTCAACAAAGGAGAAAGGAGAAGAAGAAACCTATGCCACTTGTCTTGCATGCAATGGACTTCAAACAACCAATGAGGGATTGAGGAATATTCTATAAAAGGGGAGAGGAGCCACAGGCCCAAAGGCTTTCTTTTTTTGCCAATTTCAAATTTTATATGCTGTCACTCTCTTCACACAACTCTCTCATATTCACTTGAAGGTTCTCACTCTTTCTCGTATTTTCTTTCCAACCAAACAAGAGAATTCCTTTTTGAGGAAGGATTTCGGCACCCTCAAGACTAAGAAAGGTAAGAATTAGTTTTTCCTCCTAGTTTCACACACAAGTCACTTTCTAAATCCAAAAGTGAGATTCAAATCTCATAAGACTTCAAGAATGATGGAACACACACACTTTCTACCAGTTTTCTTGGAAAATGACTTAAGGTATTAAGAAAACCTTGAAGCCGAATGATGGGGGAGAGTTGATCCTCTATATTTTCGGCCACACTCATGTATTTTCACTCTTGTTTGAGTTTAGCAAAGACACAAGGAAGTTGAATGGTTTCTTGATTCAAAACACTAGAAGCCAATTGGTTTGGCATTTCTTGAACCTTAGTGATAACCCTAGAAACCCTCACACACTCAAGAATATGGATTAGGGTTTTGGAACCCTATTTCTCTATTTCTAACAAGTTATATCTCGATTTACAGCTTGCTATTTGTTTCATTTCATGGATTTTTGTAAGTATACACTCAACTTGCTTTTGGTTAATACTTGTATATATTTGTGTAAATCCTTTCATTATCATGTTTGCTTTATTTGCTATTTCTTGATTGTTTGTTTGAATATGCTTATATGATCTCGGATTATAAATATTACATGAATGGTATGATTCGGTTCAAGATGAAAATGATAAGAATGTTCTTGGCATGTTTCAGTTTAAGGAGAATAATGTTGTCAATTTGTGATACTTAGGTTAGGTTTGGGGAGTGAAATGGAAATTTTTAGTTTTAGATGAAAGTTTAAAATATTATTTTTTAATATTATTATTGTTTTTAAATTTGAAAAAGTTGAATTGTTTATTATATTTTGTATATGGATTTAAAAAATGTGTAATGATGAGATGAGATGAGATCAGATGAGAATTTTATGTTTTATTTTAGTATCCAAACCTAACCTTAATGTTTCGGCTATACCATGTCTTGGAAGTTTCGGACCTTAGCCAAAATCTATGATTTCATGCTTTGTTTCACTATGTTTTGATTTCTATATTATATACTTGAAATTGTAACATGTTTAAGTGATGAATCTTCATGTTTTTGTGCCTATGTGTTTCGGCCTAAGCAAGTTCTCATGATTCCATGTATGTATTTTGATGTCTCATGCGTTTCATGTTATCATGCTATGAATTGAACATGTTATGCTTGGTTACTTCATGCATGACATTCGTTATGTCACATATCAAGTATAAGTATATGTCTTAAGCCTCATGTCACATGCATTTGGAGAAAATATTTTCAAGGAAAAGTATTTTTCAAATAAAAGAGTTTAAAATTTTTATCATGACCCAAAGTGTTAGGACGGGGGAATGTCCTAGTGGAACTCCTCTGTCCACTCTGAAGTGCTTAAGAATGGAGTGGTAACCCCTAGGTCGATGAAAAACAATCGATGAGCCTCGAATGGATTCCTTTTAAAGAATGCTGAAGCGAGGAAGCGCCTAACGCTAGTGGGTGCATAAGGCATGTAACCCGATGAAGTAAGGTTGAGTTAATATGATTCTCTGTTTAAGACGTATTCATCATGGTGTACAGACTGTTGATGGTGCGGTAACTAATAGGAACACGCAGTGCAAAGGGGAACCATATTGTGTCCACCTTATGAACAAGAATAAGAGCTCATAAGATAAGGATCACTCGATGAAAATCTTGTGATATGTTCTAATAAGAAAAGTTCTGATTAAGAATCAACATGAAATAGAAAGTCAAAGAAATTTTCTGAAAATGTTAAAATCTCTGTTACAAGTCTTTTGAAAATGGTCAAGTCATATGTCAAGTACATGTCCATGCACGTATTTCATGATGTACCTCTTATATGCTTGCATTAACTATTGTATCTTGTGTGATTACTTGCTGAGATTTCTCGAAATCTCATTGTGGTAGTTTTCACTATTATTTCCCAACCAAAATTTTAGAAGTTGTTACAAGTGTAGAAGACGACACCTACGACCAAGAGGAAGAGAACGGCACCTTTTCTGGAATTTCTTGGTGTCCAGCTCCCGATGGGACATTAGCAATGAAGAGAACGAGAACTTAGTTATTTTGTGAAAGAAAGAACTTATGATTTATATCTCAGTTTTTTAGAAATAATATTTAGAGGAAGTCTTGTGTTTTGGGATACTAAACTTTACTATATGTCATTTTGGGATACTATATCTTATGGTATGGTTAATGTTTTATTAGTACGGTACCATGTACTTTGCAATTGCTTGTCGCATTGCTTAGAATATCCGACTTTTATTATTTTCCCGCTGCTACGATATTGCATATTGCTAGTGTACTTAGGTGCATAGCATACTACCTATCATGTACGAGGGGTGTGTAGTCTTATGTTACATAACCTGGCATTTCGACTACCATCCAATCCCAAGCGGGGGCTGAGGCGCCACATACATATATAAAAAAAAAAGCTATTTTCGGTTTTAAAATGGGTATCAGGTATTACCCGACCAAAAACAAAAAAGGGGTACAGTTTAAACCAGTTTCGATTTTCACACAAATGGATCAGTATTTTCGGGTCAAAAAATTAGGCCGGGTTGGGTAAGCAGTTTATTTGTTCAGCCCTAGTGAAAATTACAAGAGTAAAAGTGCTCGCCATCCAAACGAGCACCGCAGGAGAAAAGGTGCTAATCACCTCAGCGAGCAGCCTGGATGAAGCATAATACTCCTCACCTCGGTGTGCATCATGAAGGATCATGAAACTCATCCCCTTGGCGAGCATCTTGAAGGAGCATGAAGCTGGCCCCTAGGTAAGCACCATGAAGAGCAGGTAAGACAGAGAGCGAGTGAGATGCGAGAGAGAACACAGAGATTGAGCTTCTGAGTTCTGAATTCTGAGACTCGAGAGGAGACTATTGGGCGCCGAGGACTTGATCGAGAGAGAGGAGAGCTAGAGCAGCAAAGCCTGGAGACTCAAAGAGGATAAATTGAAATTATTCATATACCAAAAAGCGACGCTATTTTCGATTTTGAAGGTGGTATCAAGTGTTACCCAACCAAAAACAAGAAGAGGTATGATTCAAACCGATTTTTATTTTTCACACAAACAAGTTGGGGTTTGCGGGTTGAGTTAGGTAGAAAAATTCAGCTGGGTTGGGTAAGCGGTTTGTTTGTTCAACCCTAGTGAAAACTGCAAGAGCAAAAATGCTCGCCACCTAAATGAGCGCCGCAGGAGGAAAGGTGCTAATCACCTCAACAAACAGCCTAGCTGAAGCATAATACTCCTTACCTCGGCGTGCATCGTGAAGGATCATGAAACTTATCTCCTTGACGAGCATCGTGAAGGAGCATGAAGCTCGCCCCTAGGCGAGCACCATAGAGAGCTTAAGTGCTCGCCCCCTAAGCATGCACCATAAAGAGCAAAAGTACTTGTCACACAATCGAGCACCATAAGAGCAAAAATATTCACCGCCTTGGCAAGCAACGTGAAGGAGTAGAAAGCTTGTCGAGAGAAAGGTAAAGTGCTTCCCCTTTAGGCGAGCACTATAGCAAGCAATAATCTAGCCATCTAGGCGAGTACTATAGAGAGGAAAAATGCTCATCATATTGGCGGGCACCTTAAGAGGCAAAGTGCTCACCACCTTGACGAGCACCACAAAAAAAAATATAATGCTCCCCACTTCCAATATGGGAAGCCACGCACGTGCTTTGTATGTGCCGTCGTCGTTAGTTGTTGGCTTGTTAGATGAGTTTATGTTATTGTGTTTAATGCACTCAGACTTTAGTGACCTGATCTTAAAATTGCAGACGTACAGTTTGGTCACTTTGGTGGATCTTTCCCCCACTTATATTCAACTGCAATTTATCGCTGATTCCATTCTAAGGTCCTAATAATTAAAATTACAAAATCGAGTTTTATAATTATCTATTTTAGATTTTTTTTTTATAATTTAAAAATTGATAGACAGAATATATATACCGAATAGTATTTATTATTTTATTAAAAACTTTCATAATTTTGTTTTCAACCATCACTTAAATATAAATATTTTTTAATTTTTTAATTTTTAACTTTTTCATATAATCATTACTTAATAATTACAATTTTTTCGAACTTCTAAACAAAACATAAAAAATAATAATATTTTTTTAAATTTCAAAATAAAAACTATATTAAAAATCTTATATTATAACAATATTTTTATTTTATAATATTTTTATTTAACTTTTTCTCTCTCACTTTTTTAAAATTCAATAAAGCATCTTAATTAAAATAATTTTATTGTGATTCACAGAATTCTCATTTCATCTCACTCCTCAAACGAACTTAAGTATTGTGAAGTTTAGATGTATATGTCTTTCTTCTACTTACATAAAATATGTAGAAAAAAACCTATATATTCAACATCCATTTTAAAAAATAAATCAATTTAAAAATGAGACTAAGGAAGAGAAATTATTTGCAATATAAAGTGAGCTTCACATCGGAGACTTCACATAACTAAGAAATTACGAACATAAAAATATGCTATTTTGGTGTCATTCTTTTGAGGTCCACTTTTTACCATCCAGATGCGTAGCTTAAAGCATAGACGTACTTGTGGTGGAGTTTTGACTATCCAGATGCGTATTTGAAGCTTTTCTACAAATTGCTCAAGTGGTTATGGGCTGTCTAAAGCCAATAAATCTTTTCAACTTTCCAACATTTCACACTCTATCTTTTTTAAATTTTTTTTTAAAATTTTTTTTATTAAATAATTTTTATATGAATAGTAAATAAAAAATTTGAAATATTTTAAAAAAAATAAATTCAAAAAAAATTTTTAAAAAAATATTAAAAAATATTAAAAATGTGGAGTGTGGAGTGTGGAGTGTGAATGAATAGTAGGAGGTTGTGTAGCAAAACTCGTCTAAAGTTAGCTTTAAGTGAAAAGAAAAACGAACAAGATTGCTCAGAACACATAATAATAATAATAATAATAATAATAATAATAATAACAAACTATGCAATATAGCATGAATTCTCTAGATGTTTAGCCATGAACTTTAACTTAGATAATAAATTGAGATGATATAAGATGAAATAAAAGATAAAAGTTGAATAAAATATTATTAGAATATTATTTTTATTTTTATTTTAAAATTATAAAATATTAAATTATTTATTATATTTTATATAAAAATTAAAAAAAATTATAATAATTAAATGATTTGAGTTGTGATAATCTCTCAATTTAAACAAGAGTGAAAAAAAAAAGTTGAGAGTATCTCTCGTTTCAAAGTTATTATGACTAAAGTTCTTCCATCATAATTGATCAGACAACTTTCCAACGTCAAGTCTCTGACTTTTGAGTAGTTTATTAAAGTCTATACAACTATTCTATTTTTGTTCTAGTTTATATAATTTGATTGAAAGACTTTCTTTGCAATGTGTTGAGTAGGTAAAAAAAATAATAAATGCTATTTTTTTCATTTAATTTATTCTCTCAATTTGATATTTTATGTATTTTATTTTTATTTTTTTAATTTTATTTTTATTTAATAGTTAAGAAAATGACTATTAGTGTATTAATATATTTTTTTATTTTTTTAATAAAATAATAAAAAAATAAAAAAAAATTTAAACTAATAAATAAGATGGAGCAGTGCACTCTTAACAGTAGAGTAGCACCACTCAAAAAAAATTATTCTTGCAAATAGATTTTTCAAAAAATTATTTCCTTTGTTACAAGAATTATACAAAGCATCTTCATTTTGAAAAAAATGATAAATTAATAATCCATACGATTAAATAATTTTTTTAATAATAATAATTTTTTTAAAAAAAAAAATAAATAAATGAACAAAAGAAAAAGAGACTGGGGGCGAAAACTGGCAAGGAATAAATGAACATGAAGAAAAAGAAAGCGTCGGTGCACCGCATGATTCCATTTAAGACAATGGGCCCTCGAATTTATGAAGCACATGCAGTCGCCGTGCAGCATATACGACATTAATTTCAAGGATAACTGGAGCCACATAGATGTCCCCTTTTAGACACATTATCATCTTCTTTTGCTATTTTGCTATTTTGGTTTCTTCTTTTGTGCTTTCATTACAAAGGAGAGTGATATGCTAGGTTGTCGCCAAAATTGCCTCTAAAGTGTCTTTAATGTATTTTGGTTTTTTTATAAATGTTAAACGAAAAGATATACATATATTCACTAGTGATAATTTTTTAAACATTAAAAAAAAAATCAAATCAAAATGTACTAGGAATCACTTTGAATGCATTTTTTTTTTTTAAGAGAGGCAAATTAGCTTTTTCCTACCGACTAAAAAATGATTTCAAGCGATACAAAATTGTCATACTAAAACAACCTAAATTTTGGCTATTTGAGTGAAGCAACGCTATTTTTTTCCTAATCTTGAGTTCTAATACTTATGTTGGGGCGCAATGATGCAGCCAATAAGGTTGTGCATTTGGATACGGATCCAGATATCCAAATCCATATCCGGATTTTTAAAACCTGGTGGGTACCTGCACTGGGTAAAACTAGTTACAACTTGAGTGGTTCACATTGGTTTTTACAAGATTTTTAAAATTCTCTTTGGTCCAAGAATTATGAATATCCGCCTTCTTGAATCTTTTAATCCCTTTAATATGTTCTTGATCTTTGGAGAAGAGAATATTGGAAATAGTTTGTTTATATATTCTTTGTAAATTAGAGAAGGAAATAACAAGATTAATTTGGAGAAAAACCTTGTTATGATGGACCCTTTTTTTAAAATAGAATTATAATGTTTCTAGTTTCAACACACTATAAGCTCTTTGATAGTCCGTTCTCAAGATATAATAATATTGGTTTAATTAAAGGTGCATTTAAAAGAAAATGCTCGAACGTGATATAAAATAGTCATAGTCAAATAAAAAGAAAAAATAATGATAGTATAAAATATTTTTTAATATTTTTAAAGAGAATATTGAATGAAAAACTCATAGGCTGAAATACCTATTTATAGAAATGAAATAACACTTTGCGAGAGATTACAACTTTTTAAAATTGATAATTAATATTAAAAAGAATGTTTGTTAAAAAAACATAGCACTTTGTGCAACGGCCTAGTGGATTTATCACACTTATTTCTGAGGTACGTGGTATCTTTTAAGATACAAATTGACACACTTGAGCAGGTGCCTGGCCCATGGTTATTGGGTCTAAGCCCAAATCATACATGCCATTAATATGCTTAAAAAATGACTTTGGAAAGGTCATTTTAGAGCTGGTTTGGTTATATAAAATTAAACTATTTAATTTCATCTCATTTCATTATTACAACTTTTTCAAACTCTCATATAAAATATAATAAAAAAAATTTCAAATGTCAAAACAAAAATAATATTAACAAATTATATTATAACAATATTTTTTTTCAACTTTGAACAAAGCTTCTCATCTTAACAGCGTAACCAAACGAGACCTTAGAGTCTTACCTTTAACTCAATCGAAGGGGTTATTACATCGAGCCACTCATATCAATTTGTGTGGTCATTTGAGTTGAAAGCTTTTAGAGTAATGCTATAGCCGTAGAGTATGTAAGGGACGCACGGTTACTTTGAAAAAGAGTAGGGTTCAATTTTAAAAAATTAGTTTTTTTTTTCATGTCGATTTCATATTTACTCAATTTTTTCAAAGAAATTATGTGGTGTTTGCATTTCACGACTGTAAATATCATTTCTTTATAAAGAAAGACCAACAGAAAACTCTGCTTATATTATCACCACCCCAACACAAAGCATATTGATACAAATTTTTCCAGTAAAATGCCTCCAAGTTTATGTATGTTTTAAAAGAAAATGGTGAGAAGTGAGTGTTTATGGTTCGATTTCACGGATTTTCATTTTTTTTTAATAATTATTAATGGTTTGGAAAATGCATATATATGCCTTGGATGAAGAACTTCCCAAAGATGATAGGTTTCTAACTTTATTTTCTTGTTTTGATGGTAAAGAAAAAATTGCGAATAATGTTGCACATTTGAGAACTTGAATGTGAGAGAAAGAATGTGCCCTTTTCTTTCTAAAGAAAAATGAATCAAAGATTATAACAAAGTTTTCCGTTGTTCGCTGACGAACTTGTTTGGGAACTGAGATAATCTCATCTCATTTTATTTCAAAATTTCTTATAATTTTATTCTCAAACATCACTCAATCACAAACAATTTTCAATTTCAAATTTTCAAAATTTTTCATTTAATCATTATCTAATCATTACAACTTTTTCTAAACTTTCAAACAATACAATTTTTTCAAATTTTAAAATAAAAATTATACTAAAAAATTATATTCTAACAAAATTTTAATTTTATAATATTTTTATTCACAAATCATTTCACTACTATTTATAAAATTCTCACATTATCTCATTATATAAACGAGTCCTTACTGATCACAAGGAAGATTTTAATTCCAACTATAAAGGAACGAGTATTTTCGAGAACTAGCTCGCCTGTCATTACTCAAGAAGGAAAATTCCTCATACATAGTTATGGGAGCCATTATCAACTGTGTTTCAAATGTAAGAAGCATATTGTATTAAAACCAAAAGAAAAAGGCTCTTGCCTTGAGTGGACTCACAATAATTCATTTACAAGGGTCAAAACATATATCGGTACAATATTTACAACGTTTTAGAAGAATTTGCCCAAAATACACATATCCCGTAACACGGTGGGCAAGTGGCATAACATCAAGTTAAGGCTAAAAATACCCAAAAATAAAAATAATAGCATATGCATGCTATTATCACAAACATTTATTTGGTAAGCCTAGGTTCGTTCAAAAACAGCAACATCAAATCAAATCAATTTGGAAGGAAGTTAGAGACGAGGATGTGAATTGGGTAAGGAAAAACATGGAAGAATACTTTTTTTTTTTTTTTTTAGCAAGGCTACACAACCTCCACACGTCATATTTTTTAAAATTTTTAAATTTTTTAATATTTCTTTTAATTTTTTTTTTGAGTTTATTTTTTTTAAACTAATTCAATTCTTCTATTCATTATTCATATATTAAATATTTGATAAAAGAAAAAAATAATAATAATTAAAAATAAAATATGGTATGTAGAGATTATGTAGATTTTTTTTTTCAAATTAATGTTTGGTCTCGATGGAATGAGATCCCATAGTGCACGCCAGCACTGTGTGCTTAGCTTTTACACACCACATTTTTTTTAATTTTTAATTTTTTTATTTTATCAAATATTTAATATATAAATAATAAATAGAAAAATTAAAATAATTTTAAAAGAATAAACTCAAAAAAAAAATTTAGAAAAATATTAAAAATTTAAAAAAAAAAAAGTGATATGTGAAAATTGAAAAAATTGTGTAGCAAAACTCTTTGCCCAAAAGGGCTGTCCCATTGACTTTATTTTAATAATTTTTTAATTAAAACTAATTTTGTCTAATTTGATTCTTTTAAGAGTTTTTTAAAAAATTTCAGATTCTTATCTTTTACGATATTTCTAATGGTTTGAAATCAGCTCACTCGATTTCGTTTCCGTTTTTTCTCTGCCGTCACAAAACCTCACTGAAATAACATCACTTAATTATTTCATTCTGTCTTGCGTACTTTTACATTAAGTCACATTGCTATGACCCCCTTCTATTTCATTCATTTCATACTGCAATAGAACATTAAAATCCCAAAGCAATCAACTACTGCTATCATACACAAATGAGTCTAATTTAGAGATCTCTATTCATACACAATTTTTGGTTTGCATTTTCGCTTCTCCATTTTTGTGCAAGTTTCAATTCTATGTTAGTTTAGAGTTCAAGCCTCAAATTTTACTTAAAACACTGAAGACGTTTATTACAGGAGTTAGAATCAAGAAGGGATTCTAGTTCAATCTGAATAATAAAGCTAAACAAGCAGTAGCAACTATTAATAGCAATCCATAACGTGGGCTTTGTGGAGTCACTCACCATTGCACTTTTGCCTGGTGAATCCCCACCCAACTTAGCTTTGGAATCATATGAAACATTTTCACAATGAGAAAAAAACATATCCCTTGAAAAACAAAACCAAAGCATTACAAATATTACATCCTAAGCTCCTTGAATACAACCTTAAATAACAAATTTATTAGGACATCTTCTAATCATTAAAAAAATTTCAGATAAATAAAAATTTAGCAAATAATAAGTTGCTCTCAACTCTAGCCACCAAAATGAAACACTGCCATTCTCACAATGTTTCCAACTGCGCCCTCTTTCTAATTGCCTTGCTCCATCTATATATGCATACTTGATTGTCAGAGCCCTATGGTTCGATTACAAACAGAGGCTGAAAAGAGACAAAAAGAAGTCAATAGGATCTGAAATGAATATGATAATTTACCATGATAGGGTACTTGCAAGCTATAAATTGAGCAGGCCGAGAACAATTTACCGTGTCAACACTGACAGGCTTGCCATCTTCTGCAATGATCTCAACTATGGTTCCCGATTGATCAGCCTGAACAAAAAAGAAAAGGTATACAACAATTAAGAGAATGGAAGACATTTATGAACTCAATGTCCATAGCTTGACTTGACAGTGCGATTCCGGAATATCATAAGACGCAATACTTATTGAAAAATGATACCATCCGGAGCAGCACCTTAATTTTAAAATTTCTTAAGGGAAGAGAGAAGGATTTTAAGGGGGAAAAAGGTCTTAGAGCATTGGTAGTTGTTTTAAGAAAGCAACGTTTCAGCTTGGCTATTGAGTTATTCAGTCATAAAAGATACTTCAAGGCCATTTGCAATCATCAAGCGGGCAAAATAGCCTTTGTCAGGGCATGGCAAGATCAGAATCTGGAACGATTGGATTTGGGAAAATTTTCAAAACCTGATTAGTAAGTTCTATTGGCTTTTCTAAACTTTTTAAGAGCCTATGGAGCCATATCCTTCAAAAGCAATCAAGAAACAAGGGGCTAATGAATATTTCTAATTTTTCATTTTGTCTTTTTCTTATTGCAAACAAATACAAAAAAAAATAATAATAATAAACCCTTTTGCATTACAAATTATAGAAACTTATCAACTTTAATTAATTTCAAGGAAAAAGCCATCCATTTATTTATAAATCACTGCAACTAAAAGGAAAAAAAAGTACAGATGCGAAAATTCACTAACCTGAGCTAGTAAAAGTAGACGTAAATATCAACATTCATAAATATCATTTTAGAAGTACGCTTAAAATCGTGTAAGATTAGGCATAGAGGTACCATTCTCTTAATCCCTCCCAACGAACGTTCTCTATTGTCAAAACAGCACCCATTTCTCTCATTACAAATATACCACATAAGGCATAGAGGTACCCTCTTCCAAACAACCACAAGTTTTCAATTGCCTTGAATACCTCTCCAACAAGCCAAAAGACTCGCCACCCTCTTCGGCATCACCCAAACAATGCCAAGCCTAACAAAAACCTCATCCCACAGGGCCTTTGACACATCACAATGGAGAAGAAGGTGATCCACTGATTCTCCACGCCTTTTGCACATAAAGCAACACCTTTTGCACATAAAGCACCATCCATTACAACTATACCACGCTTTCTCAGCTTATCAATAGTAAGAATTTTTCCAAGAGAAGCCAACCAACCAACCAAAGAAAGCCACCTTGAGAGGCACTTTGCTTCTCCAAATATTCTTCCAAAGAAAAAAATCAGTAGGAGAATGTATCACCATGACCTTGTACAAAGATTTAACTGAGAGTTTCTTATTTCCAGGATGAATCCAAAGCAATCTATCATCCCCTCCTGACTTTAGGTTTAGAGCATAGAGCAAGCTTTAAAAATCAGTGATGTCTCCACACCTCCCAATCCTGGACGTCTCTAATAAATCTCACTGACCACTGAATAAAACCAGCAGAATTATCCATATAATCAGCCATGGAAGCAAGTTTATCAGAGGCAATCCTAAAAAGAGAAGGGAAAACATTCTTCAAGACATCATCTCCACACCATAAGTCATGCCAAAAACTGATCTGGTTACCCCTACCCACCTCAAATCTGAAATTTCTGGAGAAATCCCCCCATCCGTTTCAAATGAATTTCCATACTCCCACACCATACGCTCCTCTTACTTCATTTGAGCACAAACCTCCCCAAATACTCCCATATTTGGCATCAATAACAGTCCTCCAAAGGGCATCCCTGACATGGGTATGTCCAACAAGAGCCACATAACATCATGCCAAATAAGCAAGGTAGAAGCCCAAATGGAAGTGATCCTGATGCAACAACCAATGGAGTTTTGAGCCCATCATAATCGACACAATACTTATCTGATTTCCGACCTTCTTAGGTCTAAATTGAAGATTAAGATGTTAGCTTTCCAACAAGACAAGTTTCAGTGGATTTGGAGGCGCGTACAAGCAGATATGATCATTTTAAGTAAAGTGGTCGGGACTTTCCGGATTTCGGGATCCTTGTCTCCTTCCCACTTTTGAAAGCATGTTTGTCCCCTTGACTACTTTCCCACGAATTTAGCATGTTTGTCTTCAGATTATTCTCAATTCTATGTTAGAGGGTTGATTCTAAGCTTCTATAAATATTTGTATTTGTGAGTGTAAGAGCATAGAGTGTTTTATGAATTAAACCAGCCTTTGGCTTTGTGAGAAGAGAGAATTCTTCTTATTGTAATTCTGTACCTCTTTGGTATAATCCTTAGAGTGGTGAATTTCTATTGTTCTGTATCCCTTGTTTTAATCCTTTGGGTGGTGATATTCTATATCCCTTTGGTGTTATTTCTTGGGTGGTGAACTCCTATCTTTCATTTCTTTGTTTGATTGTTGGGTTTCCTTTGCCTCCATTTCAATCTGGTATCAAATTGGTATCAGAGCTTTGGTTTCTTATAGGTGATTTCTAACACCTTGGTTTCCATAGTTCTTGTTTTTATGGCTGGTCGTGGTCGTCGTGCTCGAACTAATCCAGAAGCACCTCCAGTAGCACCAGCCCAACGAGACCCACGAGATATTGAAATGGATGCCTTGAGGAGACAAATACAACAGCTCCAGCAACGCCTAGAGCGTTATGAAGCTTCTGAACATGGTGCCTCTCATCATGGTTCAGATGTTGAAGTTTCCAGCAACGATGGAGACAATGTTAATCCATTCCACCGCGCTCGTAGTCACGCCTCAAGTGACAGCACTCCACCTCATCCACGTGACATAGGAAATCATATTTTCCAACGTCATTATGATGTCAAGCTGGACATTCCAGAATTTGAAGGAAGAATGCAACCTGATGAATTCATTGATTGGCTTAACACCATTGAGCGAATCTTCGATTACAAAGATGTTCCAGATCACAACAAGGTGAAGCTTGTTGCCATCAAGCTACGAAAACATGCTTCTATTTGGTGGGAACACCTTAAGAGGTAGCGAGAACGTGAGAGGAAGAGTCGCATTGTGACATGGGCAAAGATGAAGAAGGCTCTTAAGAAGAAGTATTTGCCAGATCATTATAGACAAGATATTTTTCTTAAGTTCCACAATTTCCGACAAAACGATCTTACTGTGGAAGAATATACAGCAGAATTCGATCATTCTATGATGCGTTGTGACATTGTAGAACCCGAAGAGCAAATGGTTGCCCGCTATCTTGGAGGGTTACGTCTTGAAATCAGTAATGTTGTACAATTACAACCTTATTGGACTTACAATGATGTTTGCAAGCTAGCTATCAAGGTGGAGAAACAATTAAAGGAAAAGGGTAAGAGCAACTATCGGCCTTTCAATCGTGATACAAACCGGGGGAGTAATTCTACTTCCAAGGTCATTCCATCAACCAAAACAGCAGCTGTCAAACCACCTGCTAAGAATGATGCTCCATCAGGTTCTAATCGCTTCAATACTTCTAATTCAAGTAGAAAATGCTTTAAATGTCATGGTTTTGGACATATTGCTTCTGATTGTCCAAATCGCAAAATAATCTCCCTTGTTGAGGAAGAATTGGAAGATAATGCTGAGAGGGACCAAGATGAGGAAGAATCCGAGGAGGAGTTGACATATGCGGATCAAGGAGAGTCTCTTGTCATTCGCAGAATATTGAAGTCAACTTATGCAGAAGATGATTGGCTTCGGAACAACATTTTTCACACCAAATGCACTTCCAATGGCAAGGTGTGTAATGTCATCATTGATGGGGGAAGTTGTGAGAATGTGGTGTCGACAACCATGGTGGAGAAGTTAAATCTAAAAACAGAAGCTCATTCCCATCCTTACAAACTTCAATGGCTTCAAAAGGGTAATGACATACAGGTAACTAAGAAATGCTTAGTTCGATTCTCTATTGGAAAAAATTATGAGGATGAAGTTATGTGTGATGTTGTTCCTATGGATGCATGCCATATATTGCTTGGTAGACCATGGCAGTATGATAGGAAAACAGTCCATAATGGTCTCAAAAATACCTATTCTTTTGTAAAAGATGGAGTTAAAGTGACTTTAGCTCCATTGAAAAGAGAAATTACTCCTAAACCTTCTAAAGGGGAGGGTTGTAGTTTACTATCTATAGGTGAAGTTGAGAGAATTTTAACTGAATGTGGGGAGGGGTATGCTCTTGTGGTAGTGGAAAAAAAAGACCCCATTGAAGTCCCACTTATAATACAACCACTTCTTGAGGAATTTCCTGATGTTATTCCCGAAGAACTTCCACCAGGCCTTCCACCCATGAGGAGTATGCAGCACCATATTGATCTTATTCCAGGTTCTATTTTACCTAACAAAGCAGCCTATAGGATGAATCCAAGGGAACACGAAGAGTTGCAAAGGCAAGTTGATGAGCTAATCTCCAAAGGTCTTGTACGAGAAAGCATGAGTCCTTGCGCCGTTCCAGCACTTCTAGTACCAAAGAAGGATGGCTCATGGCGTATGTGCATTGATAGCAGGGCTGTTAACAAAATCACCATCCGGTACCGCTTTCCCATCCCGCGGTTGGATGATCTCCTAGATCAGCTTCATGGTGCCACAATCTTCTCAAACATTGATCTTCGCAGCGGATATCATCAAATTCGCATGAGAGATGGTGATGAATGGAAGACAGCGTTCAAAACGAGAGATGGTCTTTATGAATGGATGGTCATGCCATTTGGACTATCTAATGCCCCAAGTACTTTTATGCGTCTTATGAATCATATTTTCAAACCATTTCTGGGTCAATTTGTTGTTGTTTACTTTGATGATATCTTAGTTTACAGCAAGTCTCAAGAGCAACATATGGAACATCTTCATCAAGTTTTCCAAATCTTGCAAGAACAAAAGCTGTATGTCAACTTGAAGAAGTGTCATTTCTTCACCAATAGCCTTGTGTTCTTAGGCTATGTTGTTTGCAAAGAAGGAATCATGATGGATCCAGGTAAGATAGAGGCAATCACCAGCTGGCCTATTCCCAAGTCCCTTCACGACATAAGAAGCTTTCATGGACTTGCATCATTCTATAGACGGTTCATCAAAGGCTTCAGCACCATTATTGCTCCTATCACGGAATGCCTTAAAGGAGGGACGTTCAAGTGGACGGAGGAAGCCCAAAAGAGCTTTGAGCTTCTCAAACAGAAGGTAACGGAGGCCCCAATCCTTACACTCCCAGATTTCTCCAAGGTATTCGAAGTGGAGTGCGATGCCTCTAATTTAGGGATTGGTGGTGTTCTTAGTCAAGAAGGTAAACCAATTGCATTCTTTAGTGAAAAGCTCAATGAATCTCGAAAAAATTATTCCACCTATGACAAAGAATTCTATGCTCTTGTTCGTGCATTGGAACATTGGAGTCATTACCTACTCTTTAGAGAGTTTATACTTCATTCAGATCATGAAGCTTTGAAGTACTTAAACAGTCAGCAAAAACTCAACAAGCGACATGCAAAGTGGAGTGAATTTTTGCAAGCTTACTCATTCTCCATCAAGCACAAGTCAGGTAAACTCAATCAAGTTGCTGATGCCTTGAGTCGAAGACACTCTTTACTTAATACCATGCAAGTGCAGGTTTTGGGTTTTGAAATTGTAAAGGAACTTTATAAAGATGACCTTGATTTTGGCGATACATGGAAGCAATGCTCTAAGGGTCCTAACAACCATTTCTTGTTACAAGATGGTTTTCTCTTCAAAGATAATCACTTATGCATTCCTCAATGTTCGTTGCGAGAAGCCATTATCAAAGAAGCCCATGGAGGAGGACTTGCTGGTCATTTTGGTAGAGACAAAACTTTAACTCTTGTGCAGGAACATTTTGTTTGGCCCAAAATGGTGCGAGATGTTGTCCGACATGTGAAACAATGTCGAATTTGCCACCTTGCAAAGAGTCACAAACAGAACACCGGGCTATACATCCCATTACCTGTTCCTAATGCTCCTTGGGAGGATGTTAGTCTTGATTTTGTTGTAGGTTTGCCAAGAACTCAAAGAAACAAAGACTCCATTATGGTGGTGGTGGATCGATTCTCAAAGATGGCTCATTTTGTTCCTTGCAACAAAACTCTTGATGCATCTCATGTTGCTGATTTATACTTCAGAGAAATAGTCAAGCTTCATGGCATTCCTAAGACGATCACCTCTGATCGTGATTCCAAGTTTGTAGGACATTTTTGGCGTACTCTTTGGCGGAAACTTGGCACTATCCTTCAATTCAGCTCTGCTTATCACCCCCAAACAGATGGCCAAACTGAAGTTGTTAATCGGAGTTTGGGAAATCTCTTGAAAAGCTTTGTAGGGAAGAACATCCGTCAATGGGATCTCTTCCTAGCTCAAGCTGAATTTGCCTATAATAGGTCTACAAGCCAAACCACTGGTTGTAGCCCATTTGAAGCTGTCTATGGTCTAAAACCCATTAGCCCTCTTGATTTGGCTCCACTTCCCACCACTACTCAATTCAGTGGAGATGCCGAGAAACGAACAAATGAGATCAAGAAGTTACATGAGCAGATTAGGGGTCATATTGAGAAGCAAAATGAGAAGTACCGTACACAAGCCAATAAACATAGAAAGCCTGCAGTTTTCAAAGAAGGAGACCTGGTATGGATACATCTTCGAAATGAGCGTTTTCCCTCGAAACGTCGGTCTAAACTTCTACCACGAGCTGATGGTCCATTTAAGGTACTTCAACGTATTGGGGAAAATGCTTACAAAATTGAACTCCCTGGTGATTATGGAGTTTCTGCAACTTTCAATGTGAGTGACTTATCTCCCTATGAAGAAAATGAAGAAAACGTGGACTTGAGGACAAGTCCTCAACAACCGGGGGAGCCTGACATGGGTATGTCCAACAAGAGCCACATAACATCATGCCAAATAAGCAAGGTAGAAGCCCAAATGGAAGTGATCCTGATGCAACAACCAATGGAGTTTTGAGCCCATCATAATCGACACAATACTTATCTGATTTCCGACCTTCTTAGGTCTAAATTGAAGATTAAGATGTTAGCTTTCCAACAAGACAAGTTTCAGTAGATTTGGAGGCGCGTACAAGCAGATATGATCATTTTAAGTAAAGTGGTCGGGACTTTCCGGATTTCGGGATCCTTGTCTCCTTCCCACTTTTGAAAGCATGTTTGTCCCCTTGACTACTTTCCCACGAATTTAGCATGTTTGTCTTCAGATTATTCTCAATTCTATGTTAGAGGGTTGATTCTAAGCTTCTATAAATATTTGTATTTGTGAGTGTAAGAGCATAGAGTGTTTTATGAATTAAACCAGCCTTTGGCTTTGTGAGAAGAGAGAATTCTTCTTATTGTAATTCTGTACCTCTTTGGTATAATCCTTAGAGTGGTGAATTTCTATTGTTCTGTATCCCTTGTTTTAATCCTTTGGGTGGTGATATTCTATATCCCTTTGGTGTTATTTCTTGGGTGGTGAACTCCTATCTTTCATTTCTTTGTTTGATTGTTGGGTTTCCTTTGCCTCCATTTCAATCTGGTATCAATCCCCTTCTTGATGGTACCGCCACAACCATTCCCAATAAGTGCCTTGTCAAAAAATTTCAACTTTCTAATCCCCCAAATCTCCCAAAGATAAAGGAGGGCAAATCTTGTCCCACTTAAGCAAGTTGGATTTTTTCTCTTGCTCCAAACATCCCCACAAAAAAGCACAAAAGATCCTTTCCATTCTATTAGCCACTCCTACAAGCAAAGGAAATAGAGATGGGAAATAAGTTGGGATGCTAGATAAGGCACTCTTGATTAAAGTGATTCTTCCCTCTTTGGACAAGTAAATCCTTTTCCAACCAGCCAATCTATGTTCAATCTTCTCAATAACCCCGTCCCACATTGCCTTGGATTTATGAGATGCCCCCAAGGGAAGACCAAGATACTTCATAGGCAAAGTAGATACCTTACAATCCAAAATATCAGCCAAATCCCCTAAGTTATTGACCAAACCAACGGGGACCATTTCAGACTTTGACAAGTTCACCTTTAAACTGGAAACAGCGTCAAAACATAATAAAAGTTCCCGTAACGAACAAATCTGGCCAGAATTCAGCTCACAAAGGATCAAAGTGTCATCAGCGAAGAGTAAATGCGAGACATTAATGCTGCCATGCAATGAGCTACCCACCGAAAAGCTTGAGATGAAGCCCCTATCCAGCTAAAACAAAGCTGGGTGTACCCAATAACTAATAAGAGGACCACCACAATCTCACCATTTCCACAAACCTATCAGATTTTAACCATGTATTCTAAAATTTAAAATATCTCCGCACCTCATGAATACCACCACAGTCCAATAAAATGGGGAAATGATTAGAGCTTAATCTTGGGAGACGCTTTTGACATAAGAAGTCTGTCCAACCTAGACCATGCCCTCCTGTTCGACCAAGTAAAATCTCCCCCAGCCAAAGGTAAATCAACCAAACCTAGGTCAAAAGTTAAATCAGAAAATCAACCATGGCCGAACCAATATGAGAGTCTCCCGACCTTTCACTCGGAAACCAAGTGATGTTAAAATCACCACAAATACACCATGGACCCTCCGACCAACTGCACAATCCAGCAATCTCATCCCAAAGAAATTTTCTATCGCTATCAATATTGGGCCCATCCACGCCAGCAAATTGCCACCCAAAACCATCGTCCACGTTCTTAAAGAACACACCACCAAGAAGTCCCCAACATACTCTTCCTCCAAATTTACTACTATCTTATCCCACATCAAAATAATTCCACCCGAAGCCCCTTGAGAAGCAAGAGAGACCCATCCCACATAAGAACAACCCCACAAACTTCTAATAATATTTCTATCAATTAACTTCAATTTGGTTTCCTGCAAACAAAAAAATGTACTTTCCATTCACGAATCAAATTTCTCACACGAAGACGCTTACACGGGTCAATCAACCCCCGAACATTCCATGAAAGGATCTTTGGCTTCATAAATCACTGATGTTCACCCAGTCTTTGTGCCTTCCTCTACTTGCACTACCTTTCATTGCATCATAATTGATAGAGCATGATAGTCTCTTAAGCTCTCTTTCTTTTTTCAAGAAGGATCTAGCCAAAAAATGTTGTCCCGCCTCGATAGCAGTAAGAAGAGCTTTAAATTGTTCTTCAAGACCCTCACACGAAATTGCTACGCAATCACAAATTTCATCCATCTTCTGTAAAACCCAGTTTGAATGAAAACCAGCCAAAGCGTGAGCTGGGGATAGTAAGCAGATAGGACTAGGCTCATCCCCCCGAATCATCCATCCCATTAATAGAAGCACCCACCTCTGTCCCCCTTCATACCAACTACAATTCATGCTCTTCAACTGACCCATCAGTCGAAATCACCAAGTCATCATCCTCAACAACACAAGACCCTAGAAAGAACCTCCTCATCGTTCATCAGGGGAGACTCCCTCTCATCTACATCGAAAATGACACCATCTAAAGTTGAAGGAGACAACTGAGGACCACCAGAGAGAATAGGAAAGCCGTCATCATCTCGGGTACCGGAAATGAGGACGGGATTAATTCCGACAAGAAGCACTGGAATTAGTCATATTGGACAACAATTTACCTTACAAATTCCAAACCATAAATCCACAAATTCTCTTAACGCCAAGTCCAAAAAAAGTGTATTCTTTTTTTTTATTTTTAATTTTTTCTCACCTTATCAAATGGCAGTAACACTATTAATATTAAGTCCTCATTTGGCAATCATCCACTGTTCATTGACAAGGATCACTTAAAAATGTTGAGCTACAAACCTCAATTCACTATCCATTGAAATGCACACATTGGACACCAAGGTCCAAGTTGATAGTCAATAAAGCAAAAAGTTCTAATTTTCTTTCTTGACTCTCAACCGTGAAGCAGATTATGGCACTGAAATTTTATAAGATCAAAGGATTTTCTGTTGTCATTTCCAATATTCAATTTACGATAGATTAAGATTGCGTTTCGATGTTGAACTGAGTTGAGCTGAGATGAGTTGAGTTCTTTATGATTAGTAGTGAATTGAGATGGTGGAGTGAGTTTTGTAGGGCCCACCTAAGATGAGTTTAGATGTGTTTGGATGTTAAAAAGAGTTTAGATGTGTTTGGATACTAAAAGGAGTTTAGATGTATTTATGGAAAGTTGAAAAAAGATGTGGGTCCCATGTGTAAAAAGGTGTTGAGTTGAAAAAGGTTGTGGATCCCAAGTATAAAGAGATCTTGAGTTGAGTGATGTTTAGTGATTTGGGAGTTGTGTTTGGATGTTGAGCTAGGCTTGAATTTGAACTCAACGCAGATGAGCTTAGCTGCTTCTATGTTCCAAATAAAGCCTAAGGGTTTGGCATGGACCTAGATTGGGCTCCTTGGCCCGCCTAGAGACTGAAGGAGATTGGGGTTGTGCTTGATATTCCTAATGTTAAATTATGTAAGGTTACAATTTTAGATGGGATTTTTTAGATGGAAACTCAAACAAGTCCGAGTTACCAAACCAAAAGAACTTCATGGAATGATAATTATAGTTTAGAAAGGGACGCTTCTATTGGGGCACATAGTAAACAAATTGATGGAGTTTTAAGGGAAAGGGATGCTTTTATTTGTTTTGGATATTTAAAATTTCACTTTTCTTTAATATTTTTACTTATAATAAGAAATTATAGTTAAGATCAAGGAGGAAACTATCCCTGATTAACTTCATCCTCGTACAAAATCAAGGTAGTGAACCACAAGTATAAGGGAAAAAGATAACAAGCACTAATAGCACAGATAAAGTTCGGATGTGGAAACTTACTTCTATTTCATTCATCAATTTCATGGCCTCAATGATGCATAATACTTGTCCCTTCTGTACCTTGTCTCCAATCTAAAAGAAACTCCTCATGTAAGACAAATAACCAAAAAAAAAATAGAGAAGAGAAAAAACAAATGAGGCAGCGGCAAATACATCTATCAATCACTAATCATTCAAATCCAGGTAAATCACTAAGTATAAAGGATTAACCTTCACAAATGGTGGTTCACTGGGGCCTGGACTTCGGTAGAATGTCCCTGCCATGGGGCATTTAAGAGGTGGAAGTGATGACTTGGCTGACTTGACAGCAGAAGTCGATGAACTAGGGACTGTAGGAGGTAGGAAAGGAGCATTTGCAGGTGCAGGTTGGGCTGGGGAGACCATTAATGGAGTATGCGAATGTGTAAAAGTAACTGGTGCAGAAGGAGGTGGTTGAGGTAAGGCGTCCTTTTTACGAATTAGAACTTCACAGTCAAGCTGTTTCAACTCTAACTCCACTATATCTCTGGAATCAACAAGCCTGCAAGGGAGATAACAAGATTTCTCAATGATTAAAAAGAGATTGTAGAATTACCAAGACAATAAGATCCAGCTTGCTCACTTAACAAGACTTGAAACTTGAGCAATGAATTCAGAAATTGATTCCTCCGTAGCCAAAGCTCCAGAAGAAGGGTCATTTGATGGTTTAGCATCCTTTGCTTCTGGTGCCACTACTTCTGACTGGAATGAGGGAGTGGCATCAGCATTTGAGGACCCATCAACTCCAACCTTGAAGAGAAAAGACGATGCCAAAAGCATGTCCAAGAAGGAATGAATATTTGAAAATATATCCTCCAATGTAAACCATTGAAAGAACCTTACCTCGTTCAATTGAGCTTTTACCACACTGGTATAGTTCCGACCAGGTTGTAAACCCTACAATGTGGCATCAGTTTCAGACTTATCATTTACATATACATATACCCATCAAAAAAATATATAGATACAAGAGTAGAAGAGCCTTCTACAAAACATTAAATGTTTTAATCAGTAAATAAGAATCTTATTGATGATAATAGGCATAGCCCAAGTACATGAGGCCTTGTGCAAAACGTTATTAGTTTCAACAAGGTATATCCTTTAATTGGGATATTGCAGTCCATATCAACTCTTGATAGTATGAAGAGGCTATTTACAAGAAAAGAAAGAAAGCCGCAGCTAGAAATGCCAAGTTCTGATTGAGAATTGGAAAATTGAGCTTTATCGAGAGAGAGAGAGAGAGAGAGAGAGCACACCCTGCTCTCTTACGGATTGCTCAAATTTCAAACTGACCAAATAACTAGTCCATTTTCTGTCTTACATGCAACCAACTGAATCGCCAACAGCATTCTTGGACCAGAAAATTGCCTGTACGGACTCTGGAATTTATTTTTTTATTTTTTTATGTTGGGGAACCTCTCCAAGGCAGGGCCCTTCGGACCCACCCCTGCAGAGTAAACCCCGGTCCCGTGCACCCAGCTCCTTTGGAAGTTTTGGTTCAGTATGGCATTTAGCATGTACAGATCCAGCAAAGAATTTTAAAATTACCTTTTATGAGACAGAAACTTCATATATTTGGCAATCTTTGTAAATCATTTGCTAAGCATTCATCTTTTATAAAGCTGTTGTCATGCCAGTCCTTTTGTTAATGGCAACTTTCTTCTTCCCAATGAATAAAGCCCATATATATCAGCTTGCATAAAAAAGCATTTTTCATGGAGCTGTTTCAACTACCATCAACTGCATTCTCATTGAAATCATCAAAAGCATTCATTTTAGATCTCCAACAAGATTAACAGTCTATGCTTCAATTTTTAAACTAGAGATATCGTCATCCGAAATCAGCAGGTAAGGTTGAAATGCTAAAAGGGTGCCAGTCTAGAACAACAGAGGCAAGCTTTCAATGTTCCAATGCATGAGGAGGCATGAAATGTCCTTTGAGAACTCAGGCAACTCAAACTCTGGCACTTTGACTATCACCTTCTCCATTACCATATTCACACATGCACGAATACCCCTGTCAGCAGGGTTACTCCCAGTTTGAGTCGTCAGAGGCAATGCAGCGAATGAAGGCAGAGGAAGAGGAAAGCTGTTAACTCGCATTTATATAAAATAGTCAAACAGATCCTAGGTTTGGTCAGTGACTTTTGGTTGCAAGCGGATGTGTCATGACAGGAACCAAAGGCATTGGTCCCTAGATCAATTCTTCCTCTACCTATAAATTTATAGTTCCTCCATCTGTAGGAATTACAATTCATTTATACCAGGAAGACTTGTCTTTTGATAAAGGAAGACTTTGACCCTTGAGATCTTTAGTGAATAGACTGCTTTGGTCTTATTGTAGAGAGTTTTCTTTTCTTTTCTTCTATCTGTTCGAAGCACACCTAATCCATAAACTTTGCATAGACATCACTTTCTACAAATATTTCCCATTTCTAGTAAAATTATGTTATTGTGCATTTCAAGTTTACCAGGGGCCGAAATGGTTCTACAAGTTCAACATAAAACCAAAAACCCTTAAAACCATAGCATATAATTTTAGGAGAACGTCAACAAAACAAATGTCCACGTACAAAACCAATCAAGAATATTAGACAAAAAGGAAAATAATTGTGTTGCCGAGTAACGCAAAATATTCGAAAACCAATACATAACTATTAAAATTTCAGTCATTTCCCATGTTTTCACGGAATCCAAACATAGCATAATTCGAAAGAAATTAAAGAGTGAGAGAGAGTAGAGTTATTACCTTGGTCAAAAGGGGGAGACTGGGCTTGAGAGGGAGACGAAATGAAAGCTGGGAGTGTGTGTAATTATTGTTCAAACGAGTCAAGGTGGCTGAGGCTCTGCTCACAGCTGAGGCCGAAGCTGAAGCTGAAGCTGTAGTCAGAGACGAAGCCATTGATCAGAGAGAGTGGGAGAGAATCAGTTATTGAATTCGCAGAAATGGGATACAGAAAGAGATTGGTTTTATCTGAGTTGTTAACGGGCGAGGCAGAAAGACAAGTGACTGTCTTCACTTCCGGGTCGATGAAACCGAAGAGTGCGAAGGAGAGAGTGAGATGGAGACTGCACAACTGTTTGCTTCGTCGACGCTACTCGCCGATGCTCTCTGCCACGTCTCCAGATTAGGTTTTTTATTACTATTATTATGTTTTTTTTTTTTTGTACTGAGGATGGATTTTCAAAGAATATATACCCTCTGAAAATCATTTTGTACAGACAGGCCTTTCTTTGATGGAAAGTGATCCGAGGATCCCGTTCATTTATCCCCTTCAATTTTTTTTTTAAATTTTTTTATGTAGTGATTAAAAAAATATTATTTAATAATATTATGAATTTTTTTTAAAAATATTTAAATGTGTTAAAAAATAATATGAAAAAACAAAAAATTTATAATATTACTAAATAATATTTTCCTTAATCATTACTGAAAAAAACACTTAAAAAAAAAAAGAACAGGATGCTTGAACGGAATCTTCGGATCCCTAGCATTTCCCTTCTTTGATTTGCACCGTAAATGACAAGTCTAGACTCATGCCTGTGTAACTGCTTGTCACATTTTAATTATGGAAAATTATAGGTTACTATACTCTTACTATCTATTTACTATTTGTTTTTTTTTGTATTTGATTTTTTTTAATTTTTTTATTTAATGGTTGTAACATACCAGTTTTTGTTTTAGGGTATATAAGTATTTTCCTAGTAATCTTTTTATTTTAAAATTTATATTATTATGATTATAGTTTTATCAGAATTTATATTTACCTTATCTTTATATTTTCTATTATAGTTATTATTTAAAATTTGTTAGAGTTTCATTTTGATAAGGATTTCTAAAGTGTATCAGATTATATTTACTAGAGTTTCGTTTGAAATATAAAGTTTTTGTTTCCCTCTAGCCAGTCGAACCTCATCTCGATGTTAGCCTCTGTTTACTTCTCAGTGATTTTCGCTAATATTCTAGTGGAAAAATTCAACTCGGTTGCCGAGTATATTTCTATACATGCACGTTTCTACTCTTTTGCACATGCACGTCTCTACTCTTCTAGGGTTTCTCTTATCTTTTCTCTATCATTCTACCATTATAAAATTGTGCTTACCCGTATATGAGAGGAGAACCTTATGAGCCGAGAATCCTCTGTTTCGAAAGCACCCTAAGTTTCAACAAATCTTGGTTGAACAGTAGCTTCTGCCCGTCGCCCTCCTCCTCGATAGCCACCCCTTGAAGCGCCGAACCCCTCTCCAACCACCACAGAAGCCGTCGACCTACAGCCCCCGTCGAGCCCCTCTCTTTTTTCGGTAAGGCCTCGGCAGCCCAGCCTTCTTTCTCTCTCTCTTTTGTTTCGGTTAGCAGTATTCTCTCTCTCTAACCCTCTCTTTCTCTCTCACTCGGTGCCACACCACCATAGATAAGCCTCCAGTCGTGCCGCTCCCAGCCACCCAGAACCGCCATCCCCATCTCCGTCGAGCACCTCCCTCTTGGTGAGCTCTCTCCTTCTCTCGCACACGGCATGTCTTGATCTTCCTGTGTGTTGTAAATCATCAGAGCATTTAAGCTCACAAACGGGCCTTGAGCCCTATGATGATGGGCTTAGTTGTTTAGCATGTGTTTTAATAGTGTTTCGGGCCTTGTTTTAAATCTGATGGGCATTTCTTTTGTGGGCTAAAACTTGAGGATAATTAGACTTATAATATGTTAAAACTTGTAATTTAAATTGGGCCGATTTTATGATGTTTCAAGCATATTTTTAGTGATTTATTAGACTTAATATTTCAAAGAGGAGTTATATTTTATTAAATAAATATATTAGTCAAATGCTTATTTTATAAGAAAATGTTTAAAGAATTTAAATTATATTTTAAAGTAGATTATTGAGCCTAATAATTTAGTTAAGATTTCTTTTATCTATTTAATAGAACTTTAATAAAAATTATTATAGATACTTTAAATAGGAAAATTAAGAAATATGTTAAGAGTATTTTAAATGATATTAATATTTATTAGATTTCTTATAAGATTTAATAATTATGTTAAGAAATGAAACTCAGCTTAAGAATGTAAGTTTTTATGAATTATTTTAAAATAGCTCAAATATTTTCACTAAATTATAAACTAGTATTTTTAAGTAATTTAAATGCTAGGAATTATTGATTTTAGTGTTAAACAAAATACTTGTTTGATTATCTTTTAGAATTCCAAATTTAGTTAAGTAAGATATTAGTATTTATTTATTCCAAACAATTTAGTGATAGTTATTTATTGTATATAGGTCTCAAGTTACGAAATATTATTCAAGAAGAAACGCAGCAAGGTAAGTAATTTGATCATAAATTAGGATCATCACAGTTAGCCTATATTTAAGTATTATTCAAGCTAGTTCATTGACAGCCTTTGTTTATGTACCACTCATGTCATATGCAAACATGTCATTCAACATAACATACGATCATATCATTCCGCATCATGTTCAGATTCAGAAATTATAATTATGTATGTATTATGTCATGCATCTCATGGTCATAAGACACGTAAGCTATCTTAAATTCAAGTGCAAGATAAAATCAGTTCAGTTATGGCCATTCAGATGCATGGTACCAATGCAGTTCAGTTTCAGGGTGGATGTGCAAGCCACGGACTCAAGCGTGGTCCACCATAGTATGCCAGAATACTATCAGCGGCTCCCCTCGCGGCCGCGGGACGTGGGGCTGGTGCACAACCTCACACACATGGTTAAATGTGTTGGCCAGTTAGTTCAGTCAGTTTATTCAGATAATTCAGTCATGCATAAACATCAGTATGATCAGTCATGAATTTTAAGCTCTCAGCATGAAAAACTTTTATGAAAACCTTATGTTTAGTATGTTAACGTTGTGATGGATTTCTTATTGAGTCATCGACTCATTTTAGTTTATTTTCATGTTTTTAACTACCTAGGTGAAGATGATGATTACGAGCAGGCAGGCCAGGAGTAGACGGAGCATTTTATTTTTAGTTCAGACATTTCTAAAATAAAACATGTCTTTTATGGCATGAATTTATTCAGTTTATTCATTTAATGTTTTTGGAAGACAATTTTATGAGACCTTTTATTTTATAAGAAATTTCAGTATCTTTTTAATTATGAACTTAGGGAATCTCTTACCGGATTTATTTTTATGAAAAATACGTGACACACCTAGTCTACGGGAAGGGGGTGTTACAATGGTTAAGGTAATGATTATTAGTAAAATTATATATGTAAAGGACGTGTCTCACTTCCTGTCTATAACCGCTAACCTGCACAAGGATCAAAGTGTGGTCGGCGTTGTACGCCTAAGAAAACTCCGATGCTTAAGTCAGTAAGAGTTTTCAGATGATTTCAACAAATAAGAAAAAGTAATCTCTCCTCGCTATTGAGGGTTACCTGGTATATATAGGATTTGATATAACATTTCTGCCAAGTTTATCAGTTTGAACTGGTCACGTATCTGTATGAAATTCCAACTAAACAGATTGTGTATCTGCATGGTTATCCTCATCTTATCGTACCACGCTGCACGTGAGTATATGATTTTATTGGGCCCTAGACTCTCTGGCTTATTTGGCCTTGCATACTGGGCTCTTTGTTCATAATGGGCCTCAGACGAGAGTAGGCCCTCCAGCTACCCCGCTAATTTTCTTCGCCTTATGGTGTAGGGAATTAATACTTATGGGCTCTCTACTGTGGGATCACGAGGGATATTTGGCGTTTAGGATATTCGGTGGTTGTCTTTATAGGCCCAACCCGTTTATATATCGTTGGGTTCCCGCCAACCATTCACATTCTTCCCTTAGTAACGTTTTGCTTTTCCTCCTTTACTGCAGTTATGGCACCCCAACTTCCATGCACGGACACGCACGAAAATCGAGACACCCGGGATGATGACAACACGGTCACGCACCCCAACGACACGTGCCGAGTGTGTGAAATGCAACACGTGTACAACAAATAATACACAGCGGAAAGGTTAAGTCAAATAACTAAGTACCAGAGTTTAATATAATACAAAAATAGCACTAAAATCCACAAGTCAACATAATACAATTTTCTTGTTCATAAAACAAGCTCAAATAAAATACAAATACAAAATAGAACATAGCAAAATATCCCTACTCCTCAGGCGGAGCCGCATCCTCGGGCTCAACCTCCTCAAAACCTGCATCAAAATCTGCAGTACCAATAAATGGTACCACAGGTAAGTAAAACCCAAAAATACTCCAAGATAACAAATATATTAATACAACAGCTCCAATGCATGCACATGATGACCAAAACACCAAACCCGAGAAAAACACCATTTCTCATAAAATCACAATTTTTCACGCACGCCTAAAATCACCATTTGGTACAAATTAATATCCAGGAATAGTTACATTAATTCTAATTTTAATCTCATATGCACCATGGCCTCCCCTAGGGACCATTCACATACACTGGCTCCCTTCGTCACACCACAGGTAGCGACCGTGCGAGTGATACAACACGAGTGATGCCCAGTTCAGCGCCCACCGCGTACATAGCTAAGCATCCTCTGATCTCCGCCAGCCCGAGAGATCACAGAGTCGGATCGAGAGTGCTACCATTCCGTCCAAGTCCCGAAAAACAGCTCCAGGGGACGACACTCAGTATATTCCGCTCCCGAGTGCCCAGAGGAGCTCCACCGAGATAATAACTCATCTCGGCTTGGGGGTGATACACACGCACCCAAAAGCCTTTTTTACAAAACACAGTTTCCAAAAATACACACCCACGCATGCGTGCACAATGCCATGAAATCAACCAATTACCAACAACCAACAATTATCAGTAATTTCCAAATAACCAATACAGTCTAATTAGATAACCAAAACACAGTTTATAAAACAGGTTATTGCAAAATTATATTTAAATCTTAAAAGTCTTTTGGAGAAATACTTACAGCGCTTTAAAATAATTTATGGAGGATCACGGAGGAACTGGAAGTACCAAAACAGCAACTCCACAGTGTAAAAACACTGTGGCCGAAACACAGTGAAACTCAAATTTCACTCGGGGTCAAACGAAGACTTGCAATTGATACGGTAGGGCCTATGGGAGGTGGTGAAGCTAATGGAAGTGATGGTTGGCCGTGGGTGGCCGCCGAAATGGCGGTTTAAGGCCGAGAAACTCGAATCGGAGAGGGTGTTCGTATGGGCGGCTCCGGCGACGGATCGGGGCCAAAAGTGGGTCGGTTAGGACGGCAAGGAGTCGGTGATGAAGTGGTAGAAATTTGGTGGCCAATGGTGGCCGGACGGCGGCGGGACGACGAGAAAACCGCCGCAGGTTCGAACGAGCCGTGGCGGCTAACAGCGGGAAGGCACGGGCTGAAACTGGTAGGGCAAGGTCGCCGGTTGATGGGGAGTCTGGTGGTGCCGGCGGTGTCGACCACGGACGGCCGGTGGCGGTGCTGCGGTGGAGAGACCGAAACACAAGAGAGAGAAGAGAGAGAGGGAGTCGGGCGAGGAGAGAGAGGGTACGTGGGAGAAAGAAGAAATCCGGGAGAAAAGAAAGGAAAAAAGAAAAGAAGAGAAAAGAAAAGATGAGGAAAAGAAATGAGGTCCAATCCTCACAACTTTTGGGTCACAACTGATCCTCAAAATAACTATTTTAAAAACAGTAAAATAAATAAATCTATTTAAACCCAAAATTAACTAAAGTAAATTAATAAACTCCGACAAAACAACATTTAAAATAAAAAGCAATTAAATTGCAGAACTCAAATTTAAAAAAATTCTGAAAGCACAATAAAATAATTTCACAACTTAAAATATCATAAAATAATATAATAAAACCTCTAAATCTTAAAACAAGGTAAAAATCCACAATTTAGTTAAAATAATTCTTCATTAAAAAAATACACTAAAATACAGGGTGTTACAGCGGTCACCTATTCGGTTTTTGTTGACGTGGCGAAACGAGAAGGAGTTTTTTTGTGGCGGTTTACTTTTTTACTCCTAGTGTCAGATCATGTTGCTTCTGACTGTTGACGTTCCACATCCTTTCTTTTTAAATATCCCTTCCTTCTTTCTCCATTCCTTCTTCGCTCGTTCTCTTCTCTATGCTTCTTTTCTTGTTCTTGTTACTGCCCATCTTACTTCTTTCGTTTTCTTGCATTTTCTTTCTTTTACCCTTAATGGCTGACCAAGGTGATACCTTTAACCCACCTTTCTTTGTCCCGAAGGGCACCGTCTTCGAGAGCTCAACATCCCTGAAGGGGTAGTGATTGAGGTTCCCGAGTCGGGGTGCTGCGATAATGAGGGTTTCGCAGGTAAAACTGCTCTGACCACTGCCATGTTTAACCATGGATTAAGGCTCCCCTTTCGCCATCCTCTTCAGGATATCCTGGATTTGCTTGAGTTGGCTCCCGCCCAACTCCATCCTCACTCTTTGAGGACTTATCTCTGTGCCTGCATTGTTTTTCGTATGGTTTTAGAGCCTCTTGGGGATTTCTACCCTGACCTGACCGCCTGAGAGTTTTTGTCTTTTTATTACTTGCGGCCGGGTAAAGGTAATACTATTAGCTTCCGCAAGAAGGACAGGGGCCAACTCTGGCTCATTTTGACACTTGTCATTCCAACGCTAAGACTTGAAATACTAAATTTTTCTTTATTTTTGGTACGAACTGGGATTTTTCCACCGATGAGGACCATATTCAAGATTTTCCTATCAGGGCGATTTGGCGCCCTGTTCTCGACGAGAAAGCTATTTGGTCATCCATGCCGCCCCTATTGCATCGAGAGTTGTCCCGAATCGAGATTGCTCGTACCTGGGCCGAGGCCTATTTTGATGATGTGAAGACTGACTTGACCGCTTTCTGATGTCCCCCAACCGTGCCCATGTTCAGGGACGCCAATTCATAGTTTCAGACTTGATTCCTGCTCCTATGCCGAAGCCTTCTAGAAGACGAAGAAGAAAGGTAGCGAGGAGAAAAGGGCGGTCAGGAGCAAGAAGACGAACGATGAAGTGAGCCAAAAGAAAAGGGCTCATACCAAGGGTTCCCCTCACTCGTCGCCGCTTCAAAAGAAAAGCATGGCGGCTTCAGAGGGCATCAGGGCCCAGGCGCCTATGCCCTCGGAAACTATGGCGCCATCAGAGGGCACCTAGGGGGTGCACGCCTCTTCGGCAGCAGGATGAAACTGTTGTCCCTTCAGGGTTGACCAAGCTCAACAGTCCACCCCGGCAGTTACTGCCGCCCTTCTGCCACCTCGCGATTCTTCTGCGAAGCTGCGATCCTTCAGTCTGTTAGATGCTGAAAGTTTGGCCAGTATGAACATTTTTTATCTGGCCGCCACTTTCCAAATCAAGCCTTCCCCGCCGGCTCATCCACTGGGAGCCTACCCCACTTTTGAATTTCCTGTTGTGGAAGGTCATGTTAGGGGGGGCGAGTTAAACGTTGAAGTGGCAGCCGCTTTAAATCTGGATGGCGTCACGGGCTTGGGAGCTCGTGAGCATTTAGATGCACGCAAGGTGGAACAGGTTAGTGCCATTGAGCTCACGCCCTCCCGCCATGAGATTGTCCGTGTTGAGATAGGGGGCGCATAGACTCCCTCAAAGACTCCGCCCGCCTTCGTCTCTGGGGGAAGTACCCCTATGCCGGCTAGGAGTGGTGAGGGACCTTCTATCCCTTCCCAATGCTCTCTATCTCTTGGGGAGGGGATAGGTTCTTTTCTTGAGGAGAAAGTGGGCAACCTTTTACAGGGAGAGGTTTGCCCGATTGAGGGCATCCCAACTCGCACCGAGTCTCCACCTCCCGTTATTTGCCTTGAGAGTCCACCGGAGAAGGGGGCAGACTCAAACTTGATGCTTGCTTTGGCTCCCATGCCCAGGCCCGGGGGTGATGCTAGTGGTGACACCTCCTCCTCCTCTGCCAATGTTCAAGCTGAGGCTGTCGCTCAGATGGCCGACGACTTGAAGGATTGGTTTTCCAAGGTATGTCGTGGCGGTTTCTCTACTTATTTTCTCCCTCTTGTTTCCTTGCACCATCTTGTAATTTTTTACTTAGATGGTCTTAGCTTCCTTTGCAGAGTATCAATGACCTGGCGGCGTGGATCGTGGTGGATCATGAAGTCCTTGAGTAGCGGAGGATGCGTGAAGCCGCCGAGGGATGGCAGGCAGAGCGGGCTACTCTGGTCGAGAGGGTGAAAGAGCTTGAAGTAATGCTAGAGCAATCGGAGGGTTACTCGCAATCACTTCAAAGGGACTTAGAGATTCGTGAGGAAGAAGTTCTCCAACTTCGCGAATTCGCCCACCTTGCTCGAGTGGCGAAAGACAAAGGTGACCATGCTTTGCAACTCCTTCAATCTGAGGGAGATTCGGCGAGGTCACAGCTTTCTGAAGCTCGGCAAAGTTTTGAGGCTGAGGTATCTTCCCTCAAGTCTGAGCTCCTTTCCTATGGCGAGGATCAGGACTCAGCCCGCCAAGAGTTGGCTGTATCGCAGGATCACATCTGGGAGCTAACTCAAGAACTGGCGGCTGCTACGGAGAAAGCTCGCCTTGCCGCCCTCGATCTTTCAAAGGCTTGGGGGAACCTACAGGAGCTTGAAAAACGTCATTCTAAATATAAGGAGGATAACCGAGATCTGGAAGAGGATCTTAGGAAAGCATCACTATTGGAGGTAGCCAAGGACGAGCAACTGGTTAAGAAAAGAGGCGAGCTTGCTATTGCTTAGGTTGAACTCGATCGCCTTCGAGACCAGTTGGCTTGTGCTCCTGACGTAAGGAACCACACCTTCGGCTATGGTTACGGTGCTGGCATCTTAAGGCTCAGATCCCGTCTCTTGATTAATCTCGCCACGGACCTTGTAAATTTGGATCGAGATTTGTTTCTTCCAGAGGAAAACAAGCTCCGTCGGGTTGACACTTTTGGGAGGAGAGAGATGCCTGATGCCTTTGCTAGAGTTCCCCCACTGCCACCGCCTGATGATGCTTCATAATATCCGGCCCCTTTTTTCCTTTTGGTTTTCCTACTGATGTACCTTTTTCATTTTTTCTATTAGCAATGGACTTTTTTGTTTTGTCTTGAAGCGTGTAATGATTTGCACTTGTTGGGTTGCTTATCCTTTAACTTTTGGCTTGTTCGAATATCGTACATTTGGGTGGCGTGGTCTGAAGACCTCCGCTCCTTTTTCTTTCTTGGCACCACAAGCTGCTAAAACTTTTTTTTTGTGTTTAGGGTCGGCATGGTCTGATGACCTCCGCGCCCTTTTTTTTTTAGCATGGCACCACAAGCCACTAAGGCTTATTTTTTGTGTTTAGGGTTGGTGTGGTCTGATGACCTCCGTGCCCTTTTTTGCATGGCACCACAAGCTGCTAAGGCTTGTTTTTGGTGTTTAGGGTCGTTGTGGTCGATAACCTCCGCGCCCTTTTTTGCATGGCACCACAAGCTGCTAAGGCTTGTTTTTGGTGTTTAAGGTCGTCGTGGTCTAATAACCTACGCGCCCCCTTTTTTTTTTAATGGCACCACAAGCTGCTAAGACTTGTTTTTGGTGTTTAGGGTCGTCGTGGTCTGATGACATTCGCGCTCTTTTTTTTTTGCATGACACCACAAGCTGCTAAGGCTTGTTTTTGGTGTTTAGGATAGTCGTGGTCTGACGACCTCAGTGCCCTTTTTTGCATGGCACCACAAGCCGCTAAGGCTTGTTTTTAGTGTTTAGGGTCGTCGTGGTCTGATGACTTCCGTGCCTTTTTTTTTTTTTTGTAGAAGAGTAACGTCACAAATTATGAAAAACAACAAGTCAGCATAGATACTACTGCATTCACAAACATGGAACGTAATAATCTGAATGCGGACAAATAAGTCTTAACAAAGATAAAAAAAAATGAGGTAAATGAACATAACGTAATATCTACTGATAAAATTTCTTCAAGTACTCTGCGTTCCATGGATAGGGTAGCTCCCTGTCTTGGTTGTCCTTTAGTTGGTACGACCCCGGCCTGTTGTTGGCTACTACCAAATAGGGTCCTTCCCATTGGAGTCCCATTTTTCCTTCGCTCTGGGCAGTTACCCCCTTTTTTCCTCAGAACTAGGTCTCACACTTTGAAAGTTCTGGGCCTTACCCTCTTGTTGAAATACTGCCTGGCTTTGGCCTTTTCCTGCAATATCCTAGCTTCCGCCATTTCCCTTTCTTCCTCAACCAAGTCGAGGTATTCTTCTATTTTCTTATCATTTTGGGCAGCTGAGAAATGACTTGTTCTGTAAGTTGGGAGCCCCACTTCGACTGGAGCTACTGCCTCGCATCCATATGCCAATGTGAATGGGGTTTCCCCTATCGGGGTCTTTGCTAATGTTCTATACTCTCAGAGTACCCCGGGCAGCTCTTCCGCCCATTCTCCCTTTTTCTCCGCGACCCTTTTTTCAAGATTAAGAGTAACGCTTTGTTTGTTGCTTCCGCTTGACCGTTTGCTTGGGGGTGACCTGGCGAGGAGTACTTTACTTTAATCTTTAGCTCCGCGCACCATTCTCTGAAATGGTTGGAGTCAAATTGGCGCCCGTTGTCTGTTACAATGTTTTATGAGATCCCAAACCTGTAGACAACGCTTTTTCATAGGAATTTTGTCACAGTCTTGGTTGTTATAGAGGCCAAAGGCTCTGCCTTTGCCCACTTTGTAAAATAATCCACGGTTACGATCATTAACTTTACCCCGCCTCTTCCTGGCGGGAAGGGTCCAACCAGGTCTACGCCCCACTGGGCGAAAGGCCAGGGCATGGTCATGGATGTCAACCCTTCTGGAAGGGCATGCTGTACAGGCGCATATGCCTGGCATTTGACCCACTTTCTTTTGAACTCTTGAGCATCCCTTAATGCGTTGGGCCAGTAGTACCTTGCTCTTACCGCCTTCCTTGCCAAAGTTTTTCCACCCAAATGGTTTCCACATATCCCTTCATGTATTTCTGCCAAGACATATTGAGCTTCTTGTGTGGAAATACATTACAGCAGTGGAGTGGAGAAGCCCCTTTTATAGAGGACTCCGTCAATGAGCAGGAACCTTGCCACTCTTCTCCTCACTCTTCTTGCCTCCTCCTTCTACTCTGGTAGCTTTCCCTCATCCAGATACTCAACCACTTCGTTCGCCCATTCAGGGATGCTGGCATCCAGAATGCCTACTTCCGCCACAATAGCTGGGATTTCAATAATTTTTCGCTCTACTTCCCATGGGAGTGGTGCTTCTTCCATACCCGATGCTATCCGAGCCAACCTATCCGCCACCTCGTTGTTCGCCCTCGGGATTTGAGTTATGCTGAAATATGAGAGGAGATCGCGAGCTTCCCAGATATTTCTTCAAAATTTCCCCTTTTGTTGCGTACAATCCTAGAACTTGGTTTACAATTATCTGTGAATCCGATTTTTCCTCTACCTCGGTCGCCCCCATTTTGGTGGCTATGGAGAGTCCTGCCACAAGTGCTTCATATTCTGCTTCGTTGTTTGTCACTTTAAAAACTAGCGTTGCCATATAGTACTGCTTTTTGCCGTTGGGGTCTATCAAATATATCCCCAGTCCTCTGCCTGCCTTACATAACGAGCCATCAACGAAAAGTTGCTAGGGTTTTCCCATTGGGGTCGCCGTGTCTTCCTGAGGGAAACTTGAGAATTCTGCTATGAAGTCTGCCAGAACTTGTCCTTTAACTGCCCTCATTGGTTGGTATTCTAAGTCAAATCCACTTAGTTATATCGACCACCCAATCAACCTTCCAGAACTGTCTGGCTTCTTCAAAATTTTTGCTAAAGGGGTCTCCGTAAGTACTCTTACTGTGTGGGCTTGGAAATATGGGTGGAGTTTTCTGGCCGCCGTTACCAGAGCAAAAGCTAGCATCTCAATTTTTGGGTATTTTACTTCAGCTCCTCTAAGAGCTCGACTGGCGTAGTATACAGGATACTGGGTCGTCCCCTCCTCTTTTATTAAGACTGTAGACACAGCATTTGGAGAAACCACCAAGTAAGTGTAGAGCACATTCCCCTTTTGCGGTTATTTTAGGAGTGGCGGGCTAGCCAGGTACTGTTTTAGCTTCTCGAATGCTTCATCGCATTCTCCGTTCCATGGATGCACTTTGTGCAGTACTTGGAAAAAAGGGAGACATTTGTCTGTTGAACGGGCAATGAACCTCCCTAGGGCGGCTACTCTACCCGCCAGTTGCTGGGTTTTGTTCAGGTTTTTTGGCGGCTTTATGTTGAGTATGACAGCTATATTTTCCAGAGAGGCTTCAATTCCTCTTTCAGACACAATGTAACCCAAAAAATTTCCCGACTCTACTTCGAAAGCACACTTTGCAGAGTTCATCCTCATTTTATAATGGCGCAAGATTCCGAATGCCTCCTTCAAGTCGTTGAGGTGCTGGGCAAACTCCTTACCTTTGATTAAGAGGTCGTCTACATAAACCTCCATAGATTTCCCAATTTATTCTTTAAATATCCGATTTACTAACCTTTGATATGTTGCTTCAGCGTTCTTCAGCCCAAAAGGCATGACCTGGTAGTAGTACAACCCTCAGTCAGTAATAAATGAAGTTTTTTCCTCGTCTGCTAGGTGCATCTGTATTTGGTTGTATCCTGAGTAAGCATCCATGAAACTCAACACACAGTGCCCTATTGTTGCGTCCACGATTACGTTGATGCATGGTAAGGGGAAACTGTCATTTGGGCAAGTTTTTATTTAGATCAGTGAAATCTACACACATTCTCCACTTCCCATTCACCTTCTTCACCATTACTACATTGGACAACCATTCTGGGTAGTGAGCGTCTTTGATGAAACCGGCGGTAAGCAACTTCTCTACCTCTTCCTTAATGGCAGCGTACTTCTTTGCGCTAAACGACCTTCTTTTCTGACGTACTGCTTTGTGGGCGGGATCCACGCCCAAGCGGTGTTCAATGACCTTGTTGTCTATACCCGGCATTTCCTCATGACTCCATGCGAAGATATCCACATTCTCGATCAATAATTGTTTCAGTGCTTCCCTGTTCGTCGGTGGCACATGGGTCCCGATACGTGTAGTGGATCCAGGGCGGTTTGGGTTCAATGTTACAAGCTCCAATGGCTTGTTAACCTCAGCATGTTGCTGATCCTTCTCGCCCCTCACTTCCACATCCTCCAATAGGGTTACCACCGGTGAGGGAGGAAAAGTGGGCATTGGCACCTCGCCTTGCTTAGTTGTAATACAAACTTCGCCGTTGCACTTCTTTAATTCCTGTACATAGAATTCTCGTGCTAAGGCTTTTTCGCCTTGTGACTCTCCTATCCCATTATCAGTCGGGAACTTCATCTTGAGGTGGTATGTGGAGGTGACCGCCTTGAGTTGGTTAAAGGGAAAAGGGAGCGTTGTAGGAAAAGGGAGCTTTGTAGTATAGCGTTGTAGGAAAAGGGAGCTTTTACTATCAAGAAGTCGGTCATGGTAGTCGCCGTTCGTGCCCCTAATCCGGCAGTCACCGGGAGGGTGATGGCTCTTACGGGTTGGATGGTATCCCCAGAGAATCCCTTCAGCGGTGTCGGAGAAGGCCTCAGTCGACTAGCGTCAATACCCATTTTCACGAATGCTTCCCAGAATAGTATGTCTGCTGAGCTCCCATTATCGATTAGTACCCACCTGGTTGTGTAGTTGGCTATCACAAGTGTGATTACTAGGGCATCGTCATGTGGGTATAACACTCCTTCATAGTCCGCCTCCCCGAAAGAGATCATCTTTCTGTCGACGCCCATCTTTTGTTGTTTGGGAGCCCTGTCCGCCATATAAATCTCCTTATACCTGGCTTTTCGTGCATGCGCCTTCTTGCTGGAAGTAGACATACCACCTCCTGCAAACCCTCCTGCTATGGTTCGAATTTCTCCTATGGGCGGCATGCCCCTCTCGCCTCTTATGGGCGCCCTGTTCCCATCATCTTGGCGGCTACGCGCCTGACGCCGTTGCTCAGGACTTCTACTCCTTCTGGCTTCTTGCCTAGCTTCCTGGCGCCTTCTTGGCTTTGAACGTTCTGCAACCATCCGTTCTAACTCTCCTGTTCTTGCTAACTACGCCACTCTTTTCTTCATGGTTGTGCAATCCTCCGTCCAGTGAGACACCGTTTGGTGGTATTTGCAGTAACGACCACCCTTGTTTTGGACGGACGCATTTCCTCTTTCTCCTTTTCATCCTCACGAACATTTAAATTATTATGTATAAGCCTAGGATTGTAATCCGGCCTCTTCTCCTGTCTTTTTTCTTGACGACTGCTGCTAGCTTTCTTGTCAATCTGCCCGCCTCTTCGTTCTGATTTACCACCTGCCTTCCATGGGTTCACCAAAGCTTGCAGGGTATTTTCAACATTGACAAAGTCATCCACTTTGTCCATGAATTCCCTGAGAGCGGATGGGGTCTTCTTGGCTAGTTTTGCCATAAAGGGGCTCCGAAGCCATATCCCCCCTAGGAGGGTGGCCAGGGTGATCTTTTCATCTTGATCGTCAGTTGTCAGACGCTTCTTGTTAAAACGGGTCAGGTAGGTCTTTAAGTCTTCATCTTCTCCCTGCTTAACTGTTAGTAGGTAGGCGGCCGGATGCCGGCGCCTTCTACTGGGCATATACTGTATCAAGAACTGCTTAGCCAATTCTTCAAAACTATCTATCAACCGTGGCTTGAGGGCCCAGAACCACCCTCTAGCCGTCTCTTTCAGGGTCAAAGGGAAAGCCCGACACGCTATCTCCCCTGAAAAACCGTGGAGCATAATATGGGCTTTGAAGTTCTCCAGATGGTCCACTAGGTCCTTGGATCCATCATACACATCTATCTGGGGCACTTTGAATTTAGGGGGGAGGGGCACGGCCATAATTCGCTCACTATAGGGGAGGTCTGTTTGATTGAGTAAGCATTCCACCGAAGAAGATCCCCCTATCTTTTTTGCCATTTTGTCATATTTTTCTACCAGTTCCTTTAGCTCATCATGCATTTTTTTTTTCCGTTCACCCCAGATTCGACTCCATATTAGACTGCTCTTCCCCCTCACCTTGCCCACTATGGGCGGGTACAACGATATTACTGGACTCAGCATTCCTCCACCGCAGGTCCTTGTTTTCCTTCTTCAGGGCTTCTATTGCTTCAAGTGCTTGCTTCAACTTTTTCTCAGCCATGCTTCCACAGATGTTTCCATTGCTCGGCTTACTACAGATCGGGTTACAGTTGGCATGTGAGAACCACGCAAGAAGACTATGCATCCCATAGACGGCGCCAATGTAAAGGACGTGTCTCACTTCCTGTCTGCAACCGCTAACCTGCACAAGGATCAAAGTGTGGTCGGCGTTGTACACCTGAGAAAACTCCAATGCTTAAATCAGTAAGAGTTTTCAGATGATTTCAACAAATAAGAAAAAGTAATCTCTCCTCGCTATTGAGGTTTACCTGGTATATGTAGGATTTGATATAACGTTTATCTAGTACCGAGTTTATCGGTTTGAACTGGTCACGTATCTGTATGAGATCCTAATTGAACAGATTATGTATCTGCATGGTTATCCTCATCTTCTCGTACCACACTGCACGTGAGTATATGATTTTATTGGGCCCTAGACTCTCTGGCTTCTTTAGCCTTGCATACTGGGCTCTTTGTTCATAATGGGCCTCATATGAGAGCAGACCCTCCAATATATTTTTTCAATTTTCTTTTAATGATTAAGGATATTAAAAAAAATACTTAAAATAAAATGAGAAAAACAAATCAAAACTTTAAATACACAATAAGTAATAAATGGGTAGTAACATAGTAATAACCCTATCACTACCCTTTAATTATTTAGTAAAAAATTATGTGATAAATTTATCAATAAATTCTGTTAGACTAATTTCTCCAATTAGTACAGCTATGTGTTTTCATTCTTCAATGGTTTTTTCCTTAATTTCTCCAATGGTTTCTTCAATGTCTCCATTCTCCGATTAGTACAGCTATATGTCTCCAATTCTGTTAGACTAACGTAAGACATTGGTTTTAAGATTTTCCAAAATCTAACAATTGATATGAGAGCCAGTTTGTCAATTCCTAAAAGATATTTTTATCTTACTATATGGATAATTTTATTAGTTCTAAATTAGTCTTAATGAGCCATTTTAAATAAGTTCATGAGCTATTATTTATTGAGATTGTTGGAGATTTTAATTAAGTTCATTAGCCCAAAAGTATATTTGAAGGTTTGTTAAGATTTAGTGGATGATTTTGGATATTGTTAATAGGTCAATATTTTTAGAAGCCAATTGAGGTTTATTAGATAGTTCTAAATAGGTCCTAGGCCTAAAATCTATTACGGTGGATTATGAAATTTTTATAAGACTCAATAATTAGGATAAAGCTCATTTTAATATTTGTGGACCACATGAGTCCCTATTTAATTGGTATTACGCTCAATAATTTATTTATAAATCCAAAAATGCTTATTGGACGTGTTGAACTTATTTTGGAATTTAAGATTGGCCATTAGGGTTATTAAGGTTATTTGGAAAGTGAGAAGGTCTCAAATCATCTCATCTCAAAACTTCATAGAATTTCCTTCCCAAACATCACTCAAAGACAAACACTTTTCAATTTTAAATTTTCAACCTTTTCATCTAATCCTTACCTAATTTTTATAATGTTTTCAAACTCTTAAATAAAACAGAAAATGAAATAAAATTTTTTAAAGTTTTAAAACAAAAATAATATTAAAGAATTATATTTTAACAATACTTTAACTTTATAATACTTTTATTCAACTTTTTTCTCTCTCATTTTCCAAAACTTAATAAAACATCTTAACTCAAACTGTTTCACTAGTATTCATAACTTATTTCAATATTATTCACAAAATTCTCATTTATTCTCATTACCCAAACATGCATTTAGTCTTATATAGTTATGCTTCTATTATATATGAATTATATTAATCGAGTTAAAATAAATAAAAGAATCAACTCAACTACATTATATAAATGGATTAAAACAAATCTAATTTAGGTAAATCTAATAAAAATTAATTATTATCACCTATAATTTCTATAAATCGTATGAAGATTTTAAGATATGATTTATTTCAGAATTAGAATTATGAGTACATGACGACACCACACTAATACACCTCATAATCATGAATTGTAACCTTTTAGGAGATGTTTGGAAACAAATCTCATCACATCCCATCTCATCTCATTCTATCTTATTTTTTATAACATAATTCAAACACAGGCATTTTCAAACTAATCAATACAACTTTTATAAATTTTCTAACAAAAAATAAAAAATAATTTAATTTTTTCAAATCTCAAAATAAAAATAATATTCAAACAATGTTTTAACTTTATAATATTTTTTATTCAACTTCTTCTCTCTCATTTCTCAAAACTTAGTAAATACTTGTGATGACCCAAGCTTGACTGGACATTTTCATAAATTATTTAGTTGCCATAAATATTCAAAGACCTTAGAATTTCTAGTTTGAAGGAGAGGCTTTAGATTTTTTTGGATTGAGCAACTTAAGCACAAGAGAAACCAACCCTAGAAAGCCTAGTGAATTTCAGCCCCAATAAGAAAACCTAGGCCCAATGGCCTAAAGCCCATGACCCAAACCCTTGCTACTAGTGCCATGTGTCATACATGTAAGGCACTATGTATCTAGTCATAATAACGAACTAAGGGAGAGAGAGAAGTGTAGGGAAGCTAAGGGATGGCTTGCACGCCTACCCTAGAGGGTTTTGCCACTTGTCATGCATGCATGAGGCTTCTAGAAGAATCAAATGACAAGATGACCTAGGGAGACTAAGAGATATTCAGCCAAGCCCCTTCCCCACACCCTACACCTCATTTTTGGCAAAAATTCTAGTTCCGAGGTAGATGTTCTTGGAAAAGGGAGCCTAGGGAAGACAAAAGGGAATTTTCCAAGTGATTTGCATGGGAAATCGAAGAGACACCAGAGAATTTCGAAAACTTGGCCTACACTCAAAATATCTTCAGTCTTTGCCAAGTGTCCACCATACAATAAGCTTCTAGAAGGAAAGATGAAAAGACTTTTACACAAAGGACTAATCTACCCCTATAATTTCGGCTACCACTATTCTAAGCATAACCATCACTTGCCACTTGTCACTTGGGTTACAAAATAGACCAATGGTACATGAAAGGTCACCTTGGGAAGGAGCAAGAGGAAGATGAAGAAACAAAGTGGGAAGAAGCAGAAATGAGTGGGTGGCAATGGGCAAGGCACACTCTTATGCCATTTGTCACTCATGCTAGGGCTTGTTTGTTGGGAAAAGAAAGAGACATGAAGTGTATTACTCAAGTACCCTTGGAGAATATTCACTTACTTAAGAAAAAGGAAGGGCATAAAGGGAAAAATGAGGGTTTTGACCAAGGGAGAGGAAGCTCTACACGCCACCATGCTTGCCCCTTCTCAATGCAATCCAAGATGGGATTCTAAAAGTCTTTTCGGCAAAAGAGAGGGAGGAAGAAGAAACATTTGCCACTTGTCACTCGTGCTAGGTTTTGAGGAAACCAATAGGAAGGAGAGGAAGGGAAGAGCCACATGCCTATGGGCTTTTCCTCTTGGCTATTTTTTGAATTTGCATGCGTCCTCCCTTCTCCATACAATTTCCACACTCTCACTTGAACATTCTCACACTTACACTTTATTTCCAACCAAACAAAGAAGATTCCTTTCAAGAGAAGATTTTGTCATCTTCGAAGAGAGACCAAGGTAAGACTTAGTTTTCATTTAGTTTCTACACTCATATACCATTTTTCCAACTCGAGATGAGATCCAAATCTCAAAGGAGTTCAAAAAAGGTGAAACACACATTTTCTACACGTTTTCATAAACATCAAATTAGCGTTTTCTAGAAACCCTTGAAGCCGAATGGTGAGAGGTGTTCATCCTCAATATTTTCAGCCAACATCATGTATTCTTACCCTACTTTGAGTTTTGTATGAAAACACAAGTGAAATGAAGGGGTTTTGACCTAAAAGCCCTAAAGGCCGAATGGTTTAAAATCTAGTGGTGCCCCTAGAAACCCTCACACACTCAATAACATGGTAATATTAGGGTTTTTAGACACTCTTTCTAATGTTATATATTTCAGTTTACAGCGTACTTATATTTCATTTCGTGGATTTTTGTAAATATACACTCAACTTGCTCTTGGTTAATACTTGTATATATTATGGAAATCATTTTATTGTTATGGGTGTTTTGATTGCTACTTCTGCTTGCTTGAGTATGCTTATATGATCTTGGAATATGAATATGACATGAATGGCATATTTCACTTTGAGATAAAAATGGCAAAAATGTCCTTTTCATGTTTCGGTTTTAAGAAAAACAATGTTGTTGTTTTGTGATGCTTGATGATTCGACTATACCATGTCTTAGAGGTTCTGGATTTTAGCCTAATGCTTTGTTTCGTTATGCTTTGATTTCTAAGCAATATGTCTGAAGTTTGAAGCATGTTTATGTGAGGATTCTTCATTCTTTTTGCACTTACATCTTTCGGCCAAGGCCCTTTCTCATAGATCCATGTATGTGTTTTGATATCTCATATGATCTATGTTATCATGCCATAAATCGAACATGTTATGCTTGGTTATTTCATGTATAGCATTTCATATGTTATATGTCAAGTATAAGAACGTATGTCTTAAGTCTCATGTTACATGCATTTGAGAGAAGTGTTTTCAAAAGTATTTTAAAAGAAAAAGAGTCTAAAAGTTTTATTACGACCCTAAGTGCTAGGGTGAGGGAATGTTTTAGTAAAACTTCTCTGTCCACTCTAGAGTGCTTAAGAATGGAGTAGTAACCCCTGGATCGACAAAGAACCGTCGACGAGCCTCTAATGAATTATTTTCAAAGAATTCCGAGGCGAGAAAGTGCCTAACACTAGTGGGTGCATAAAGCATATAACCCGACGAAGTACTGTCGAGTTAATATGAAATGACTCTGTTTATGACGTATTCATTTTGTTGTATGGACCATTGATGGTGCGGTAACTAGTAGGAACATGCAGTGCAAAGGGGAACCATGATGTGTATTTTGAACAAAAAAAGAGCTTATATGTTATGGATTACTTGATGAGAACATCGTGATATGATAATGATTACTCAATGAAAATCTTGTGATATGTTTTGATAAGGTAAGTTCTGATTAAGATCAACGTAAAAAGGATAGTCAAATATGTTTTTCTTAAAATGTCAATGTCTCTATTACAAGTCTTTTGAAAATGGTTAAGTGCATAAGTCAAGTTTTGGTCAAGTCATGTGTCAAGTACATGTCCATGCACGCATTTCATGATATATACCTCTTGTATGCTTGTGTTAACTATTGTATATTGAATGTTTACTTGTTGAGATTTTTTGAAATCTCATTGTGGTAGTTTCCACTGCCATTTCCCAACCGGAATAGTAGAAATTGTTACAGGCTTAGACGAGGACCCTAATGATCAAGTGGAAGAAGACGACACCTCCTCTGGAGAGAATTGTACCTAAGATGGTCACGAGCTCGCCCGAGCCTTCCATCTTGGAGCACTTTGAGACTATTGACCAACCAATCACCGAGATACTTCAGTTTATTGAGGAATTCAAATCACACATGCACATCCCTATCGCCATTTGGCTTCGATTCATCCTGTGAAAACCAAGCAATTGGTTGGCCCCTCCCTCGCAACACGAACGAACGCAACCCTTCTCCATCGGCAATTTTTGTAAGCTTGAACTAGAATCTTCAAAATCAAAACCGTTTATCTCTTCCCTCAATTTTTTTGTATTTTTCTTGGAATATCTCTATCCTTCTCTGTTTTTCTCTTCCCATTTTTCTTCCTCCCGACATCATGATTAAGGTAAGTCGATTCCCATTTTTATTCTTGCATTGCCATTGATTTCTCTGTATTATTTTGGCTCTCTTTGCTGTTTGGCTACAGAGAAAACACTGGAAATTCTTGGAGCTAATTTGCATTTTTTTTTCACTCTAGTTTAGATTTATTATTTTGGGCTTTGTTTTAGGAAACCGATTCTCATTTTTATTCTTGCGTTGTTATTGATTTCTCTGTATTATTTTGGCTCTCTTGAGTGTTTGGCTACCGAGAAACTTATGGGAAATAATCTCTATTTTTTTTAAGTACTCTGTTTCTCTCATTGCAAAACCAACCGTTTGGCTTGATCTAAACATTCACATGGATTTTTTTTTTTAAATATATTTCTCTCATTGTTGTCCAACCAATTTTGTTGATGGATTGTTTGTGGTTTGCGATTGTGGCTTATTGAGGATCTTTGTTGTGGGTTTCTGTCTATGAATGTGGATGGCTGTGTTGACTGTTGAAATGCGAGAATCCAGATTTTTTTTTAAATCTATTTCTCTCATTGTTTTCCAACAGTTTTGTGGGGTTTCTGGTTTTGAGGAGAATTAGGTGGAGTTTGTGGTTATGGAATGTGTGGGGTTCTTGGTTTTGAGGAGAATTTGGTGGAGTTTGAGGAGAATTTGGTGGAGTTTGTGGTTATGAAATATGTGAAATTTTTGGTTTTGAGGGAAATTTGGTAGAGTTTGTGCTTATGGAATTTGTCGGGTTATTGGTTTTGAGTAGAATGTGGTAGAGTTTGTGATTATAGAATGTGATTTATCATTGTTTGTGGTTATCCATTCATTAATTTGTTTTTTTGTTGGGTCCTTTGTAGTGTTTGGTATCTCTCGGAAGAGGGGGCTGTTATTAAGTTGTGATGATAGTATTATAGTGCGGGTTAATTCACAATTATTAATAGGGCTCTATCGATATTGGGGGGTAATCCTCACCCAAATTGTCATATTACAGTTTGTGGTACTTTCCAGAAAAGGCAATGGACGTTCGGGTGGGGTTTTGCAGCCATTCGATGTGAATGGCTCATTGCTTACGCATACTGTCAATATTTCCACCATTCTGAGCCTTATTTATTTCTTTATTTTCAGAATTTTATGGAGAATCCAATGTGAATGCTCTTATTTAGTATTATTTTGATTTGCATGCTGTTTGGTTGTTGTTTTGTGTGAATTTGTAAATTGATCAGTTCTGTGCAGTTGCTTTTTCCTATGTCATTGTTTTGTGTTATTTTGTGATAGAAAAGTAATGTGTAAATTAAATCCCCTCGACTATGATGATTACAAACCGTAATAGGGATACAAGAAATTTATGGTCATATTCTCAATGGCGGGGCAACTCGGACGAGTAGTGGCAACTGGTGCAGCCATGAGAGGGTAGCCAAATTTCGTTATATTTCACCATTTGGTTCCTGAGCTAAGGTTGGAAGAACCCCAAACTTCATAGTTACTTGTCTAATATTTCAGTTCATTTTTAGATATGGATTCACAAGACCCTGGCCATATGTAATTCACCAACCTCATAAGTTAAGATCTTCAACTAGATCCCACTTACAGTTGGCAAAGTGGAAACTCTCCTATGACTATTGATGACTCTTCACCCCTACCCCGTAATGATCCTATCGGAATTAGGAAATCAATTAGGGGTACGAACTTCATCCCAAAAGAAGACAAGTTACTTGTCTCCGCATGACTTAATTGTAGCCTTGATGTTATCTAGGGAACATACCAAAAACACTACCAACTATGAAATTTTTTTTTGAATACTTCAAGAAATTTAAAGAAATCACAAATGATCGGATAATAAAGTCTTTAATACATCGGTGATCAGTATTCAAAAGGCGACAAATCAATTTTGTACGAAATTAGCCCAGGTTGAAGGGTTGAATCAGAGTGGCATGACAGAACAAGACAAGGTAAATATCTATCCCCAAAATTTAAGTTACGAATAAATAAATTTTTTTTAACATTGGTTTAACAAGTTTCTTATTTTGTTTACATGCTAGTATGACAAGGCCAAAGTTATGCACCAAGTGCTAGACAAATGCTCCTTTCAGTTCGAGCATTGTTGACACCTTTTGAAGGACCAACCTAAATGGATATGGCATTCCACAAATGAGGATCAAAAGCAACGGAAGATGATATCCCCGTCCGACCAACCTAAATGGATTTGGCGTTCCACAAATGAGGATCCAAAGCGACGGAAGATGATATCCCCGTCCCCAACCCCAACTCGATGTTCTGGCTCTGAGACGGTAGATTCAGTTTTTGATCTTGGGCCGGATAATTTGATGGATAATGATGTGATCGAATTGGACCGACCACTGGGAAGGAAAGCTGAAAAATGAAAACGAAAGGCCAAAGGCGTGGCAGGAGAGGAGATTGTTGTGCTCAGCAAGCTGAAGTATACAATTTTGGAGGAGTCACGTGCTTAGGAGAAAGAGTTTTATCGCCTCAAGACGGAGAAGATAAAATATGATGAGGAAAAAGAGGTAAATAAAATCCGTCAAGAAGATGAAAGACTGAGGTTGGAGAAAGAGAAAGTAGAGCTTGCCAAGAAGGAAGCAAATCAGCGTATTATGATTATGGACGTTAGTGTCATGCCAGCACTGCAACAGTTATATTTCAAGGACTTGCAGAGGGAAATCATGGCGAGACGTAATGATCTTGTACACAAGGATTAATAAAAAATTATGAATTTTTTCATAGTTTATTTCTTTATTTTATGTTTCAAACAATTATGTATGACAATATTATTGATACTAAAACAGTTTAATATTTGATTTGGATTGTAATAAATTTAAATTTTCAAATTGTGAAAATTGGCCATTAAAATTTCAGAAACTATTACATAAGGCACACTCAAATATAGCCACTACTAACATGAAGAAAATATGAAACTACTATAATTAACTCAAATATTATCATTGCTAAAATGGCAAAAAAAAAATCATCATGCGACATGTCTACTGTTGGGAAAATAATAACCATTGATGTTCAATTAGATTTACTTGGAGCTGATGATGTGCCGAGCTGTCTCTAATATGATGATGGTGTTGGATGAAGTCCATAAACTCAGTTGTATGATTGCGCGATAGTTCCAGATCTTTATCATCAAGTTGATTATACTCAATGTTCAGACCCTCACTATCATTACGCTCGTCTTCAATAATCATATTATGTAGAATAATACTTGCTTTCATTATATTTTTTAGTTGCTTGACTTTCCACATTCGGGAAGGCCACGAATGATTGCAAATCGTTGTTGAAGTACCCCGAATGCACGTTTGATATATTTTCTTGCAGATTCTTGCGCTTTCACAAAAATTTTCTTCTTATTTTCTTGTGGTGATGGAATGGTCTTCAAAAAAATTCTTCATTTGGGACAAATACTATCCGTAAGGTAATACCCCATAGTGTAGTTACCATTGATTGTGTAATTGACTGAAGAAGCACGCACTTGGGTAAGTTCTGTGAAAATAAAAGATCTCTCTAGCACATTAATATTGTTATGTGAATCGGGCATACCAAAAAATGCATGTCATATCCAGAGATCATATGAAGCAATTGCTTCTAAAATAATAGTTAGTTCACGAATGTGGCCGGAGTACATACTTTTTCAGGCAGTGGGACAATTTTTTCACTTTCAATGCATGCAGTCAATGCTTCCCACCATTCTTGGAAATTTCTGTTGTTCACCAACCGCAAGCAGTCGAGCAATATCATTAGCATTTGGTGACCGCAAGTATGATTATGAAAAAACACTGATTATTGTCTTAGAGAATTTTTTAAGACTCCCCATTGTGGTGCTTTCACCAATACATATGTATTCATTCATAAAATCTCCAATAACCCCATACGCCAACATTCTATTTGCTGTGGTTATTTTTTGCATAGAAGATAAATCAAGTCTTCTGGCATTATCCCTTTTTTGGATGAAATACGGCTCGTAAGACTTTACCTCATTTAGAATTTAGAGAAATAGGAGACGACTCATCCGAAATCTCATTTGAAATAGATTCGAGAGATATACTGGATTTTCTGCAAAATAATCATGAAAAAGGAGCTCGTATCCTTGAATATAATCACACCGAATAAACTTACGGCGTTGACGATTGCCACGATGCCTGTCCTTCGGCCTCGTCATTAAGAACAACATACAACTCATTTCAGATGATAAGTATGTGAGCAATTTGTGAAAGGATGTACGAGTCATTTGATGAAAGGAGTGGGATATCAGGGGAGACTGTTGAATTTCAGTTCTTTAGATCAAATGAGATTTGAGTTTGTGAGAATGTGAGTGTAAGCATAATGCGTATTTATAGAGGAAAAAACTACTATTACATATAGGACAAAAAAGGTTACCGTTTGAGAGAAGACAAAAAAAGTTATCGTTAGAATAAAGACAAAAAATATTACTGTTGGAGATAGGGAGTTGAAAATATTACCGTTGGAGGTAAGAGTTCAAAATGTTACCGTTAGAAAATGCACATATTAAAAAACAATTACTATTTTTAGGGGTGTAACCGGTCTGGCCCGGTCCGGTTTTAGACAAAATCTTAGACCGAACCAGTATGACCGGTTTTGTATTTTTCAAAACCGATTACGCACCGGTTACCCTCCTAAACCGGTACTTCCGGTTTTACTGATTTTCGGTCCGGTCTGGTCCGGTTTTTCAGTTTTTTTAAAATGTAAGTTTGACATTTTTTCATTAAAAAAAACTATTTTAAAAAAATCTATTATACTTTTATTAATCTATATTAGACTATTAATATAACTATAACTATAGTCTATATTAGAATATTAGTACAAGTTATAAATTTATATATTAGTATAGCTTTATAAATTATTAGATATTAACATTTTATGTTATATTTTATAAATTATAATATGAAATTATTTCATATATGATATATAATTACATATAAAAATTTCACATATAATTATACATTATATATAAAACTTATATATTAATATATATAAAATATTTTGTATAATTTTAATTTTGTATAAAACTTATATATAAAATAATATTTTTATATATTTTTTATCAACCGGTTCGGTCCGGTCTGAAAAATCTTAAAACCGGAATTGGACCGGTTCCAACCGGTTTATAAATTATAAGAACCGGTTCCGGACCGGACCGGTTCAAAACCGATTAAACCGGGCCGGTTTGGACCGGTTTAAATTTACACCCCTAACTATTTTTATAATATGAATTTTCGTTTGAAAAATAATACTGTATTCGGTACTCAAAATTGTATAAGTATTTAGTATAATGTGATATTTGAAAAGAATATAATAAGACAAAAGAGTTAATAGTTAAGATTGTAAATGGAAGCGAGAGAAAAAAAATAATAAAGAAAGAATAGAGAAATGTTATTTAATAGAATAGAGATAGAGATGTGGAATAAGATATAGAAGATTTTTAAAAATAAATAAAATTTAAGAAAAAATTTTAAAAAATATATTTTTTAATTAAATTATAAAAAATTTTATGAACAAATATTTATGCGGCTTTGCCCGTATAAATGGGCCTCAATTCGCAAATAGAGCCTTTCGATTTTCATGTCCGCAGCCCACCATACCCAGTCGGTTCCTTGTGTAATAAAATTGTGAAAGTCAATAATCCTCTCTACCACTCCAGAATAACATGGCCGCCATTCCTCTCCTCCGCCTCTCAGCCACAGCTAATCTCAGCTCCCGGTCACCTCTCTTACCTGATCCCTTCAAACTCAAACGGTTGCCACCAAGAAACTGGAGCACCTCCGTAACCACAACCAAAACCACCATCACCCGCATGTCCTACAACCCAACCCCAGCCACTGATCGGTTAATCTCATCCGTGGCTTACACTCTCCCTTCTTCAATTCCCTCCAGTATGGCCGTTTCCTCTTCCTCCAATACCCAACTCTGGGCTCCCTCTTCGACCCTCTCCTCCCTCTCCTCTCCCTCTATAGGTCCATCCCCTACTCCTCCTTTGTAGCCTTCTTTGCTCTGTACCTCGGCGTGGTTCGGAACCCGTCTTTTAGCCGCTACGTCAGGTTCAACTCCATGCAGGCCGTCACTCTGGACGTGCTCCTCGTGCTTCCCTTGTTGCTCCAAAGGGTCTTCAGCCCGGGCAGGTCCGGGCTCGGCTTCAAGGTCACGGTCTGGTTCTACAACGTGCTGTTTGTGTTCAGTGTAATGTGTTTTCTTTATGGTGTGGTGTGTTGTGTTCTCGGCAGGACTCCCTACTTGCCATTCGTTGCCGATGCTGCGGTAGACAGATCTAGGTGAGGGTAGTGCTAATTGCCGTTTTTCTATTTCTTCTTGTTCTTTCTCTTTTCTTTCTTTCCTCTTTCCTTCTTTTGCTTTTGCAATGTTAGGTCCTGTGAACGAGTGGAACAAAATGTTGAGCATTTCTCCGAACAGTTGGTGTGCGTTTTATCAAACTTGTTATCTGCGTTATATTTATATTAGGTAACGAAATCTTGGTGCGCCCTTTTTCTTTTGTTCGTTCTCTCTTTCTTTGACGATTAGGTTACTAGTCTTTGGAGCATAATGTCTGGCTAGGCCGTCACCCATTTGGAGGCTGGGTTTCTTCTTGAAGCCTCTCTTTGGGTTTGGATAGTGGTTGTATAACTGGTTTTTAGCATTGGGTACAAGTGTTTGGAGCATAAAGGATAATTTATTTATTCATAACGAGGGAGTTTGTTAAAGGGGATTATTGTTATTGGGTGGTATTTTGTGGTAAAAGTTACTCCATATTGTTGAACCTTTGAACCCATTTTTTGTGTCTTCAATGCAGATGTTTTCGCTCTGTTTTCCCTTTTTGTTTTATCCTTGGTTTGGGGTGAAGAGGTTGTCGTTATTTTGGTTAATCTTATGTGACATAGGTTTTTTTTTTAGTTGATGAGACATTGTTCTTTTGCATTTCTCATACTTTGCTTCTCTATCTATTGATGTGCTTTGAGTGAGGACACACACACTCACCAAAGAATGTCTTCTTTGTGTCCATTGTGTGTTTGTTTTAGGTTGTGGGTTTTTGTATTGGGTACAAGTGCTGAGGCGGGATTGGTTAGTAGCAAGGAAGTTTGCTTTGGGAAGTTACTGTTGCTGGATGATGTGTGATAGTTGATATATACACCTTTTAAACCATATATGTGCTAATTTCAAAGTTGATCGAGCAATTTCTAGTTGAGTATGGATGATTCTTGGCCATGAATTCATTAATAACTTGGGATCTGATTGTAGTCTCTTGTCAATAAGAACGAAAAAATCCTTTTGAATTCCAAGGTTAAATGCTTGATTCATTTTCTTTTCCTTTTCCTCTGTGTGTGTGTGTGTTTTTTTTTTTTTCGATTTTTCTCATGGCAACTTATTCATTCGAATGCCATGAGCATGGCAAACAAAATCATTAGTCCACCCACCATGGCTCTTCTCTATGGCCAATATTGTTAGTGTAAAATAAGTGTGTTGGCATATTCATGTAACAACATGTGTTAAATTGTGTTGTAACCATATTAAGTGGGATAAAGTGAAAAGGGATTTGAAGTCAGCTTAACCTGGCTCGAGCGGAACCCATACAAAGAGTTCGCTTGACACGCGCTCGACATGACACTCGAGAAATGAAGAATTGGTGGGTTCTCTACGAATCTATGAATATACTTTTCTGTAGTCTAAGAGAAACAAGTCCATTGCTCTCAATGCTAAATGCTGACTCAGAAGTAACAGTAGATATGAGAATAGCTAACATATCTTGAGCTATATTGATAAGGATCGGATATCTGCTTGAGTTCACCTTCCACCACATTAGAATATCAAAGTAGGGTGTCAAACCTTCAACGCTTTCCTTATCCAATTCTGATTTAGACTTTACCAACATTTGATACATGATATTGGATACATGATCTATAGATACATACTATGAGATCATCATCATTATCATAAGAAGTGTGCTTTGTGTCTCACTAATACTTGATTGGCCCCTACTTGAACCTACATTAGATTTTGAATATTGTTTATGCATCCGCTCAATTACCCTCCTTAACCTTGTAACAAGTTCAGATACTCGGTCATGACAATAATATTTGTAAACCAAAACACAAAAAGTTCCAACTTGGAGCACAAATCAAGCATAGATGAAATAAACAATATTTTGTTCAATTTTCAAAACCCTCCAATACTTATCATATTTCAACAACATCCTCTCCGACATGGTTTTCAGCATATCACTCTCACTCATAGAAATTTTGTTCAAATGATTATAGATTGTAGCTATTTCTTTGATAAAAAATTTAAAGTTGCATAAACTGAACCTGAAACCCACAAGGTCATATCATAAAAAAGCTTCAAAAATTTGTACAAAAACCTTGATGGTTTTCTAATAACGTAAAGTTGGTATTCTTTGTCCCACCTCACATAAATAAGGACCAAACTCATTGTCTTCATCTTGCAGTATTTCAAACACTGAATAATAGTTGAGAGTCGCACTCAACATTAGATATGTTGAGTCCCACCTAATTGTAACATCAAGACAAAGAAGTCCATCACTCAAATCTTTTATTTCTCTATGTATGACTTGAACTTATTAAGTCTTGTAGGGGAAGACTTTACATATTTCATCACATTTTGAATCTTCACAATTGATTCATCAATTTCTTTCAATCCATCCTGGATAATAAGATTCAAAATATGTGTACATCTCATTTGTATAAGATCATTGTCTAATACCATACAATTCCTAAGTTTGATAATTTTCCTCAGTCCCTTCAATACAAACCAAAAGGTGGCAAGCTGTGACGTTCCCAGATTCCACTTGGGATCGGACAAACATCTGAAGCGTCGGGACATGTAACACAAGGTTACCTGCCTCCGTTCATGACATATAAGATGCAATGTTTCTAACATGCATCTAGCATTATGTAATATTGGCAGTGGATAATTTTTTTTTAGCAATACTATGCACCAAACTTATATTATCCAAAGTAATTAAAGCGTAATCCATTCATACTTATCAAAATAAACATCCACGATTACAGCACGGGTCTCAGAAGATTGTAATCTCAAAACATGGGAGACCAGACTCCATATTTACATTACCAAATACAATATTGAGCCAGTTCGTCGAGTAACTCGCGTAACTTGACAACGAGGCCAGAATACTGTCCAAAAACTAACTATGGAAGCTGCATGCTCCGAGTCGTGTCTGTGGCATCTAGTCAACCTCCTTCAGTTTACCCATGTCCGCTCCCTGCTCTAATCCTGACACATCATCTACCATTTGGGAGGAATGGTAGTTGGGACTACCACGGCGAGATTTGATTACAAATCTCAGTAAGTTAACAGGAAACTTCTATACAGGTTAATGATGCATGCATGATAGTAAAAGTATTAATGCATAATCAAAGTCGTAAGTAAGTATATCATAACTTAATATAACATGGCATGAAATAATAAGCATAACGTGACTTGACATAACATGGCATGAGCTGACATAATTTGAAATGAAACTAAGACTTAGCTCGACGTGACATAACCTTGAAACTTGACATTAACGTAACTTGAACGTAACATAACATGAAAACATCACTTGAACGTGAAATACATGAACTTAGAATCTTATTCAATAGACTTAATCATTAAAGTGACCATTATAGGTGCTACACGGGTCTCCTTGAGCCATGTGTCCCTGTCGATTACCGCATCACAACAATGTATCTATACTAGCTCTGAGTACGTTTAATACTTACTCCACAGTTGTTGTGGCCCCACGTATTCTACGTGTCACAATTGCTATATCTCACATAGTGTATGCTCCACAGTTGTTGTGGCCCCATACTCCATGCTCCATAGTTGTTGTGCAGACTGTATTTGAGACAGGATGGACATGAATACGAAATGACACAAATCTTGACGTAACGTAACATGACGTGAATGTAGGAGGACAAACAATGACATACTTTGAGACATGAATGTAATAGATAACATTGCATAACATGACATACATGTAATAGACAATATTTAGTAACATGACATAACTATAACAGACAATATTTCGTAACATGGCATAACATGTGACAGTGAATATTATGTGACATGACATACATGTAACATGATGACATATGTAAGGTGACATACTTGCAACAGATAGTAACATGTGACAGATTATATTGTATAACAGATAAGTATTTCGCGACAGAATAATTCGTGCAATATTTAAACATGAGATGACATGGAATGACATGACATATATAACATACGAACATAATTGTAGTTCCCTTACCCATAACACATAAGCAGTAAACTGATAGTAAGTTAGAAGCTAACTTATCTCGATAGTCACGTTCTACAAGAATAAAGTGCGAAACACGAAGAACTGTAAAAGGGTATTCTAAAAGTTAGAAATTTAATTACTAACAATTAGAAATGTGAAAAGAGACAACTTAGAGTAAAATTTACCATTTTACCCTCTATATATGAAAAAATGACATTTTACCCATAACTTAAGGATTCACATCCTAACTCTAAAATTATCAAAAATTTACATTCATCATGTAAATTTTGTCCTAAACTCAAA